>CAMZMU010000061.1:9949299-10307722 GCA_947311845.1 Poa pratensis | reverse complement strand
TAAGTACCAAGGTCCTTTGGTGAGGTGGCGTGTTTTGGGAGCAAGCCCATGGGCCAGAGCTCTTTGGGAGGTAACAGGCGTGAGAGCGTGCTCACGTTAGAGCTCGGATCCTTTGGATTTTGCGGTGCTGTTGGGGTGCTCTTGAGGCACAGTCACCGTACTCAGCCCCCGCTCGCGAGGTGCGCATGGGGAAGAATATGAGCGCGAAATGAACTAAGATGATGAAAAGTAAAACTCACCACCAAAATATTACATAGCGGCGCCTCAGCGCAATGTTTCATTGAGAAACGAATTGGTTCATTACACTTGGTGTACCAAGATAAAGTTTTCCATGTCGAGGCATGGGGACCACATTCAGTGGCTGAGACTCTTCACGGCCTGCGGCGGCACGTAATCAGGAGAGCTCAGAGGGGCTGGCCCTCGGGAGGAGAAGCTTTTGTGAAGCTTGGAGGTGAAGTTGTGTGCTTCCCTCTAGAGACAAAAAATGTCTGGCGTGACTATGATCACGGGTAGAACTTGCGTAGATGCGCGATGTTCCATGGATTCTTGACCGGAATGCCGTCCTCCGTTTCGAGGCGTACCGCGCCAGGCCTGGCGATGTGTGAGACCCTGTAGGGGCCTTCCCACATTGGCGAGAGCTTGTGGAGACCTTCCCTGGAGAGGATTCTCCTGAGGACGAGGTCGCCTGTCTCGAGAGTGCGGGACGTATGTGGCGGCTGTGGTAGCGTCGCAGGTCTTGCTGGTACTTGGCTGCCCTGAGGGCGGCACGGCGGCGCAACCCGTCAAGGAGCAGCAGGTCGTCGCTGTGGAGGTCTGCTTGATCGTCCTCGTTGAAGGCAAGGACCCGTGCGGATCCATGCTTGATCTCTGTGGGGAGGACTGCTTCAGCTCCATACACGAGGCAAATGGCGTCTCACCAGTGGGCTTCGTGGGGTTCGTGCGGATGGACCAGAGCACGGACGGGAGTTCGTCTATCCAGCCCTTGCCGTAGCCCTTCAGGCGATTGAAGCTTCTTGTCTTGAGGCCCTTGAGGACCTCAGCATTTGCTCGCTCGGCTTGGCCGTTGCTCTGTGGGTGAGCCACCGAGGCGAAGCAGAGCTTGGTGCCGAGGCTCTCGCAGTAGGCCCTGAAGATGCCGCTGGTGAATTGTGAGCCATTGTCGGTGATGATGCGATTAGGCACACCAAAGCGGCAGACCAGGCCTCTGATGAATTTTACTGCTGCCCTGGCCGGTATGCTGCGCACTGCTTCAACCTCTGCCCACTTGGTGAACTTGTCGACTGCCACGAAGAGGAAGCGGTAGCCCCCTTGTGATCTCGGGAAGGGTCCCAAGATGTCTAGCCCCAGACCGCGAAAGGCCACGAGAGCGGGATGGTTTGGAGTCCCAGTGCAGGCTGATGGACTTGCTTGGCGTGGAACTGGCACGCATCGCAAGACTGGACGATGGTGGTGGCATCTTGAAGCACTTGGGGCCAGTAGAAACCGCTCCTGAAGACCTTGCCTGCCAGGGTGCGTGCAGAGGAATGGTGGCCACACTCTCCACTGTGAATGTCTCTGATCAGCATGCGGCCTTCCTCGGGGGGGACGCACTTGAGTGCAATTCCATTTGGGCGCTTGCGGTACAGGTCTCCCTCGAGGATGTAGTATGACTTGGCTTGTCGAGCCACTCGTTCTGCCTCCGCGTCTTCTTCAGGAAGGACTCCCTTCAGCAGGTAGTCTTTGAGTTCGTCAACCCAGCCTGTCTCTTGATGCACCATAGCCAGCAGCAGACGCTCCCCTGAGGATGGACCGCAGTTGGGTGCCCCACCTACAGGAGGTGGTGGGGAGTACTTCGTCTGTGCTTGTGGCTGCTGCTTCTTGTGGCTGCTTTATGGACGCCTTGGAGAGTCTCTCTTCAAAGACGCCGGCCGGCTGGGCCTGCCTTCGTGATGCTCGCTTGGCGATGTCATCTGCCTCTGGTTCTCCTTTCGCGGGATGTGCATGAGCTCCATGCCCCTGAAGTGCTTCTCGAGCTTGCGGACCTCTTCAAGGTAGGCGGCCATGTGGGTCTTTAGGCGTGTAGCTCTTGTTGGAGAAGTTAACCAGGAGCTGGGAATCACCCTTTATGAGTAAGTGCTTGACGCCAAGGGCGATTGCGGCTCTGAGCCCGGCGAGGAGGCCCTCGTACTCGGCGATGTTGTTGGAGATCTTGTCTATTGTGAAGCACAGCTGGATGGCGTAGTAGAGCTTGTCACCTTTTGGTGAGGTTAAGACAACGCCAGCCCCACCATTGCGGCAGGCGAAAGCTCCATCGAAGTGCATGGTCCAGTGGCTTGGCATTGTATCTCCGATGACGCGGTTTCTTCTTCGCGAGGCTCTTCAGGAGTTGGGTCTGTCCACTCGGCGACGAAATCCGCCAGCGCTCTCCCTTTTATGACTCTTGTGGTGTCGAAGCGCAAGTTGAATGGCTGCAGCTCAATGTTCCATCCTGCGACGCGGTCAGTAGCGTTGGGGTTGCGCAGGATCTGCTCCAGGGGGAAGGACGTGACCACCGTGATGGGGTGCCCTGGAAGTAGTGGCGCAGCTTCCTGGAGGCGATGAGTAGCGCGAGGAGGAGCTTCTGCTGCACTGGGTACCGCTCGCGAGCATCTCGCAGTACAGTACTGACGAAGTAGACTGGATGCTCGACGAGGGTCGTTGATGGTGCGGCAGCGTCGGCTCCCTCGAGAGGCTCCTCAGGACCTTTGGCGAGGTTTGCCTGTGGAGGAGCCTCGGCAGGGGTGCTCGTGGTGGACTCGACTTGAGGCTGTGGGCTGGCACTGGGTCTGGAGAGACTGTTCCTCGTCGGGAGGTTCTGGACTTGGTGTGGCAGTGCTTTTCTTGGGGAGAACTGGCTCTTCTCTTTCCACCACCAGGACGGCGCTTGCAGTTTGTGGAGTGGCTGCTAGGTACAGCTTCAGATGCTCGCCTGCCCTGGGGGCTACCATGACTGGTGAGCTAGCCAAGTATTTCTTCAAGTCCTCAAATGCTTTGTCGGCCTCTGGAGTCCACTTGAAGGTGCCGGATTTCTTCATGATCTTGAAAAATGGCAAGGCTCTCTCGCCGAACTTGGAGATGAAGCGGCCTAAGCTGGCCATGCATCCTGCTAGGCGCTGCATGTCCTTGAGGCGGCGAGGTGGCTGCATGTCTTCTATAGCCTTGATCTTGTCAGGGTTTGCTTCTATGCCGCGGTGGGACACGAGGAACCCGAGGAGCTTGCCTGAAGGCACCCCGAAGACGCACTTGGCGGGGTTTAACTTGATGTTCACCTTGCGCAGGCTGGCAAGGTTTCCTCGAGATCCTTCAAGAGAGTGTCTCCCTCGCGAGACTTGACCACGATGTCGTCGACATAAGCTTCTGCATTTCTTCCCATCTGAGCCCCCAAGGCGATCCTCATGAGCCTCTGGAAGGTGGCGCCGGCATTTTTCAGGCCAAAGGGCATGCAAGTGTAGCAATACACACCACAAGGGGTGAGAAATGCTGTTTTCTCCTCGTCTTCCTTGGCCATTTTGATCTGGTGGTAGCCTGAGAAGGCATCCAGGAAACAGAGGAGATCACAGCCGGCGGTGGAGTCCACAATCTGGTCTATCCTTGGCATGGGGTATGGATCCTTGGGGCAGGCCTTGTTTACGTCTGTGTAGTCGATGCAGAGCCGGCCTCCTCCATTGGGTTTTGGGACAACCACACCGTTGGAGAGCCAAGTGGGGTGGGCAACTTCTCGAATGATGTCTGCTGCTTTCAGCTTCTCTACTTCTTTGATGATGAACGCTTGCTTCTCGGGGGCTTGTTTCCGCGCTTTTGCTTTACAGGGCGTGCGTCTGGACACACGGCTAAGTGGTGCTCGATCACCTCCCTTGGTACACCGGACATTTCTGACGGAGTCCATGCGAACATGTCAGAATTTGCCCGAAGGAAGGCGACGAGCGCGCTTTCCTATTTGGGAGGCAAGCCAGCGCCTATGGTGACGCTAGCCCCCGAGCCCTCAGCCCCCGAGCCGCTGGTGCTCAGCGACACCTTCTTTGTAGATGCTTGCTCTTGAGTGAACAGTTGTTTCTTCTTCTTGGGCCTCTCGAGAGGCTCCATGTCCTCGTCAGCGGGGAATGCCATGGCAGCGGCCTTGTAGGCGATCTCGACAGCGCGCGTGGCGTCCTGTACGTGACCACGTATGGTGATGGTGCCACCGCTGCCAGGGATCTTGACCATGTTGTAGGCGTGGTGCGTGACGGCCATGAACTTCGCGAGGGCGGGGTAGCCGAGGATGGCGTTGTAGGGCAGGCCAATGTGCGCGACGTCGAAGTCAATTAGCTCGGTGCGGTAGTTCTCCTGCGTGCCAAAAGTGACCGCGAGCCTCACTTGCCCCAGAGGCGAGATTGAGCCGCTGGTGACCCCGGTGAAGGGCCTGGAGGGCATGAGCCACTCGTAGGGCACTTGAAGCGTCTCGAAGGTCTCGACAGAGATGACGTTTAGGCCTGCACCCCCATCAATGAGCGTCTTGCCGACGGCGATGTTGTTGATGGTGGGGGTGCACACCAACGGGAGGGTGCCCACAGTCTTTGTAGACTTGGGGTGATCTTTGGCGTCGAAGGCGATGGTGTACTGGGACCACTTGAGGGGGCGGGACGTCTCGACCCCGGGAAGCGCTGCGTTGAGCTCGCGAGCGAACTGCTTGAACTGGTTGTTCGACTTGGGCGCCTGGGATCCGCCGAGGATGCATGCCATGGCACCCTTGGGGGCCTGGTAGCCTCCAGGCTCTTCGTCGGGCAGATTGTTGTTTTTCTCGGCGGCATTCGCCTGAGTTCCCTGAGGCCTCTGGAAGTTGCCCTTGCGTCCACCTTTGCGGTAACCACGGCCTCTGCCGCGGCCACCGCTGCCTTCTTCTTGCTCACGCTTCTTGCTCAGCTGCTTGAGGTCATAGCAGTTCTCCGTCGCATGGCCGCGCCTGTTGTGGTAGATGCAGAACGGGCGGTTGTCCACCTTTTTCTCGCCAGCCTCTGGAGAGTCCTCGCGAACATGCTTGGCGTCGGGTTCAGCTGCCAGGACTGCGGTAGGCTTGCGCTTTATCTCGTCACGCCTCTTCTGGGTCTTGGATCCCTCGACAGGGTCGTCTGTCGAGCCCACCTTGACGAAGAGGAGCCCTTCTCTGCCTTGGCGCATTTGTCTGCGATGTCGAAGAGCTTCACCACGGAGGAGAGGGTATCATGGATGCCGAGCTTCTCGAGCATCCTGTGGTTGGTGACGCCCTCTCTGAAGGCCGCAATGACGTGCGAGTCCGGGATGTTCGGGATCTTGTTGCGGACTTGGCTGAAGCGCTGGATGTACCTGCGGAGGGTCTCGCCAGGCTTCTGGCGCACAGCTCGCAGGTCGTTGTAGGTGAGGGCGCGCTCGTACGTGCCCTTGAAGTTCGCAACGAACTGCTGGCAGAGCTCCTCCCACGAGTCAATGGAGTCCTCGGGAAGGTTCAGGAGCCACGACAAGGCGGAATCCTTGAGAGCGTGGGAGAACCAGTTGGCCATGACCTTGTCGTCTCCCCCCGCAGCTTGGATGGAGGTGGTGTAGAGCTGCAAGAACTCGATGGGGTTGTTCGTGCCGTCGTAGCCCTTGGGTAGGTCAGGCCTGAACTTCTGTGGCCAGACGACGCGACGCAGGTTGCGGGTGAAGGCCGCGCAACCTGTGGCGTACGAGGCGATGCCACCCTGAAGAGCACGGCGGTTCTGTCGCCCTGCTTGGCCGATTTCCTCGACGATGCGCTTCTGGAGGTCCTTCTGGCGCTCCATTTCCACCCGCGCGTCTGGGGGTGTCCGCTGCACGATTTGACAATCGCGCGGCGAAGACGCGTGGGATGCGGCCTTGTGCGCCGCAGCTGGAGGCGGACCTGGCGGAGGCGGCGGCGGAGGTGCGCCATGCGCGGTGGTTCCAGCGCGTCCGGAGTTGTGGTGCACCAGAGAGCGCGACGCCGCAGGAGCAGCGCGCGGTGCCGCCGCGATGTCGACGAGGTGCTGGAGGCGGCCGAGCCAGTTGTCGTGCGCCTCAGCGTGGGGCGGTAGCGGAAGAGCTCCGCGGCCATGAGCAGCGCGGTGTTTGGGCTGGGCGCTGGACGCCCAAGAGTGGAGGCGCTGGGACGGATGCGAGGACTCAGCGTCCTCGCCGTGCCCGTGGTCGACGTCGTCGTCGAAGCGGTCGTCGTGGTGGCCGTCGTCGTCCTCGGGGTGCTCCACCCGCGGTTCAGCGGTGTTGCGCCCCGTGGCACGGCTGGCGCGGGGACGGCCGCGAGGGTTGGTGGTGTTGGCAGCGGGCTCGGTGGTTGCCCTGCCTGATGCCCGCCGGGTGGCGCGAGCTGCGCGAGTGTCCGCCATGGTGCAGAGGTCGATGAAGGTTGAAGACGCGCCTCAGCCCCCTACCTGGCGCGCCAATTGTCGGAGAATGACTCCCACGAAACAGGGATAGTCAAGCTCACGAAGAGAGTTCGTGTAAGGGGCTGAACACGTTGGTCAAACAACCCTCAACCTGCACGGCGACGGTGCTCGTCGAGCAAGTGGAGGGACATCACGACAGAGATGAACACCAGCCCGTACCCAGGTTCACGGCCCTCGTGTGGAGGTAACACCGCTACTCCTGCTTGTCTGTATTGCACTGCTTGTAGAGGTTACAGTACAATGAGCTTGCCGAGGGCTCTCTTTTGGCAATGGTGTACACAAGGAAGGGAAGCGGTGGTCTTCTTCTTCCTTGCGCGTAAGTGGCTATGCTGGAATGAGAATGCGATCCTTTGCTACGGTGCTGCTCGTCCTCCTTTTATAGGCGCCCCGTGCTCCCTCCCTGCGCTTGCACTATGGTAGGGCTGTCACGTGGCGCAGAAGGTAGAGCGTGGTGCACCGCAGCCCGGTTGTCCATGGACGCGGTCCATGGGCGTAAAGCTGACTCCTGTAGCAGAGTAACCACCGTCCATGCAGGACGGCCAGCTGGGGCCGCAGAGGAACGTGGGGGTGCCCACGGTGACGTTGGCCATGGAGTGTAGCGCCGGCCGGTCCCCTTATCACCAAAGAGGAAACCCTTGTAGTCCGGTGCGGATGGCACAGCTTTGTTGACCCCTTTAATCACCAAAATGGCAACTGCGGCGTCGTCGTCACCGCGCGCAGGGGCGCGCGTCACTCTGCGGCCGCTGCAGAGCCCATGTGCGCTCTGCAGAGGTTGCTTTGCAGCGAAGCGATCTCCACGAGGGCTTGGATGCCCTGTAGAGAATTCGGCGTTGACCTCTCTCCAGGGGAGATTTCCTTGAAGAGGGGGCAGCAGTGGAGAGGGCCTCCGCAGGCCTCTGCTGCCTAAAAAGCCCTCGCGAGGCAATCCGCCCCGCGATGCTCTCCAAGCCGTAGGCTTGGTCCATACCGAAAATTCGCCATCAAGTGTCGAGGGCTGTAGAGGACAGGCCCAGCACACCCTGGATTTCACTGGGCCGACATACTATTTGATCAAGATTATGATTGTAGCATGTCACCTCAGAAATTATTTTGTTTTTATCGTTTTACCTACTCGAGGACAAGTAGAACTAAGCTTGGGGATGCTTGATACGTCTCAAACGTATCTATAATTTCTGATGTTCCATGTTGGTATTATACCAATTGTTACATGTTTTATATACACTTCATAGCATTTTTATGCATTTTCTGGGACTAACCTATTAACAAGATGCCACAGTGCCAGTTCCTGTTTTCTGCTGTTTTTGTATTCCAGAAAAGCTAGTCTGGAAATATTCTCGGAATTGGACGAAACTTAGACAGGACCTCCTATTTTTCCAACACGTACACGGAGTCCAAAGGAGAGACGGAGGGGGGCCGCGAGCCAGCCACACCATGGGGCGGCGCGGCCCCACCCAGTGTCCAGCGGCGTTCTTCACCATGCCCTTGTTATTCTCCGCCCACCAGTTGGCCGGCACGGGGTACTGGTCCTTGAGCGCGTCCTCCTCCTTGTTCACGAGCGCCACGTCGCGTTGGACCTGTAGGCTGAACCCCGCGCCGTCGCCGGCTCCCTGCGTGCCCGCGACGGCGTGCAGGTAGCACTCGAGGTTGTGCCACTGTGCGGGGCCCGCCGGATTCTTGAGGTACGGCGACTTGCGCGTGTCGACGAGCAGCTCCGCGCCGACGTCGCTGTTGAAGACGGACAGCAGGATGGTGGGCACGATGTCCAGGGCGTTGCGGACGCGGAGCAAGCTTAGGCCGCCGGCGCCGGCCATCGAGTCGAAGGCCTTCTTGAACTGCTCGTCGCCGACGCGGGGCCGCCGAAGAGGATGGCGGTGACGGGCACGGGGGACTTGGATGGACCTTGGACGTTGAGTCCGTTGGCGACGAGGTCGACGGCGTTGAGCGTGGACAGCGCGGCTCCGAGGCTGTGGCCGGTTAAGGTGATGCTGCAGTTCTCGTTCTTGTATGTGTCCAGTAGCCTCCTTACTTCAGTCAGTACCTGTGTAAAATTTGGAGCATATGAGTTTTTTTGTTTTCTTTTGAACTTTGAATTCAGTGTATGAAATGCAGATTTTCCAAGCAGGGCCCCTTGCTCTCCTGCTCTGCTAGACTACTGTTTTTTTTTGAAACAAAGAACTCTGCTAGACTACTGTCCACTCTAGAGAAACCAGCAACCCCTGTTTACAACACCATGTGCAGTTCAGAGAAAAGGGGTTGTCGGTGTTTGCTAGACTTCAGCAGAATGAGTGTGAAACGTGCCGCTTTGCACACTGCAATCTCCTGCGTCGTCTTCAATGCGCTGCGTTGCTAGGGTCGTTATCTAACTTCAGTCTGACGGATCACACAGATTCGGATGACACAACACAACGCGTCCCAAGCTTGACGAGGACCCATGCATGCACAAGTGTGGACGAATTTATGCGCTACAGAAGACAACCGATCTACTCCAGCTGGGATGGGACTACCAGTACTACCGAAATATTCCAATCCTAGGACAATAAACCCCATGCAAAAGTGTGGACTGATTTATGCAGTATAGAAGAACAGCGAACTACTCCAGCTCGGACTACCGGTGCCAAACTGTTTCAGTTCTAGGATTGTAAGACCCATGCAAAAGTGTGGACGAATTTATGCACTACAGAAGAACACCGAACTACTCCAACTAGGACAGAACTGATTAGAGAATTAAAATGCATGGTTAATTATCGCCTCCAGAAGCCACAACTAGGTTAATTTAACTGCTCGCGCGCGCTCTGCTTGTTGAACCGCGACGTGGAGTTCTTGGACATGTACACGGACAGGAACCCCCGGTGCACCGACGGCTGCGACCAGCCGCTGCCCGGCCCGACGACGCCAGCCGCCGGCACCAGCAGGAAGTCCAGGTCGCTGACCCACTCCACCGCCCGCCTCGTTGCGCGCCACGCCACCACGATGTCCCGCCTCCCGAGCGCCGCGGCGCCGGCGTCGGTGGCCACCGCGACGTACCCCATCCAGTTGGACTCCGTGCTCCACGCGCCCGCCGGCGCCGGCCTCGTCATGAACCCGTCGGGCAGCCGGTCGCCCGACGTCGCGTAGATGAACCTCGTGACGCGGTACGCGCCGGGGTCGGACGCCTGGACCTTGTAGAAGAAGGAGGAAGGGCCGTACCGGGAGGAACCGGCGTACGGCGACGCCGGGTCACCGATGAAGGCGTCCGACGTCGCCTGCGCCAGCTCGCCGTAGCGGATGACGGCGCGCCGGACATCGATGTCGAGGGGGTCTAGGAGTCCGTTCCATTGGTTGCTACCGCTGATCTCCCTCCATGATTTTTCAGCAGTTGCAACGGCCGAGAGAAGGGTGACGAGCAATACACAGAGCTGCAGATACCGGTACATTGCGGATACTTTGAGTGTGGGCATGCAACTGAAAGGAGAAGAAGAGTTTTGATGGCTCAAGCTGCCTGCAAGCAAGTATGGATGCCACTGGCTCTCCCAGTAGCGAAGAACGTGCAGAGGAAGGCAGGTCGAAAGCAAAAAAGGATTGAAGAACGAAATGTAGTGCCTTGGAGAAGGAAGAGAAAGAATCAAGGATGGAATATATAGACAACCGGGAAAGAATGGTCAACATCCTTTCGTCCAAAGGAGTCCAGAAGTGTAGGAATAAAAAATGGAATTTCAAGTACGGTATCGCTAAGTCGTTTAATAGTCTTTTAATATTAATCTTTTTGAATATGTTTAGGAACCGGTTAAACGGAGTAGAGAAAACGAAGGCACCGATACGTATAGGTGTTTCAACTTTTTTTTTTGGGCAATTTGGAATTACCGTGGTGACATTATTTTTAACAAGGTTAAAGTTCCTCTTTTCTGCAAGTCGTCAACACAGCCACATATTGGATTCACATGTGATTTTTCCTCCTCAATGCCGACCAACGGGTCATATGAATTATCTTGTGCCAGAGTGTCTAGCTTAATTTTAAAAGACTAGATGCTTACGTCTTTAGTCTTTTGTTTGCTTATTTTTATCTTCACCTTAGGTGATTCATGAGATGTAATAAGATGATACTCGCTTGATACCGTGTGAACATTTTTTTAAGCAAAAGCTATAACCATCATTTTAGTGCATAGTACGGGGCAAAGCTCCCATTTCAGAAAAAAAGATCTATTTCTACCAAGTTAGACATCATCATCGTCTATCCTAACCTTTTTTTAAGAAGAAGAAGATTAGTCTTGGTTTCTCCAATCGGTTAATGCATACAACCACATATTATGCATTATTATTAAATGAAAGGCAAACCAGATAATAAATTTGGACCAAAAGATCCAAACACAATCTCCCTCACGACATGAACTCTATGAACTTAACACAATTCTTATGACAAGTGACTGGAACAAATGAAAAGTACATAACTCGTAGACAAACCTTTTAAAATGGGCTGATGTGATGACAAGTCTATGAACTTAACCATATGGTGATCTTATGATATTTATTCATAAAGGCGAGTTTGGAGCCACTACTTTCAGTAAGGATGCTACACATGCGCATTAACATTAACCGATCAGAAATCTTGTGTTTTCACCGAGTGCTTGTCGAAACCACAATTTTTATTAATAGTTTTACCACTGATAGTATCTTGCTAGCCAGATACCACTGAACGAGATGTTTGAAGTAGGAAACATCACATACTCTCAAGAGTCTACTCAGCGTGGCACCACCTTCGATCCACCTCATGTGGTGACAAAGGGATGCCTTCATGCTGACGCCAACAACAGATTTGCATGACGAGTTTGCATGAGACGCCTCGTGTATCACCTGTCAAGCCGGACCGAACCCAGTCTAGAGATGGAGGGGTGTCTCATATGTCGCTGGCAGCAAAAACTCAATGGTCCAAGGAGGTGGCATCCCATGCGCCGTCTTCATGGGAATCAATGGATCCAAATGTGATCACCATCTCAAGATCCAGTCGCCGCGTTGTTCACACGCCCACGACATGTTGCCGCCGTCGATGAATCAGGGCCGCCATACAAGTTTCTCATTTCCCACGGTCTGGAAGGGCTAACACGAGGGGTCTTATTTTCTTGATATGCACCCTAATCTAAAGTTTCACATTTCTCATTCTAGTTGCTTGGTTTCAAAGATGTGCGACTTCCCATGTTGCCATTCGAGAGAGAATCAATAAACATGATCTCCTTTTCTGTTTTAATTTGTAATGACTCCTAAATGTCACGAGTCTGAGGTTACCTACCACTTGGATTATCGGGGGTTCGAACAATGTGAGATTTGTCTCGCGAGGCAAGCCGCGCTTCTTAATAACTAGTTCATGTCAAACGGCTCTCGGGGTTTGGGCTTGCTCCTGAAACGGTAGCCCACTGATCGCGAAACACAAGTATCATAGTCAAGAGGGTTGAAGGCAAGGAGCATGCCAAATATTAGCCAAGGAAGCCTCTTGCGTCAACCCCGGAAGGAAATTCATATTGCTGGTCAAGGTGGATATATGCTTGTCTCTGTAAAATAGAGCTGTCATAGAGGACTATGGGGTCAATTTAGGATGTCGGGTATGGGGTCAATATAGGATGTAGGGATTGTTTGACGAAATATGACATTTCAAACCAAACCGCATTTAATTAGACCGACAAAAAGGTCAAATGGTCTAAACGTGGGTCCACATGATTCTGTTGCCTATTCTGCAATTTTTTTTGTTTTGAAAAGTTGCCTATTCTGCAATTGCCTTCGAGATGATGTAGGGGATATTAATTGAGCTATGTATGCATTTTTGGCCGAATAGATATCATCAAACATAGCTAGAGGCGATGCATTTGAACACATGGATTTGGAGGATAAACGTTTCCTGAACACGATATGGGAGAGTGAAAAATAGATAATGCCTAGGAGTGTGGAGGCAGCGTTTGATTGATCTGATTAGTATTTTCCTACAAAAGAACGCATATGCACAGAGTTTTGAAGGTCTACATTCCTACAATGTAGACGGCCTTGATATAGAAAGGTAAATTTCAGTGGTCCTAGTCTGATAGTTAATCGGCACATGTAGGTGGAGCTTGTATGCTTACTATGTCCATACAAACAAAGTTACAAATTTCTTAAATGTGTAGTAATTTAAGTCTTCGTACAAATATAAATATACACATCACTGCAATAAATATGAGCATGAAAAGGAAAGTCCTATAACCGCCACGATAAATTTCAAAATGACAGGTTTTTCTTGAAATCTAATTGAGAGGCCTTCTTGTAGACTGGGGATCGGTGTTCCACCCGACATCGTACTGTAGCGTAAAACTGTCTTACAGGCTACCTTATACCGCTTTTACGTCCGCTTTTAAAGGATCTGCTAGAGATGCTCTTACATATATTTAAACGGTCGAAGGGTAGCTATGCCAGTGACTGCCTCGAGGTTAGGGATGGCAACGGGTCTGCTCCCCGCCAGGGAGTGCCTTCTCATCCCCATCCCCATTTAACAACCGGGGACCATTTTTTCCCATCCCCATCCCCGCTGGGTTCGGGGCGGGGATCGGGTTCCCCGTTAAGTAGCTAAATTCAAATGATATTGTGATAATATCATGATCTTACACTCTCAAAACACAAATGTATGCAACTTGTGTATCACATATGTGGTAAAATGACAAAAAAATAGTATGATATGTCGAATAATATTAAAACAGAGCACACTAAATACAATAATGCAACATATTTAATATAAAAGTATACTGATTTATATGTATACGTGTATATAACGGGAAATGGCGGGGAACGGGGATGGGGAGACCTTTTAATCCCCATCCCCGTTTAACATGGCGGGGATCAAAGTTGCCCATACCCATCCCCTAATAGATGAATTCCCCACGGGTATACGGGGAACGGGGCCCCATTGCCATCCCTACTCGAGGTGATGAAATTGGCATGATAGTCATTTGGTGCTCTTGAAGGGGATTAAGACGAGACTACAATAGTGCGACCTTCGACCCTCACAACTTGTAATGGTGGGCTTCGTTTAATGTTAGGCGGCACATACAGCCTCATTTTTTTCCGATTGTCTAGCCTTTACAAATATATGGTTGTGTTCATCAATCTATACAGAGGTGGGAGCTATCCTCTTTCAGAAAACTTTATACTGTATTTTTGAACAACTTCATACTGTTTTATGTACTGTGACTTTTGTAGAACTATTCTGTTAGAACGAATTTCGTAGATGTATTTAACCTGACATTCTTCCTTTTTAGGGGAAATTAATCTGAATTTTGATTGTAAAATCGATTGTGGCCTCTCTGTCTAACTCGAGACAGCAGGCCCAAACGGACGGATGATGAGGCGCTTTGCGACGGCCCTAACCAGCTCCACCGCGGAGGCCGACTCCTGCATCATGCGCACGTCTATGCCGGCCCTGATGAAGGGGCCGAAGAAGAGGTCCGATATGGTGACGACCATAAACGTGGTGCCGAGAACGTAGGCCGCCGCCTTGGGTGGCCGCCACAGTCCGGCCACCCTGGCCCAGCGCTCGGCGACGTGGAAGGCGGCGTGGAGCGTGAAGAAGAGCAGCATCTCGCCGGTGGGCCGCTCCAGCGTCATGTACCAGTAGAGGAGCTCGTGGAGAACGCCCGACATGAGGAAGGCGGCGAACACGCCCGCGTCGCGGCCCCACCTGGCGCGCACGGGCATGTACGCCGACGCGCGAAGGAGGTCCACCGCCATCAGGTTCCACTGCCTGCCCCAGAAGTCGTTCACCGACGCTACCACGAGCGGCGCCCTGAACTGCCTCTCCATGCCCGTGCCCAGCGCGGCTGCGGCGACGAGGCCCACCGAGGAGAAGACGAGGTCGAGCGTGAGGAAGATCTGGGCGCAGTAGAGGTAGTGGACAACGTAGAGCGGGAGGGAGCCGGTGTGTGGATGGAGCACAGCGAGGCAGGTGAGGAAGAGGAAGCTGCGGGCGCAAGGGACGAGGAAGTCGGCGACGGGCGAAGAAGAAGACTGCTTGGTGGGGGCGTCGACGCGGAGCTTGATGGGGAGGCCGGCGCAGAGCAGGAACGGGAGGAGGGGGAGGGAGGGTGGAGCGGGCCGAGGCCGAGCGCGAGGAGGACGAGCTTGTTGGTGGCCAGCCAGGTGTGGAAGAAGGTGGAGAAGAGGCGGAGGTGGAGGGAGTTGAAGAGGCACGGCAGGTAGATGAAGACGGGGAACGTCGGGAAGAGCGCGGCGATGCGGCGGCGGCCCGGAGGGAGTCGGCGGCAGGCGGAGCGCGCGTACACCGCGCACACCGGGACCAGGATCGCCGTCCACGCCAGGGCCCTCAGCTCCGACGCCATCGTCGGCTGCTCGAGATCCTGCATGGCGCGTGCGCGGTGCGACCGTAAGCGGCGGGCAATGTCGGAGTCGGACTGACGAACCTGGTGGACCGGCACCACGGTCAATGCTGCACCATGTAGTCCGTATGAAATGGTGTGATCAGATCAGGTTCTTCGATGCAAAGAAGAGCTATAGCTATATACGCGCGGCCAAGGTAGGGAGATTTACGTGCGGCGTGCGGCGCGGGTCATGTGGATTGTGGCACGCTTGCAGAACCACGAAATGCTCATACAGAAATCACGGAGCGCGCAGTTGCTCTCACGAAAATACTGTGGCGACGATCGAGGAAGAAGGCAACGTACGCGCTCATGAAATTCTCAACAAATTACGAACTTCCATCAATGGCTGTGCAATTCTAATTTGTGCTATAATCGTATATCACGCAGAGGGGTGGACACCGCATTTCTTCTCTACACGAAATCTGTAACCTATCCTATGCTCTGAACCGAAGTTGTTACCGTATCCCACGCATAATGCTGCACAATTCACACAATTCCTTCTTCTTCTTCTTCTTCTTCTTCTTCTTCTTCTTCTTCTTCTTCTTCTTCTTCTACTGATCAGCAAACAGAGCAGTGTTTCTTCAGCTCGGAGGGCAAGTCTTGGCTAGAGGGAGAGGAGATGCGTGCGGCCCGTGCAGCACGCCGTCGGCGATCACCTTGTACACCGCCTCCGTCGGGTGCGTCCCGTCCCACGAGCCGTAGGTGGATGGATCGTCGCAGACAGTGCATCCAGGTTTGCCGCACGCCACGGTGTGGTTGCCGCAACAGGAGAGTAGGGCGTTTGTTATTCCTGCAGTGGCAGCATGTATTGGATCAGTTACAGTGACTGTTGCGTTTGTGTTTGGCTCTCCGAACATAAATATTTTTCCATATGCCTCACTTTTGGAGGCGGATCCGGGAGGCGGGATTCCATTACCAAGTTAATCACGAAATAAACCACAACCTGCAGCATCTTAATGGTGTTCTTGATAAACCAAATTCAAATGTTATTATGTTTCTCCTTTTCTCCTAGAAATGAACACACGATTTTTTTTTATGGAAATAAAAACAAGAACTTGATTTCTGGGGAAATGTATATGATGTTTCTTAAATGGTAACACTCCCTAAGATGCGACTGATCATGGGTAGATTTGACAGTAAAAATGTTAGTTTTTTTAGAACATAAAAATGTTAGGTGTAACAAGACAATTATCACTTGTCGTTGGGCTTTGTCTATAGCTATTCGGCCTTAAGTTGGGCCTACGTGTTGTGGACCGTCTCTCCTGTTTGCTTCCTTGCAAGACTGCGAATGGTCAGGCCCATTGAAGTTTCTCCGACCCAACAAAGACATAAACAGAGGTGGAAGTCGTATGCCCTATATGCAAAAATCAACATTATCTTATCATGTGGCATACACAACGAAAAAAATAGCACGCTATTTCCCGGTTAATAGCACGATATAGCGTATTTGGAGAGGCTACGCTATATTTAGCCTAAAGTTGACGCTACGGCGCTATTTTCGTCTTATATGCTCGAAACCACACTAAACGTGGTAACGTTATAGCTACGCTAACAAAAAGTCTGGAAATAACGTTAGGTGATGATGATGGCGGGCAATCTGGTGGTTCTTCTAGTTATTCTGAAGATGATGTCAATGATTCTGATTAAAGTTTAAAATATTTACCTTTTAGTTTATTACTTTTTCATGGTTTTAAGCCTCATATTTGTATTCGTGCCATGGATTTGGCTTTGACATTTGAATATGGTTACCAGGTTATGCATGTATTGTTTCTGGAAAAAAAAATTAGTACTGAAATCCTTAATATTTGGGCTATTTATTACAACTTTTTCATCACGCTATTTTATATGTAACTTCGCTATATCACGCTATATCTTATATAGCTTCTGGAGGAGGGCCACGCTATTTTTGATAGCACGCTATTTTTTTCCTTGGGCATACATGATTAGCAAATAAAACCTAAAAATCAACATTATCTACTTTCAAGCTAAGAAAAATATCTTCTTTTCTCAAAAAATAACATATCCGCTGCTTTCTAGCTCAGTGCACAACAATAGACTAAAATTTATATGTATACGATCAACATTTTATTAGTATATTCAGTTGTTTTATTAGTATATTCAGTTGTTTTATTGTTTACATGTATATCTTATTCATTAGGCTATTACTTTTACTAAATGTGTTTACATTTAGTACTAAAATTTGTGCAAGTGGGATCTTATACTTCTTGAAACCTATTTTGTAAATAATTAACTTGGGGCAGTTTTGGGTTTACAAATTTACACATAGCATGCAAATTTTGAAGGATGAAACTCAACCTGCATTTTCTCCTTCCAGTTTTAGGTTTAAAATATGAAATTCTGTACTTTCCACAATTCAGTTCAAAATTACACACCTTTGGTTCTAGAAAATTGGATTGTGTGATTTCAAAGTTAGAAATACGTTTTTTAATGTAGAAATACGTTTTTGATAAAGTGCAATATATTAATATACCCTTGATGTCACACAACCGATTTCTGCAACATCATATGTAAAGATCCGGGCAAGACGTTGAGAATGCGCATGGAAAAATTACTAAGAGAAAAGAAATAGGAAGACATGACTGAAAATTGTCATGCGGAAGCGATCAGCGACATATGATCATTATCTCATAAGAAAACCGCATCAACATGTTTTTCTCTTATAAATTTTCGTCACGTACACTATTTCAATCATGGTAAACGAATGATTAGTAATCCCTCGGTATCAAAATATAAGACTTTTTATACTTTCTGCACACATGTATCTAGGTATGTTTTAGTGCAAGATTCACATGAACCTTGCACTAAAACATGTCTTAATACATGTGTGCAGATTTTTTTTAGAAAGTATTATATTTTGATACGGAGGGAGTAGATGTCTAGTAAGTTTATCGGGCATAAGTAAGGCTGGCATGACGAATAAGCGTACAAGATCATATACAGATAATAATGGTCGTAAGCGCACTCATTGTCAGCTGTATATTTACCAAAGTACGTAAGTGCACGTGAACCGTTGGCCCAAGTTCAGGACACGACGTGCATGTCGTTGCTGTTGCTTATCTGGCCACAACTGCTTAACTATATATGTGTGCTTGTGCCCGTGTTACCCTGTACTCGATCTTCCCCACACTAGTACAGTACGTGCTTCCAAAGATAGCGTGGTACACCAAACAAACGACTATCTAGTGCGTAACGTACGGTGATTATTGGTACGATGTCGGCATCATCACAATTAAGTTCACAACGCAAAGAGCCAAAGTGAGAAGATGAAGAAAAAAGGAAGAGCCGCGCATGTACACGTACCTAGCCTTCCGGGGGACTGGAAGATGCTCATCATGGCGCCGTACCAGTCGGCGTAGACGATGGTGACCTCCGGGTGGACGAGCCGGAGCTGGTCGAGCCTGGCGCTGAGCACCCGGTTGTGGTACTCGGCGAACTTGTTGAACCACGACAGGCACCCCGTGCGCGCGTCGTAGTCCCTGGCCCTGGCGCTCGCGAAGCGCCGCAGGTAGAGCGGCGTGCACCCGAAGGGCAGGTTCCCGGGCACCATGAACGCCCTCGCGCCCATCCCGATCAGCTCCTCCACCGTCGCCGCGAGCTTGTCGACGACGGCCGGCACGAAGGCGCGCACCTTGTCGCGCGGCATGCTGGAGAAGGCGAAGTTGTAGTCGTTGCCCCCGATCTCCCCCAGCGCCACCAGCGCGTCGCTCAGCACGTTGGCGCCAACTGGGAGGGAAACGCCACACGCGTTGCGGCCGGGTGTTATCTCGATTGATCGTTGAAAACTAAAGCGTGGTAATAATAATACAGTTCGAGCTTACTGTTCTGCACGAGCTGTTGCATGCGGGTCCTGAACCAGAACATCTGCGTGTCGAGCGAGAAGGGGTTGATGTTCATCCCCTTGCCGGAGAAGAAGGACCCGTTGTTCGCCGTCGCCGAGATGATGGCGAAGTTAGCGCCGTGCTGGAAGTCCGCCGGAGCCGTGCCCTCTTGGATGGCCGTCACATTGGCCAGCCCAAACTCTTGCGCTGCATGTAACGTATATCTCTACTACAAAAGAATGGAGTGTCCTGTCCGGTTTCGTCCGTCGTGGTAGTTTTACACAAAAACCCCTAAGCAATCTGGAAATCAACCCGCGCTCCATAGGCGAAAGGAGGCTGTGATCGCTCCCGAGTCAACACCTCTAAGGTCGCCGCCGCCATGGACTGGGCCGGAGATCTGCCTCCTAGGTCAGTCCATCCACCTCCCTCTCTTCCATGCCTTCTTCCTTCCACCGCTTCTCTGCTCTCACGCTGTTTTGCTCTCCCACCAGAAGCCAGCAGCCTCGGTTGGATCAATTTCGCCGACCTGGACGGACGACCTGCACATCACCAACCCGAAAAAAGGTCCTTCTTTCCGCAAGTTACCTTGTGAATTCATAGTCTCACTCGCAAAAATGGCTACTCGCAAAAATCTCTTTTTTCATTTCTTGCAGTTCACCGAGATGAAGAAGAAACCTTCACCTGCCATCCCTAACCCCCCAAGGTGGAGGACGAGCTCAAGTGGGAGGCACGCCATCCAAGGTCAGCCCCTCACTTTTCCCTCCTCCTCCCCCTTCCGTTCTTGATCTGCTGACGCCGCTGCCATCAACAGGAAGCCAGCCACGGAGGGGACAGCACGAGATGACTTTGCCCACAGCCTATTCCCTGCTGCCGCTCTCCTCCACGACCCCAATCAGCCGCACCACCAGCTCCCGGCCCGTCCGGACGACGGGATCACTGACTCCGCCAGGAAGGATTGATGCACGGCCGCCGCCGCCGCCGGTCTCGTGCGGGTGGTTCCTGGTGGCAAAAAAGAGTGCGCGTATCACGGTTTTCCGCCGCCGTCATGACCACGGCGTCCCGCGACGCCTAGGAACTACGCCTTGATCTGCTCGTTCTCTCCAGTCTTCGGAATGCTTCTCCTGCCTCCATCGGTGGCTGGCCTGACGCTGTCGAGGGCTGCACGGGGGAGGCGGCATGAGGAAAGGGTTGAGCACGCGGAGCGGCGGAGGCAGAAAACTAAGGAAAGCGGCCGGTTGCCTGAGCTAAAGGCCGCCAGGGTATGAGATGAGGGTACGCCGATTGCGTCTCCCCTGTACTGCACACCACACTTTTGTTCTGTTCACAGAGGCTAACCTTCCTCTCGTCAATTTCAGGAGCAAGCAGCGGCCAGGGGCACGACCACTCGACCAGTGCAGCGAACATGGGTACAACCAGAGTAGCGATCTGGCTCATGGGGCAGAAGCCTCACCCTTCTCCTACCCGCCCATCCTTATCATCAACAATTGTTCGCCGCTGCATCTGGTACTGCAGCTACTCCAGTTCATATTGTTGTAGCTTCTGCTGTGTGTTACTTGGCACTGTTGCTACCACTACTGTTGTTTTTGGTGCATTAAAATCATCTGCATTATTTAGAATTGAGTCTTCAGGTCCGTCATTATACATTTGTGCGGAGTAATTAGGCCAAACTGCAAGAATATGTCTTCATGTACTCTAAGCATAAGGTTATGAGCAAAATACGGGTTTCATGAAGTTAATGAGCAATTAAATGAGTGCTATCCTCTGTTCGTTTCACTGAATTAATTCAAAATCAGTCCCAGGCAATTGACGAGGCTCGATCTTGTCATCTCTAGGTTATTAGTTCTCATCTACGGAGTAATTATGCCAAACTGCCTCACCCACCGGCCGTCGGGACAAGGTCGCCCTAATCTCCAATGTAAGTCGCATCTCCTTATGTTTTTTTTGAATTTTCTCCTTCTTATGTTTTAGTGCACTTGTATACTCCTAATTGTTTGACCGTTCTGATTCGTGCAGAATTACTCTACATTCTGATTCGTGCATGCAACACATCCACACCATTCGTAGTTATTTTGGCCTACACAAATAAGCAAGTTCAAGCCTGATTATCTTTACTTCTTCACCGATTATATATATGGCATGATCCTCTTATGTATCACATCCATATTATTTTGGTGTCTTCCGAAAATTTCTAGATAGCATGAAACCTATTACAATTTCTAGACAACATGAAACCTTTGACTCAGCATGTTTATTGTGGTTTGCTAGGTGGTTTAATACCTCATGGTTCTGTACACTGGCAACCGGGAAACAAAAAACATCAGATGAACACCGCAACTCATCATTTAACTATCTTTAACTGTTTAACATTAAATTTTCCAATTTTATTCGGATATTCCTTCTCTATTCTTTGATCAGTGAGCCCAATATATTATTTCTTCTTGTTTTACTTGGTCAAACAACACGCTGGCCTTCACAATGCCATTGATTGTAGCTGCTCTATAAAGGTGCTTACTCTGCATCTTTATTTGGCAATGAAAGTACAAAATTATGCTTGCCTATAATATTCCTTTTTTTGGTAGATGTGGAACTTTATTATTCAGCTTCCAATTACATTTAATGGAATAAACATCCATGTGAAATTACTTACGAACTATTATAGCAGATGCAGGCATCATCGTGTGAGGTTTATGTCATCCCACACCGAGATTAAGGTTCTACTGCTAAGGAGTTTTGAGTAGGATAAAAATGTGTCACAAAGTAAGTGGTACAATATTATCTCTTATTATCATTACAGAAAAAACTTTCAATGCATGGTAGTATGCAAATATTTTTGTTAAAATATTTGGTGTACCGTGATTCTCTAAAATAAATAAAGGTTGGTGTATAATTATGGTTTGTGTGTACTGTTCTTGAAATATTTGCAAAATATTTTTCATCCATCTAGATTTGATGTACCTGTTTTTTCATTGGCCGGTGTAGGAGCCACAACAAGATCACTCTGCCCACTACTATAGGATATTTCCGTTGCCTTTTTCTCGAGAAAACGCAGAGGACCTTTGTGTTTCATTATACCAGATTTTGACCATGAAAGCCCGAAGAAGGCTAGATGCTCTGGCTGTCGACCAAAGCGCCGCCTCCTCTTTGATCTGCCATTAGGTTGCGGACTGAGGGCTGGGTCCTTCGAAGACACATCCATTCTGGTGTTCGTAGATCATGCAATGAAGTAGCAGAGTCACGGAAGCGAGCCCCTTATGTAGTACTTTAGCCCTGGCTTGTCTCGCTGTCTATGTTGCTCTTCAGTCAGCAAATATTACAGGCTATGCATTACACTTTGTATGTTGTGCTTGAGGTAAATGAATTGGAGCCTCAGGCACCGTTTCTTGTTCAAAGAAGAAAAAAATTACATGTTTGTAGCCATCTTAGATGCTAATCAAGTGTGTTATAATACTGTGCGAATTCCGGAATGACTGTTTTACTTTAATTTCGCATGTGAGAATGGCATGTCTTATGTCGACTGTGGGCAACTTATTTCTTTCTTTAGGTCTCCAAATTTCGGCTCTCTTTATTCTATGAAAACAATTAAAATATGAGAATTTTGCTTAATTAAAAGATTATCTTACACATTAGTATTTGCTTCATGATTAAAAACATAACATATTTGTACAATAATATGTCTTGTTTTCCCGTAGCAACGCACGGGCACTCAACTAGTATAAATATAAACACCAAGCAAGACTCGATCGTCAGTACATTGTACATAGGAAAATTAAGGCAGTTGTGTAAACATTCGAAGAATTAGCATCCGGTTTCTCGGTGTCCTTTCTATCGGGACGTCTAGGTAAGCAACGGGTCCATGCATTAGTGGCAGCATCTTGCAAGTTGCAACATTCATGCGATTGGTCAACTTCAGCATCTCCGATCCTGTACTTCCTACAGGGTACTGGGGATGATCTTGATACCGATCGTTGAGAAGGGCATGATGTGGTACTTGCTAGCTAATGTCACTGTTTCGGTGAGGGGGCTACTTCTACAAATTAATTAGTTGCCAACGTGCACAGTTTAAGGACACACATATAATTAAGCCGTGTGCTACTTCTTAATTCGAAATGTTTTTTTATTATTCAAACCTTGCATCAAACATGTACAAGCAAAAAAATTAATTTGCATTTGCCACGCTCTCTGTATAACTAATAAGATGCACACGGCCATACCAAAGGTACATATCGTTTCATAAATCAAACCAAATTTTGAGAACTGAGTGCTAGCTTAGTGGCAGAGGCAGCGAGTGCGCGCCCAGCCCACCCGGGTTCGAAGAAATTCGAGTCGCAGCTGAGACATACTCGAATTAAACGGGAGGTCTCATCTACCTAACAACGTAAAGCCAATGGAGGGATCCTTCCCCCGTTGGTCAACGTTTTTAGTCTGAGGGAGGGAGGACCAATGCATATATTACGCTGCAATACATGTTGGGTAAAAAAATCCTTGGCTATTAGCTACACTTGGATACATGTCGCCTTAACTCTTTGTACTCCACCCGTTGACTAATTACCGAGTGCGCATGTGTGTTACTCCCTCCGTTCTAAAATACTTGTCTTCCATTTGTCCAAATTCGGATGTACCTAGACATGTTTTATAGGTACATCCGAATTTGGACAAATGGAAGAGTATTTTGGAACGGAGGGAGCACTTGCTAAAGAAAAGGAGCTTTTTTTTTCCATGGCCGGCACTTAAGATTGTTGAAAAACGACCTTCTGGCAATTGTTGTTATTGATCGTTTGAAGTAGAAGCAAAGATCAATGTTAAATAGAATAGGGCTGCTGATGCCAACCAAAAGTTTTGGATAACCAGCTGGTGACTTTTGAGCGGAGCTTCTTTTGCGCCAATGTTTGGTTGAATATGTCAGAAATGAACCGAGTGCGCTATGTGTGTTTCCTGCCAAAGAGAGGGAGTTTTTTTTCTTCCTTGGCCGGCACTTAAGAAGATTGATGAGAGACGAGCTTCTGACAATTGTTGTTATTGATCGTTTGAAGTGGAAGCAAAAATCAAGGTTAAAATAGAATAGGGCTGGTGATGCCAGCACAAAGCTCTTCCACTTAAGAGATAATGAATGAACGTGGAACAAAAATCACATTCCGTTTATTCAAGGGCCCATGGCAGCATCGACGGAAAAACCAAGCTGCTTCACCTTCACTTCGAGAGCTTGATGTGCTCCTCTAGCCATGATTTGGTTCTCAACTGGTTTTTTGTTTGCACGTACCCACAATTGATCTCTTCCGTTTAGATGGCCAGTTCTCTGGTTCTAACGTTGTCAATGTCTGGCATGCATGATGAAATAGCCCTTGGGCTTGATGGTTTTATAGGTCCATCTTATAAGATATGCTGGGATTTGCTGAACGATGGCCTAACCAAATGAGTGGAGATTTTTTCCTGCCGAGCTCACTGACCACTTTATTTTAAAAAGATCAAAATTCACATTTAATACTTTTGAAAAAAAACCTGCATGTTCTCAATTTATAAGATTTTGTATTTTTTGTGTAGCACATAATATAAAAAAAATTGCATTGTGATTTTGCATTCTTGTAGGATACATCATTGACTACATCCATAATTGTTTTTACATTTTTCTAAAACTTATAAACATACTTTTATTTATTTTTTAAATAGAGGGATCACTGGAACTCGGCAGGCAAAGTTAATTTTCGTAACCAAACCTATCAACCAAATGTAAAATCTGAGACCAAACGAAATATCATGTAAATATATACGTCATGTAAGCCTATATATTCATTTGCCTGCTAGATAATCTATCTGATATATTGAAAGTTGGCTATGAATTTGTGGTGGTAGTGTACGGCTAGCTAGATGTAATCGATGTTTCTGAAAGAAAAGGTTAACATAACCGAGAACACAGTCACGCACGCACAATCCACGAAACAGAGATGCAAAGCAAAACGATGAAGAGAAAATGCAGACGCGAGCAGTTTGCTTACCGATGAAGTCGATGACGAGGCGGCCGTCGCTCGCCCGTCCGGTGGGATGGCCAAAGAACGTCGTCCCATACGGCGGCTCGCCGTAGGAGCTTGGGTTCTTGGCCGTCAGGCGTACATAGTTGCCAGTGTCGGTGAGGGAGTCGCCGAAGCTGAAGATGCGCGAGTAGCAGCCGAGTGCCGCGGTGGCGCCGTTCCCAAGGCCCAGGAGAGCACACGACACGGCGAGCGCTAGCCAGAAATGGCTTCTTGGAAGCCACATGGTATTTTATCAGTCACTCTGCAAGTGAGCCGTGAGCTAGCTTGGCCGAGGAAGCAGAGAGAGAGGAGAGCGAAACGGGAAGAACAGGAGCCAGCTAGGAAGGGACTAAAAGGCCTAGTCGGCACAGGGCATTGCGAATAGCTCCAGACTCCATAATGAATTTATGATGGCATGCGCTCTAGGGATGGATGGATGCCAGGTTGCCGTCGAGGGATTGCAAGGAGCCAAGAACAGGATGAAAGAAGTAGACAGCACTGTGTGCCATGGGGTACCACCATAAATACAGGCACATATATATGCCTGGGAAACGCCGAACTAACCGAGTAACTAACACTGCCTTCTTGTGGGCAAGAACAAATTCGTGCAATGCCGATCACACAACCTCTGTACCTCCCCATGTCGACAAGCAGGCATGGCCAATGGTGGTGAGCGAGCAGAAGCTGTAACAACTAACAACACATTTAACCCGTCCCCAGGACGATCTTAGCGGCCCGATATCGCGCGTGATGCAGATCGGTTGTCCACTGGGAATTGGTTGTCTGTGGACTGTAGCTCTTTGCTCGCTCTTTCTATCTTGTTTGTTTCCATGGAGAGGTTCAGCAAAATGGTGGCCCGGGTAGCCCAGGTCCAGGAATGTGTGGGTCTTGACGAAATTGGCAGGCGCTCAGTTGGCATATTGCTCGATCGTTTCCGTGGGTTGAAGTTGAAGGGCATGTCCGGGGTCGTTTTCAGCGGAAGTTAGATTCCCTGCGTTTGAGCAAAGAGAACAGTTCATAGAGCTTCTTTTTAGATGAAACAGTTCATAGAGCTTTAGCTGGAGTTCGAGTTCAGTAAATGTCTCCATAGCTGTGAGTACAATACTGCGGGGAAGAAGGTTTCCAAAGGCAGAAGTTCAGTAAATGTTTCACGCTCGATGGCATACAGAACATGGCCAAAACTGATGAAAATTTACACTAGCAGCAGCAAAGACAGAGTCTTAGACTCGATGCAGCGACGACATTGAGGCGCTGCCCAGTTGCTGCCTTGCTGGTCAGGTCCCAGAAAGCCAGCGACGGTAGGGCCATACTCCACCTCTCTGGCTGGAGAGCAGAGCAAACCGGCCAGCGACGGGGTTACACATATGGCAGCATGATGCACCGGTAATCAGGCGAGCTCTTTTTTCGATTCTCAGGGAGGAGCCCTCCCCGGTTCCATACATTTCCAACATTGTCCAGCAAAAACCTTGGAATCTTGGAAAACATTGTCCAAAGTCGAATCATTTGTCTTTATGATTGGCCAATGCAATCAAGTGCTTATATTTATATTGACCATATTAAGACCAAATCTGCAGCATAAAAAATCAAGAAAAACAAACATAATTTTCAAGTAAAACAAAAAACATCATTTTGTCACGACCCACAAAAGGTAGCAACAGAGACGCCATGGCATGGAGTGGCAGAAGATCCGTCGTACGTCCAAGTCATGCTCTTTAATTCCTGGCCTCCTACAAGCTGTCATGGCCGTCGTCGTAGTTAGGATCGTGATCTTCCAAGACCCACCTCCCTTGGGGATCCTTCACCATGTTCTTGTTGTGGTGCACCTTCCAGCCCACCGGCACCGGGTGCTCGTCGGTAAGGCAGTCACCGAACTTGTTCACCAGCGCGATGTCCCGGTCGACCACCAGCTCGAACTCGCCGTGCTCCCCTTGCCACCCGGCGATGCCGTGCAGGTGGCACTCCAGGTCGTGCGACTGCGACTCGCTGCCGTGGGGCTTGAGGAACGGCGAGCGGCGCGCGTCGATCAGCATCTCCACGCCGATGTCGGCGTAGCCCACGGGCGGGTAGTGCGGGATGCGGTCCGGCAGGTTCCGGACGCGGAGCATCCGCAGGTCCGGGAGGCGGTGGAAGATGTCGCGGAAGTCGCGGTCGCCCGTGCGCGGGCTGCCGAAGACGACAGCCGTGACAGGGCACGGGCTCCTGGCTGGGGACCTGTTGTAGGAGTTGGCGGCGATGTCGACGGCGTTGAGGGTGGCCAGGGTGGCGCCCAGGCTGTGCCCGACGACGGTGATGCTGGTGTCCTCGTCCTCGTGTTTGTCCATCAGCCTTGCGATCTCTGTCAATACCTGTTCGGCCGAGAATTTGTTCAGTAAATTTTCAAATTTACAATTTCTTTCAGATGTATAAACACAATAAAATTCGTGAGATTTACACAATTTTAGACTGGACCATCACTTGTCAATTATGCTGATTTTTTTTGACAATTCAATTATGCTGATTCCTCCGAACTACTTTTACCGACTATAAATATCACTGTTGCCTCTCTCCATGATCTATTGCTTTAAGCATCGCTATTGGTTCTGCACTACCACGAGATCCCTTCCACAACAATCAACACCATCTCATCTTCAGTATCAATCAATCCCTTACCACAGGTGTCAACGTGTCAGGCGTCCTATTTTCCGATCTTTCTCAGGCCTGTTCTCGACCTATTCATACTGCCATCAGCCTTACGACTCAGCCAGTCTATCACATTAGCATCAATAAGACGCATCCATTAGCCTACCACTGTACCATTCTACACGATCTTTCTCAAGCTTTAACACCACCTCATCTTCAATCTGTTGCCTCCTTGAACTTTCGGATTCAGTACAGTGCTCACAACAGCAAGAGGAGTACAGTGCTCACAACAAAAAGAGGCAAAGCATCAAGTATTGGTCAGATCGAACACTTGTTGATGCAATCTAACCAATTCCAGCTTCTAGATAAAACTAGCACTTTGCTGTGTGCTGCTTGACTGACATTGTATCACTTGACTGTATTGCTTTTTCTTGAGTGAGATTGCTTCGCTTGACTGTATTTTTTTGTTTTCTAATCACCGACAAAATATTTTCCTCATCTCATTAATTTTTGACTGTAACCGGCAAGAGCTCTGCCATTGCATTATTAGAAGAAAGAATTGGTCCAGTTAATAAGGGAACCGGACCCAAAAACCATACATTGCACGGTTAAATTAAACCGGCAGAAAAAACGCACGCTCCAACTCAGGGAACATCATCTGAGCCTGAAACAAGGGCACCTAGACCCAAACTAACAAGCCACACCTTGTACCCAACTAAGAGTTTAAAGTTGATGCTTGGCTCTTAACACATTGTAGCCTACCATTGTTGGTACACTATTTGCATTGGGTTAAACCCTAGACGTTGTTGTTCATCGATAAGCCTCAATCCTCTATTGTAATCATGTAGATTGGAGTAAAGCATCCTCTCTTTATTGACAAAGGGAATATATTAAAGTAAAACAACCTCTGAAGTTGGCTATGTGTGTTCTTTCCTGAATTTCATAGACAGTTCCAGTAGTTCATAACCTGAACGTGGAATATTTTTACTGAGGTACCAAACAATTTGTTGATGTGGAAATCTCAAATTAAAGAAAAAAGGGGGAAAACACAGGGGTATTCTTAAAAAACAAGAGATTAAAAAACCACAACTATATGGAAACATTCATGATAAATTAAGAAATGTGTAAAATGTGGTTAACAATCTCCCCGTACTTTTTTTGGAAACTTCTAACTGTTTTGTGCATCTGCGTTCATACAACCATTCATATATGTTGAGATATTCACAGATCCATGTCAAGGCTAAATATAATGCTTCTTTCAATTCTTACTGGCAGTAAAAAGGTTTTTAATTCTCATGTGTAATCATATATTTTACAAGTTTTCCAAAACCTCTTGTCGTTTGGAAAACTTTGATTTCATATCTTTTTTAACTTATTTTTATAAGGACAGGACTACGTATCAGGCGCCTGCTGGTTAGCTTAAGTCGACGCACCTGACGCGCGCTCCGCGCGCGGCGGTCGCGAGCGAAACGTCCGTCCGAAAGCGAAATTAGCAAATCGAGCCTTCTATTGCATGCATGCATGCACTAAACACCAAACCTGCAGACGTCATCCTAAATTTATACTCACAGCGTGCGGTCGAGCAAACAACACTCCTTTGCATATATGAAGGAAAAACCAAAAATGCTGATGTCATCTCGCATTAATTGCAAAATTTGAAAATTTAAAATGTTTTGTAGCCCAAACCGTTTATCCGATTTAGAATCCGCTTTCACCGGTGAGCTAGTCGCGACGAGATCTTCGAAACTAGATCCCATGTTGACATATTCCGAGAACTTTTTTTTCGGGCCCAAAAGTTACCCACCTTTAACACATAAGTTATCTGGACTATTGTATGTAAGTTACCAACCATATTAACGATTAGTTTTCGGGTTGAAATAAAACCATTTTTCGTTGTTCTTTTCGATTTTTTCGAGTTTTGAAGTTTTTCATAAGTGGATATCACTTTTGGATGGTCAATGTATCATGCTAAGTTGGTAACTATACATTAAAACACCGTACAACTTCATAAGTAATAGGATGATAATTGTCAATTTTGTAATGACAACTACACCATAAAAAATGGACATTGGGATCATAACTATAATTTAGAGGACATGGTAACTACATCAGTACATGGTGGATAACTATATCAGTACTGGGTCGGTAACTATATCATAAACACATGGGCAACTTTATCAATATTAGGTGGGTAACTTCATGAGTACTGGGTGGGTAACACCATCCATAATAGGTGGGTAACTTTATCAGTAATAGCTTGGTAATTTTATCAGTACTTGATGGGTAACTATTACCAACAGAGTAGGGTAATTATATCGATTTCGATGGATAACTATATCATGAGCACATGGGTAACTTTATCAGTATATGGTGGGTAAATATTACCGATGGAGTATGGTAACTCCATTCATATTGGGTGGGTAACTACTATCGAGAGAGTATGATAACTAAATTGATTTCGTGTTGGATAACTTCACCATGAAAAACAAATGGGTAAATTTATCAGTACTGGGTGGGTAAATCCATCAGTATTGGATGGTAACTATTACCGAGGGAGTAGGGTAACTATAACGATTTTGTGATGGATAACTACACATGAAAAAACACGAGGTAACTTTACCCGTACTGGGTTGTACCTATTATCGAGAGAGTAGGGTAACTATAACGATTTTGGGCTGGATAACTACACATGAAAACACATGGGTAACTTATCAGTACTGGATGGTAACTCCATCATTATTGGGTGGTAACTATTACCGAGAGAGTATGGTAACTACATTGATTTTGTAATGGATAACTACACAAGAAAACATATGGGTAAATTTATCAGTACTGGGTGGGTAACTTCATCAGTATTGGGGTGGTAACTATTACCGAGAGAGTATGGTAACTACATTAATTTCGTGGTGGATAATTACACCATGAAAACACATGGATAACTTAACCAGTAGTAAGTGGGTAACTCAATCACTATTGGTGTAATTATTACCGAGAGAGTATGTTAAACATGGGTAACTTTATCAGTACTGGGTGGTAACTTCATCACTATTGGAGTGATAACTATTACTGAGAGACTATGGTAACTATATTGATTTTGTGGTGGATAACTACACCATGAAAACACATGGGTAACTTTATCAGTACTAGGTGGTAACTCGATCAATATTGGTGGTAGCTATTACCGAGAGAGTGGGGTAACTGTAAAGATTTCGTGGTGGATACACATGAAAACACATGGGTATCATTATTATTACTGGGCGGGTAACTATATCAGTATTGGGTGGGTAACTATGGTTAACTACAACGTTCGTGGTGGATAATTCGCACCGGAAGGAATTGACCCCACTGACGCCCCCAATAGGCTAAAAGTTGCCGCCTCCCCCAATACAGCGTCCGACAAACCCGCTTCAGGCGCTGTTCCTATGGAGGCAAGCGGGCGCGCCCGTAAATCACGCCAACGCTGCCGCGTCGGATGCTGACGCACGGGGCGTTAGCCGCACAACGCCGGTCAACGCAATTTATTGAGCAATTTTTGACACTGGGACACGTCGCTGGAGTAACTACGCCTCAGGAACCGGCGCCGACATTAATGGGGCCCCTTCGCGTTCCCACACCGTGTTCCCACGCTTCCCCTCCCTGCCGTCGTTATAAGCGCGCCCGGCGCCCTCCCTGTTCCCCGCGCTTCATATTTGACTAATTTAGTTGTCGCACTTTGTCAAATAAATTTGGAAGAATGGAGAACACCAATGAAAGTTCAGACTACATAGGCAGCAGCTAGGTGTAACATGAACCGTGGTTGAGCTTTTTATTTACAAGCTCTAGCTAGATAGCTCAAACTGCAACAACGACCATCGAGCAGACTGACAATCTGTCCGGCCGTAGCTTCTAGCAACAACAGATCAAGCGCTTGGACGTGCTCAGCTTGGTGACGCGCACGAACGGATCAGTAAACACAGGGGAAACTGCCTTCCATGGCCATGGCGTCCTCCTCCTGCTGCTACTTTTTCCCCTCCTCTCATGGCCGAATCCATCGCCTCCACCCCACCTTCGAACCAGCTTAGCTTGGTTCCTTGGTGACGCGCACGCAGGGGAACTGCTAGACACGGATCTGATGCAGGGCAAAGAAGGCTAAGAGGAGCAGGAATCAGGGGGAGAGCTGCCTGGCCATGGCCGTGGTGTCCTCCACCTCATGCTGCTTCTCGCCCTCCTCCCATGGCTGCCTCCATCCCCTCCACCCCCACCTCCCATTGCCCTCGACCTGAACACCTCCAGCCGGTGCCTCATCCCTCGATGCATCACACGGTTGGGGCAGCTCGGCGAGCACCGCACAGGACGTCGGCCGGCATCCCCCTGCGAGGTCGGTCCGCTCCTCGCCGTTGGCATCGGCGTCCGCGGGCGGCAGGAAAGGGGAGGTTATCCGCTCGGTCCAGCCCGTCCTCGCCGCTGGACTACAGCGCCCGCTCCGGTTCGTTGCGATTCTGCGCCTCCGAGCTCGCCGAGGTCCATGTCGGCGCTCTAGAGCTCCATGGCGAAGGGGCGGAGGAGAACAATGGCCGGCATAGGGCTGTGGCGGCGGGTTGGTGCAGGGATGCGGGAGAGTGAGGAGGGAGAGAGCGGTTTGGTGAGGGGAATTTGGTCTACGCGTCTCTCGTGGGCGAATAAAACGTCAGTTATTAGCAGATACGGACGAACAAATCTTGGCCGCTCGAGGCGTTATCGACGGCTCGCGCGCCTGCGTCGAGATAGGCCCCGTGGCAGGCGCCTGGTGGCTCTAAGTTGACGAGGGAATATCTCCCCGGCAACAGTGCCAGAAACAATGCTTGTACGTCACACGTCAGTTGGGAACCCCAAGAGGAAGGTATGATGAGTGCAGCAGTAAGTTTTCCCTCAGTATGAAACCAAGGTTTAATCGAACCAGTAGGAAAACGAGGTTTGCTTCGAAGGTGTTGGTGAAGGAGTGTAGTGCGGCGCAACACCAGGGATTCCGGTGCCAACGTGGAACCTGCACAACACAATCAAATTACTTTGCCCCAACTTAACAGTGAGGTTGTCAATCTCACCGGCTTGCTGAAAACAAAGGGTTAAACGTATCGAATGGAAATGATGTTTGTTTGCATAAAACAGTAGAGAACAATGATTGCAGTAGATTGTATTTCAGATGTAAAAGAATGGACCGGGGTCCACAGTTCACTAGTGGTGTCTCTCCAATAAGATAACTAACATGCTGGGTAAACAAATTACAGCTGGGCAATTGACAATTGATAAGTGCATATAACATGCATGTGTGAGCTGTGGTGTCTACTATGAGATTCATTTGGGCATTACGACAAAGTACATAGACCGCTATCCAGCATGCATCTATGCCTAAATAGTCCACTTTCCGGTTAACATCCGTACCCCTTCCAGTATTAAGTTGCAAGCAACAGACAATTGCATTAAGTAATGTGCGTAATGTAAACAATACATTCATCCTTGAATAAAGCATTGCTGTTTTACCCCTAGTGGCAACAACACATCTACAACCTTAGAACTTGCTGTCACTATCCCAGGTTAAATAGAGGTTGAACCCAACTATCATGCATAAATACCCCCTCTTGGAGTTACAAGTATTCACTTGGCCAAGGCTTCAACAAGTAACGGAGAGCATGCAAGATCACAAATGACATAGACATGATAATATAATATTCAGCTCCACATAGGTATCAATATAAGTCAGATCCCAGCAAACACAACATGTAGCATTACAATAAGATGATCTTGATCATGATAGGCAGCTCACAAGATCTAAACATGATGGCACAAGTGGAGAAGACAACCATCTAGCTACTGCTATGGACCCATAGTCCAAGGATGAACTACTCACGCATCACTCCGGAGGCGGGCATGGCGATGTAGAGCCCTCCGGTGATGATTCCCCTCTCCGGCAGGGTGCCGGGAAGAGCTTCAGAACCCCCCGAGTTAGGGTTGACGACGGCGGCGGCAGCGAATATGTTCTGGATGAAAGGCTCGGTGTTTTAGGGTTTTCACGTCTCGGGGAATAAATAGGCGAAGGGGCGATGTCGGCGGACCCCCGAGGGGCCCAAACCACAGGCGGCGCGGCTGGGCCCACTGCCGCGCCGCCAGGTGGTTTGGCCACCTCGTGGCTCTCTTCGTCTCTCCTTCGGACTCCGTGTACGTGCTGGAAAAATAGGGACTTGGCCTTTTGTTTCGTGCAATTCCGAGAATATTTCCAGAAGTAACTTTCTGAAACCAAAAACAGCAGAAAACAGGGAACTGGCACTGTGGCATCTTGTTAATAGGTTAGTCCCAGAAAATGCATAAAAGTGATATGAAGTGTATATAAAACATGTAGCAAATGGTATAATATAAGCATGGAACAGCAGAAATTATGGATACGTTGGAGACGTATCAAGCATCCCCAAGCTTAGTTCTACTCGTCCTCGAGTAGGTAAAACGATAACAACAAATAATTTCTGAGGAGACATGCTTTCACACAATCTTGATCAATATATTGCAAGGCTCATGTCATGAATGAAGTGACTCAAAGCAATGATCTATAGTTTGCTAACAAATAGATAAAGAGTAAACAATGAATCATATAAGCAAAAACTTTTCATGAATAGTACTTTCAAGACAAGCATCAAAAAGTTTTGCATAAGAGGTAACTCATAAAGCAATAGATTCAAAGTAAAAGGCATTGAAGCAACACAAAGGATGATTAAGTTTCAGCATTTGCTTTCAACTTGTAACATGTATATCTCATGGATAGTTGTCAACATAAAGCAATATAACAAGTGCAATAAGTAAACATGTAAGAATCAATGCACACAAAGTTGACACAAGTGTTTGCTTCTAAGATAGAAAGGAGTAGGTAAACTGACTCAACATAAAGTAAAAGATAGGCCCTTCGCAGAGGGAAGCAGGGATTAAATCATGTGCTAGAGCTTTTTAAGTTTTCGAAAGCATATAGAGAGCACAAAATAAGTATTTGAGAGGTGTTTGTTGTTGTCAACGAATGGTAGTGGGCACTCTAACCCCCTTGTCAACCAGACTTTCAAGAGCGGCTCCCATGAAGGACGTTATCTCTACCAGCAAGGTAGATCATCCCTCTTCTCTTTTGTTTACACATGTATTTTAGTTTCTTTATAGATGACACTCCTCCCAACCTTTTGCTTACACAAGCCATGGCTAACCGAATCCTCGGGTGCCTTCCAACATTCACATACCATGGAGGAGTGTCTATTTGCAAATTAAGTTGCTTACTGATAAATCAGGGCAAAACATGTGAAGAGAATTATTAATGAAAGTTGTAATTAATTGGGGCTGGGCACCCCGTTGCCAGCTCTTTTTGCAAATTATTGGATAAGCGGATGTATATGCCACTAGTCCATTGGTGAAAGTCTGTCAGAAGTAAATGACAAGATTGAAAGATAAAACACCACATACTTCCTCATGAGCTATAAAACATTGACACAAATAAGGAGTAATAAAGTTTTGAATAGTTTAAAGGTAGCACATGAAATATTTACTTGGAATGGCAGGAAATACCACATAGTAGGTAGGTATGGTGGACACAAATGGCATGGGTTTTGGCTCAAGTTTTGGATGCACGAGAAGCATTCCCTCTCAGTACAGAGTTTAGGCTAGCAAGGTTGTTTGAAGCAAACACAAGTATAAACCGGTACAGCAAGAATCACATAAAAACATATTGCAAGTATTATAAGACTCTACACTGTCTTCCTTGTTGCTCAAACATTTTACCAGAAAATATCTAGACCTTAGAGAGAACAAATATGCATCCCAAGTCTCAACAAGCTCTACGGTAGTTCTCCACTACTAGGCTTTAACTACATGATGCAAGAGCTTAAACATGATCTACTTGAGAGCTCAAAACAATTGCAAAGCATCAAATCAAAACAAGACAATGATCTACAAGAATGCATATGTCTTTTCCAATACCAACTACTACATGTAGCATTTTCTTTCTTCCAAACAAACACCAATCAATTTATTTAAACATAAACTCTCCAAATGATAATATAATGCAGCAAGAGAGTATTTATAAACAAGTGCTAACAGCTCGAAGAGATGCATGAAAAACAGGAGCTAAAAGCACTGCAGTAGCTAGTTAAGAATACTCAACAAATATAAGTGAAGAACATGAGTATTCACATGAAAAAGCGGAGCGTGTCTCTCTCCCACACAAGGATTGCTAGGATCCGAATTTATTCAAACAAAAACAAAAATAAAAACACACAGACGCTCCAAGTAAAGCGCATAAGATGTGAAAGAATTAAAATATAGTTTCACTAGAGATGACCTGATAAGTTTGTTGATGAAGAAGGGGATGCCTTGGGCATCCCCAAGCTTAGACGCTTGAGTCTCTCTGAATATGGTTGGGATGAACCACGGGGGCATCCCCAAGCTTAGGCTTTTCACTCTTCTTGATCACATAATATCACCCTTCTCGCTTGATCCTTGAAAACTTCCTTCACACCAAACTCAAGACAGTTCTCATTAGAGGGTTAGTGCATAATCAAAAATTCTCATATTCTGTAATGATACAATCAATCCCAAAGCTTCTGGACATTAGCTACAGCCACCAATGCTTTGTGGAGCAAAGAAATCCACACAAACACAGTAAAAGAGCGAATGCAAAACAAAAGGCAGAATCTGTCAAAAACAGAACAGTCTGGAATGACGAATTTTTTCGAGGCACTTAAGTTGCTCAGATGGATCTGGCCTAAAATAATGAAAGTTGCGTACATATCTCAGGAATATGCGTGATTTTTCTCAGAATTTTTTGAATTTTCTACAGGGAGATAAGCTCAAATCCGTGACAGCTAAAAATCTGTCACTGCGCAGAAATCCAAATCTTGCATCAACTTTCAATATAGAACTTTACTTGGCACAACATTGCGATAAAATAAAGATACAAAGGAGTTGCTACAGAAGTAACAAAACTCCTTGACTCAAAGAAAACAAAAATAACAGCAAATAAAAACGATGGGTTGTCTCCCATAAGCGCTTTTCTTTAACGCCTTTCAGCTAGGCGCAGAAAGTGAAAATCAAGTGTTGTCAAGTGGCAAATCATTCAAATCATCAAAAGCTTCTTCCAACACACAGCTTGTAACAATGGGTATCTTAGATGTTCCTGGAGGTGTTTCATTACCTTTAACCGTACTAAAAGTTTTATCAATTTTAAGCTCATAATGAGTCTTTGGTTTTGGCACTTTAGGAACATACATAAACTTTTGCTCTCTACCCACATAAACTTTCTCCTTTTTAGACTTAAGAGAAGTAAAGGTTGAACTTAAGGTTTCAATAGCTTCCTCTAACTCATCAATTCTATGATTTTGGGTGTCATGGATATTATTATCCTCAAGAACAGTGATTCTTTCATTGATGGTGGCTATTGATTCATTAGTCTTACCAATACAATCAAGAAAATTTGGAAAAAAATTCTCCATAGAGTCTAACTTATTTATAACATCCTCCAAGGTGATCTCAATTTTAATATCTTTAGTGGGTGGTGTTCCTACCAAACTTTCAATAATATTACAGGCTTCTAAAGCAGGAGTACCCAAGAAATTTCCACCTGTAAGAGTGTCTAGAACATACCTATACCAACTAGAGATACCAACATAAAAGTTCCTAAGGAGGATAGTGGTAGAGTGTTTCTTAGTACATCTATGATGAGCATCACTAATTCTATACCAAGCATCTTTCAAATTTTCACCTCCTAGTTGCCTAAAAGAACGAACTTCAACTTCAGGAGCATTCATTTTGAAAAACAAAATCAAACGAATTAAACAAGTAACTAATTTTTTTGTGTTTTTGATAAAGAGAGCAAACAAGACTAAATAAAAATAAACTAAGCAAGACAAATAACAAAGTAAAGAGATTGGGTGTGAGAGACTCCCCTTGCAGAAGCAATTCGGTTTTCCCCGGCAACGGCGCCAGAAAACGTGTTGGTGGCTCTAAGTTGACGAGGGAATATCTCCCCGGCAACGTGCCAGAAACAATGCTTGTACGTCACACGTCAGTTGGGAACCCCAAGAGGAAGGTATGATGAGTGCAGCAGCAAGTTTTCCCTCAGTATGAAACCAAGGTTTAATCGAACCAGTAGGAAAACGAGGTTGCTTCGAAGGTGTTGGTGAAGGAGTGTAGTGCGGCGCAACACCAGGGATTCCGGTGCCAACGTGGAACCTGCACAACACAATCAAATTACTTTGCCCCAACTTAACAGTGAGGTTGTCAATCTCACCGGCTTGCTGAAAACAAAGGGTTAAACGTATCGAATGGAAAATGATGTTTGTTTGCATAAAACAGTAGAGAACAATGATTGCAGTAGATTGTATTTCAGATGTAAAAGAATGGACCGGGGTCCACAGTTCACTAGTGGTGTCTCTCCAATAAGATAACTAACATGCTGGGTAAACAAATTACAGCTGGGCAATTGACAATTGATAAGTGCATATAACATGCATGTGTGAGCTGTGGTGTCTACTATGAGATTCATTTGGGCATTACGACAAAGTACATAGACCGCTATCCAGCATGCATCTATGCCTAAATAGTCCACTTTCCGGTTAACATCCGTACCCCTTCCAGTATTAAGTTGCAAGCAACAGACAATTGCATTAAGTAATGTGCGTAATGTAAACAATACATTCATCCTTGAATAAAGCATTGCTGTTTTACCCCTAGTGGCAACAACACATCTACAACCTTAGAACTTGCTGTCACTATCCCAGGTTAAATAGAGGTTGAACCCAACTATCATGCATAAATACCCCCTCTTGGAGTTACAAGTATTCACTTGGCCAAGGCTTCAACAAGTAACGGAGAGCATGCAAGATCACAAATGACATAGACATGATAATATAATATTCAGCTCCACATAGGTATCAATATAAGTCAGATCCCAGCAAACACAACATGTAGCATTACAATAAGATGATCTTGATCATGATAGGCAGCTCACAAGATCTAAACATGATGGCACAAGTGGAGAAGACAACCATCTAGCTACTGCTATGGACCCATAGTCCAAGGATGAACTACTCACGCATCACTCCGGAGGCGGGCATGGCGATGTAGAGCCCTCCGGTGATGATTCCCCTCTCCGGCAGGGTGCCGGGAAGAGCTTCAGAAACCCCCCGAGTTAGGGTTGACGACGGCGGCGGCAGCGAATATGTTCTGGATGAAAGGCTCGGTGTTTTAGGGTTTTCACGTCTCGGGGAATAAATAGGCGAAGGGGCGATGTCGGCGGACCCCCGAGGGGCCCAAACCACAGGCGGCGCGGCTGGGCCCACTGCCGCGCCGCCAGGTGGTTTGGCCACCTCGTGGCTCTCCTTCGTCTCTCCTTCGGACTCCGTGTACGTGCTGGAAAAATAGGGACTTGGCCTTTTGTTTCGTGCAATTCCGAGAATATTTCCAGAAGTAACTTTCTGAAACCAAAAACAGCAGAAAACAGGGAACTGGCACTGTGGCATCTTGTTAATAGGTTAGTCCCAGAAAATGCATAAAAGTGATATGAAGTGTATATAAAACATGTAGCAAATGGTATAATATAAGCATGGAACAGCAGAAATTATGGATACGTTGGAGACGTACCAGCGCCTGCTGAATAGAAATTCCGTTTTTATAATTATCGTATCTTTATTATATTCAATGCAACATTTTTGTTTCTAAATTTTATGTTCCACCATTTTCCTAAAATTTCCTATTTTACTTGTTAGCATTGAATTAAAAATTTAATTTAAGATTAAAAATCCACAATATTGATTTTTTATTGAACTATCCCAATTCTGTTTTGGCTTTCTGATTTTAGCTACCACCCTTTCGGCAAAACCACAGTGTTTCGATACAGGGGGTGAATTTTATTTAAAATGCGGGTTGAAATTGATAAGGTATGAAACGCAAGTGTTAAACTTATCTCATTTCGAAATTTATCAACCAAATCTGAACTGAATCAATAGATCAGAAGGAAACTTATGATTTCTTCTGTTTTGTAACTTATTTTCTAAATTATCGTACCATTATCAATTCAATGTAATATTTTTTTTATGAATTTTATCTTCCACCATTTTCCTAAAATTTCCTATTTTCTTTTTTATTACTAAATATGATTTCTCATTTATGATTTAAAGTTCACAATATTGATCTTTTTTTTTTGCTAAAGTATCCCAATTATGTTTGGCTAGCTACCACCATGTCGGCAAAACCACATTGTTTGATGCAGGGGTGAATTTTATTTACAATGTGGGTTGAAATCAATAAGATATGAAACGTAAGTGTTAAACTTGTCTCATTTCAAAATTTATCCACGGAATATGAACTGAATTAATAGATCAGAAGCAATCATATATGTCTTGTTTAAGAGACATAAATCAGGAAGACTGAAATTATATAGGTACTAGCCATTTCAAAAAGAAAGAAAATGCAATGGAGATATCAATTGCATCACGGGACTGACGAGTCTCAGGAAAGAAGCAGAGCGCACGTACCTGCATTCTGGCGCTCTGCTTGCTGAGCTCCGAGCTTTGGTCCGACGAGGTGTAGAGCGACAGGTACCCGCGGTGCACCGACGGGTCGGACCCGTCGGCGCCTTCCGGACCGAGGATCCCGGCCGCCGAGGCGAACGCGAGCTTCATATCGGCCACCCACTCCAGTGCCCGCTTCGTGCCTCGCCACGCCACGACGACGTCCCGACGCCCGAGCGCCGCCGCGCCCTCGTCCGTGGCCACGGCGACGTACCCCATCCAGTTGCATTCCCTCTCGCGCCCATTCCGGCACAGAGGCGGGAGCAGCACCTTGCCGAGCACGTCGGCGCTGGCCGTGGCGTAGATGTACCGGGTCACCGTGTACCAGCCCGGGTGGGACACCTCCACGCGCTGGAAGAAGTCGGCGTGCCGGTACCGGCACATGCCGGCGTTCGGGGACCGGCGCTCGGCGATGAACGCCTCGTACGTGGCCATGATCATCTCGCCGTAGGTGATGAGGCAACGCCGGAGGTCGACGTCCAGCGGGTTGAGTAGGCCGTCCCAGCGGTCGCTGCCGTGCAGCTCCCTCCACCGGCTGGACATGTCGCCGGAGAACATTTCCAGGCCGCGGGAGGGTCTTACCTTTGTTGTCGGACTGAACTGAAAACTGTGGCCCGGCCGGCCTTAAGCAGTTGGGTTGTGCCTCCGTCGTGCCAACCTGTTCGTTTTCGTTCTGACAAAGTTAGGTTGACCTCGTACATGTCAAGGTATTTTTTTTCCCCTCCCACATTCTATACATGACAGACTAACAGTGGGAGCCCCAAGTTTGGGAAGATCCAGGGCAGCAGTTGGGCCCATTGTCACATTGTGCAAGTGTACATCTTTGTCATGATGTGAATGTATTGGCTTGTATATATAGTTTTGGCAGACTAAAATTGGTTTTCAGATCATGTAAAAAAATGGTTTTCATATATTGGCATCTGCAATTTGACCATGTGAACATCTTCTAAAACAATGCCTGTACTTCCAGAGGGGATGACAATGTCATTTGTGGCAGTTCAAAAATGATAGTAGTTGTTCTTTCCAACATTCTAACATCACCCTTTTCCCTGACCTTTCAAGTTGGCAACTTTTTCAAAAGCTGTCTGAAAGAGAATCTTATAAAAATGCCAGGATTAAGAATTAAATCTGGATCTATCACGCCAACTAGAACAACGAGAAGAATGAAGGAAACGGAAGCAATGAGCTACAATTTGAGGCGAGGATCAAGGACATCATCACCTTTGTTATGGGAACCCTCCTTGGCGCCTAAATATTGGGGAGAGGACACGGTGGCCTGTCAAAGTGATCACACCGGCGGTAGCGTCTTGGCCCGTGGACGTGCGGGTCGCCGGTTATCCATTGATTGTGCGTGCAAGGAGAGAGAGAAAAGCTAGGACGGTGATGGGGATTGGGGACTAGGGAAGGGGGAGGCTGAGGCTTGAGGCAACTTGACCTGAGAGAGGAATTTATTTGATCATTAAGATAAAAATCTCAGCATATTCTAGTGGATTTTTTATTTAAAACTGATCCTAGTGGGTTTGGTGGCTCTTAATTTGTTGTTACTTTGTAGATGCACTATGGAACAGAGCTGGCATGGCCGTTTTTCTTTCAGTAAGATGGAACGAGGTGCAGGTTTTTCTATCATTCCCCAAGATTTCATACAAGAAATTAGACATTATGAGTTTATGACGATGGACTTTTCGAAAGATGTAATAAGATCGATTATCGTGTAATCCTTTACTTAAACAACAATTTCTAGTATCAACGCAGGTAATTTATGAGATTTGTTTCTTGAGAATTAAATTAACTTCGATATTGGGCAAACTGATTTTGTAACATCCAGTTCGTGCATGTTCGAAATTTTATCCAAGACTGACAAGTAATGTCTAGGGCTACTTGATATATGTGAAAACCTATGTATTTGTTTGTCCCAATTGCGTTATTTTTTAAGTATTACCCATGATTCGTCTATCGAGGTGGTAATTTTGAGATCCGACAAGTTTGGAATGGAGAAGAAATCGAGCATGTAGAGTTCTTAACATGGTATAGGTGTAGAAACGTCATAGCTAAAAAAAATGAGTCTTGATTACAGCAGATAAGCGTAAATAAAACTCAGTGTTCACGAAAACAAATTAACAATTCATCGAAAACAACACAACAGGATGCATTTCTTCATTCAAACAATCAACACATGATGAGTCATTTCCCAAGCAAAGCTCGCTTCTGTAGCGTATTTAACAAAGCTTGCCAGTTGCAACTTGTTGCTCGGTTGCCACAGTGATGATTGCGTCAGGTAAAAAGACCAAATGGCCGGCTAAATCAGTCATCATCCTCATGGTCGGCCAGATGCCACCGACCATCCTTGCCTTTCACCATACCTTTGTTCTGAACCACCCACCAAGATGATGGAATTGAATACTCTTTCTTCAGTGCATTTTCATGTTTATTTACCAACGCGATGTCTCGATCAACCTCCAACTCGAACCCTCCATTGCTCCCCTGCGTCCCGGCAACCCCATGCATGTAGCACTCCATGTCATGCCATGTCAAGGGGTTCCCAGGGGTCTTGATGTAGGGTGATTCCCCTATGTCGATCATGAGCTCTGTGCCAGCGTCGCTGTATCCTAGCTTTGGCCAGTTTGGGACCACATCAGGTGAGTTCCGAACACGGAGCAACCTCAAATCTTCTGCACTGTCAAATGATTTCTGAAAGTCGGAGTTGCCCACTCTGGGGCTACCGAACACGAAGGCCGAGACCGGGCAGCTCTTGTTATAGCCATTGGAGACAATGTCAGTGGCACTGATGGTCGCAAGAGCCGCCCCAAGGCTGTGGCCTGTAATCGTGATGCTGGTCTCCTCTTGCTTGTACACATCTTGTAACCTTTTGATCTCATTCAACACCTGATAAAAAGCTTGTTAGTTTGATCGTGGACTATTTCCTCGTAATGAGTATAACCTAAAACTTTGGTCGAATATGCATGACTAATGAGGCGAGGATGCATGCATGGACTAAACAGTTAAAAAATTATTAAATAAATACCATGGCCCAAGCAGCCCAGACTGTCTTAAAATGCACGCTTTGTTGTGCCATGATTGTCTTTATGCAGGCTAATTGGCTAAACTCTATCTGGATCATAAGTGGAATTATCCCCCATCTGAAAACATCATGATACTTCCTTAGTGCAGTTAGATGGAACACAGAAGCACCACCGAATCACTGGTGGAAAACAGGAAGCAAGACTTGCTTTTATACAATCGGCAGGCTAATATTCATGAGCAACTATATGCAAGCCAATGGTCTGTATCTTTTGTTTCCTTCGTTTGCCTCGCGTCAAATGAAAGAAAATTTAAACATCAAGCGCATGCACTGTTATAAACTATATACTAATTTAGATCATGGGCTTTAACCTGTAGACAGATAACCACCCTCCATGAACACGGGGGTCTTCAGCACTGCCTGGTCGTACTATTTCTGAAGCAGGCGCTAAGGAAATATCAAGGTCATCCATCCATTCTAGCATCCGTATTGTCCCACGCCATGCCACCACCACATCCCGCCTCCCAAGAACTTCTTTACCCTCGTCGGTGGCCACAGCAACAAATCCCATCCAATTTGACTGCTTGCTCCATGCGGCCTTTGACAATGGCTTTGTCATGAACCCATCAGGCAAGCTAACCGTACACATTGCATATATGAACTTTGTAATCTCATACAGATTAGGGTTCGATACATCCACCCTTCTGAGGAAGTCCTTGCGTTTGAAGAGGCAAGACCCAGCGTACCTTGATCTTCTCTCTCTGTTCAGCCCAGTGTAGGCTGCCTGTGAGAGCTCACCATAGTTGATGATATTCTTCCGGAGGTCGATGTCAAGAGGATCAAGTAGGCCCTTCCAGTAATTCACACCGTTGAGTTCTCTCCATCTTTTGGCAATATTTCCAAACCCTCTCAGAGAACTCATATTTGAGTATTTGACATGAAGTGCTTCAGCTCGTGTTGCTTCGTTTCTTGCAAGGTATGAGCCCACTTCTTATTTCACTTGCATATATATAGGAAATTTGTTAGGCTGCTGGTTTCTCCATTAAACTTGCAGTTCAATATACTGGTAGAAGAGGAGCTCCCCTGTCATTCTCACCCTACCAAATCTTTCGCCTCACTTAGCAACCATCCATCCTGGATTTCAAAGCATTCAAAACCTTGCAAGGATCAAATAAGGATCAAAAGAGAATCAATCATTCTATTAATGCTGACTGCCACTAGCCTGAACAAGTTGGGGAGGCAAAATAACGTGCACCACACCATATACCTTTGTATGCTTGAAAAGAGCGGTGTTACCATTTGGGACCAGCAATGGACAGTGTCTTTTCCCCAAGATTTTACCCTTACTAATGGTGCCAGTGATGTATATGTAATCATTCTTCACAAGATATTTTCCAAATTAGAAGGATCCATCAAATGATCCTGACTAACCAAAATATTTGATATTAAAATCTGTACCCCATGATCTATAATACATATATACAAAAATACATAATAAACAGTGAACATACAGCAATTGAATTTATGTTTAGAAAGGCATGATCACAGATTGTAGGATAATAGGATCCAACCATCATATCGCTGTTATTGAGAGCATTCAGCCCAGAAAGTTGTTGTGTGAAGAAGATGGCAACCAGAAGAATTAGGTGTGGAAAAAAGGTGAGCTTAGCAGTCACTCCATTCCACTGGGGATTCCCTCCATTTTAGGTTAAGACAGGTCCAGATGGTTCAATGATTTTGCATTATAATTTTTTTTTCTTATCTTACAAGCTAAATGTGGGGTAGGGAACCTGAACAACAGATCTCCCTTTTCAAAGTTACATGTGGGAATTACTGGGGCAGTGGAGCCCTTCTTCTCCTATTCTATACTAAATAAAGGATCAAATTCCAGGAAGAGTTTCGAAAACTTAAAGGACGACCAGTTAGAACAAAAAAATGGATGATACTTTCAATGCGCGGAATCGGATTCGAGTGAGTGTGGAACTTCTTGGCGCAGCCATTTTATTTGCTGCTCGCTACTTTCTAAAAAATCAAGGTAAAGCCACAAATACAGCTCAGCATCTGCCAGTCACTTCCAAATTAGTACTCGTCTGAACCGTAATAACTGTCGCCAGCTTTGTAGAACTTTGTACTAGCGCAGTACATTTTCTACGACAATTAAACTGGACTGGAGGTAGTATAATATATTAAGTACTTAGCACATACTATCAAGTATTGGCTTTATGGCCTACCAATTTCACACAGGCATAACAATATCTAAGAATGGCATAAGTTAACAAATATGCAATTAACGAATTAATAATTTCTCAACTTGATTGAACTAAATTTTACTTCTATTATCGGAGTTCACAAAGAACATGATTTAGCACTCCATAAGGAATAAATTCAATATTGCCAAAAAATATGACTAACAGAGCATAGAGCATTTAAAAACCCTCTATACAATAGAGGGCTCCCTTATTGTTTCTGGTTCAAAAAGATAGAGCATTTTAGAATTACCACTATTGTCGCAGTCTAATAGATACAATTATATCATATAATGTCAGAAAGTTCCTATAATGCTGCATCACTTTCCGTTGGCTTACTAAAACTGGTCTCACGGAAAACTTTTAGGTAGCTTCTTCAATATGTCAGTCATTCTTCTATATGCACAGAAGAGCCATCACATCAGGTTGACCATACTGATGTCCTGTCGAAAGACCTGTATCACAAGAGCATATCTAAGCCCAGCAGCTTCAGAATACAGGTGACAGCATTCAATCCAAAAGGAGGAAACGTTTGCAGTTACACTGAAAATGGACAAGTAGTTCTTTGATGGCTTGCAGTGCATTGGATTGAATTGTCCATGCTAATTGTACATTACCAGACAAGCCCGAGAAAGCAGGCATACAACGGGCATAAATACATTGGATCCTCCAAAGCTTGAAGTAGGCAATCATGATCAAGGTAAAGCATTGGCAGATGCTAACTTTATTAAGCACTAGATTCTTGTATAGATGTGAAGGAGTTTGGAGAGAGAGATAATCCACTGTATTCTTTTAAGATTATGTTTAAAAGCCTCAAGGGCATTTTTGCCAACTCTTTTTTCTTTTTGAGTCCTGTTGTGATTGATCATGACAACAGCTGAGAGAGCTATTATACATAATGTGTTTGGTGGCCCCTGTTGATCTTCTCGCAGATAAAATGGAATTATACTAAATGTTCCATCCCTCATGTGAGGCTATGCCTATGCGCATCAGCTCATGTGGAAGAAATATTCACCACTGTATGCAGCGAGAACCCATAAGATAATATCATGAGTTGCTCTCCAACTATACTGCAAAAAATGTTACCCTTCAGACTTCTGGATCCACGCCAACTGTATGGAAATTGAAAAGCAGAAGCCCCAGTGCCATGCTGAACCTGAATATACAGCAGCATTACGTGGTCAATTACCATATCACAGAATTGTTTCATCCAAAGTGATCAGACTTCTTGAGAAGTTTCCAAGCATACCAAAAGCTGGATCCAGCACCTCACAGGCCAGAATCAACTTTATGACTCATACCAGCTTCTGTATTCAGATTGATCCGTTTATCAAAACAGAGTACTCTATATGAAAGACCATGTTGATGAATCCATATGGACCAAATTGTCCAAGAATGAAAATATGAAGAAGATGGTGTAGATCAGGATATATATCACCAGAAATCTCCACAAGAGCACAGCCCATCTTCAAACCGATGGAACCGACGGTTATCTCTGAGAACTACAACTCTTCCTGTACACTTACTGAGATACTTGATTGCATTGTGACAATCATCGCACACTCGTAAGTTCTTCATAACTCGGATTCGCACACCTTCCGGAACAATCAAAAGACCTAACCCTATCGCTAGCCTTTCGCTGTGATATCCCAGCGTTGCACGCTTCTCATCCCTGTCCACATCCTTAAACACTGCAGTAGTGTCTGCCACATAACCAGCGGCCTCCATCTTCTCACCAACTTTCTCCAGGACATTATAAATATCGTTACTTCTTGGATGCCTCCTGCAATTTGATACAAAGGTGTGCACCTCCCCTGCAGCTTCAAGCCAGCTAAGCCCAGTCTCTTTCCGTATACCTGCATCGCGCACTGCCTTCCTTGCAAGTGCGGCATCAACATGTCTTCCTGCCAGTGGCGGACCCAGGAATTTTTCGAAGCCTGGGCGCGCTGCAGTGCACCTTTTTTTTTTACAAATGTTGGAAATATGGAGCACATATTGTGTCCAAAATACTTTTAGCGTGGAAACAAGAATATAATACATTCATCGCTCACAACACATTCTAATGTTCACAAATCACAAGTTCACAACAATTAAAATGTTAATATGCGCTAAACTTAGATACGATAAAAATTAAGAAGAGCCCCATACCCATCAAAACAAAAAGGTACAACACAAAATTTGTGAGAAACAGCGAGATTGATCGACCCATCGAAGGAAATTTCAAACGGTCGACCAAATGCGACGAAGTTGACAAAATTTTGTCTTAAAATGGTGCAAACTCCAGTCCAAAATTAAGAAATTACCGGCGATGAAACTCGAAACCAATTACGGGAATAAAACATACTCGTCGATTCACATATATTTCGTGTACAACTTATTTTAAATTGAAACACAGTTGTGTAAATTAGAGAGGCTGACGTGAAAAAGTTTAGGTGATGAGGGGACCTGAAGCAATTTACTCTGGTGTGTGCTGGGTTGGGGAATATGGGGAACGGAAAAGGGAAGGGATCGGTTTGCTACTAGCTAGAGTAGTTGGTTTTCGGCTTCACTGCCTGTTGTGAACGTGGCACATACGACACAGCCCAACTACACAGGCGGCCCACCAAGACAATTAGTGATCAGCCAATCGCTTTGCCCGTGATCAGATACGAATTCCTTGATAAAATCCGTCTCGCGTACGAGGCAAGCCGCCAGCGAAGCCCGGGCAAGCGCCCGGGCAGCCGGGACGCTACGTCCGCCCATGCTTCCTGCAGCTGCATACGTACTTGACAGGAGCATGTGTGCACCAGAGCTGCGGGACCCTGTCTCAAACAACCGCTTTGCAGCAATTGCGGCAGTGTCAGCATCCTTGAACATGCGACATGCCATGAGGAGTGCGCCCCAAACAGAGTCAGGTGGTTCCATGGGCATTGACTCAATAAGGTTCAGTGCTTCAGTTATACGTCCTACACGACCAAGTAGGTCAACCATTGCAGCATAATGTTCAGCATGTGGCTCAATGTTATGTTCTTTCATGAGAGAAAAATATCGCTTCCCCTCGTCGACAAGACCAGCGTGGCTGCATGCGGTGAGTAAACACAGGAAGGTGATGTAGTTAGGCCGGAATCCAGCCTTCTGCATCTCCATGAAACGCTCAAATGCCCTGGCAGTATGCCCATGCTGTGCAGATGCAATAAGCACTGCGTTCCAGATCCAAGGTTTCTCTCAGGCGCTGCACGAAACACCCGATAAGCACAATCCACAAGGCCACACTTTGAGTAGAGTGAAACAAGTGAGCTGCCCACGAAGGGTGATGCATCAAGTGCTGTTTTTATCGACCGGGCATGCACCTGAGCCCCAAGCTCAAAGAGCGTCGCTGCGGCGCACACGCGGACAATGCACGACACCGTGAAGTCGTTGACCTGCACAGCCTCCGCGAGCGCGGAGCGGAAGATCCACAGTGCCGCAGGGTGCATCCCGGCATCCGCGTAGCCGCCAATGAGCACGGACCAGGAGACGACGTTCCGCTCCGGCATTTCGTCGAACAGCCGGCGTGCGTCTGGAAGGTTCCCGCACTTCGCATACATGTCGTGAACCGCCGATCCAACGAACACGTCCCCAGCGAAGGGGGTCTTGTAGGCGAGGCCATGGAGGGCGTGCGGGGCGAGCGGGGGGCGAGATGTGTCTAAGGCGGCTGCGACGGCCTTGGCGGCGGAGGGGATGGAGCGGTCGGTGGTGGCTGGGACCCCGGCTGTTGAACATGTATGTACGTGTATAGGCTAGGATTTTGTACGTTGTACCTGTAGCGTCTCTCTCCCCCTGTATCTATTGGGAGACTAGACCCGGTCACACCCCTTGTACCTATATATGTGCCATGTGCACGATCAATGCAATCATCGATGCACCCAAATCCCTCTAACATGGTATCAGACACCGTATCGGTCCCCTAACCCTAGCTTCCGCCTACCCTAGCCGCCCCTGCCGCCGCCGCCTCCTTGCCGCCGCCACAGCCGCCGCCCCCGCCGCCGCTACCCGCGTCGCTGCCCTCCCCCTGCAGCCGCGCTCCTACCCCAGCCGCCGCGCCATCCTCCTTGTGTGCCGCCGCTCCCTCTCTTTCACGTGCACAGCATGTCGTCGCCCGCCTCCTCCCGCACCAACCCATTCGCCGGCCCCGATCCCGCCGCCATCCGCGGCATCAACGTCCGGGATCGCGTTCCCGTGACCCTCGACGCCACCAACTCCTCCTACTACACCTGGAAGACGTACCTCTCCCTTCTCTTCCGCGAGGAGAATCTCATGGATCACATCGACGGCTCCGTCGACTCGCGCGCCATGCTGGACGACTCCGAGTGGACCGCGATCGATGCTACGCTCATCCGCTGGTTCTTCACCACCATCTCGCGGGATCTGTTTCACACCGTCGTCAGCGACGGCGATGACGCACGCGCCGTGTGGGTCAAGCTCACCGGTCTCTTCACCGACAACAAGCTCCAGCGCCGTGTATTCTTGCAGCAAGAATTCTTGACTGCCATCAGGATGACAAGTCCATTGACGAGTACTGTCGCCGCCTCAAATAGTTGGCGGATGAGCTGCGCGACATCGGCACCACGATCGACGACGACCTTCTCCTCAGCACGCTCACCGCCGGCCTCAACGAGGACTTCGGCAATGCTGCCGGCAACCTCACCTTGATGGCTGATCCCTCCTTCCCCAAGTTCGTGGCATACCTGAAGCTGGAGGAACGCCGGATGAAAGGGGTGAAGAAACGTGTGCAGCATCAGGCCCTCGCCGCCGGCACCTCTCGTGGCGCACCGCCACCTACCGCACCACGGCCGCAGCAGCAGCCTCCTCCGCCGCCAGGGTACTACACCGCCCCTCCCGCTGCTCCCCAACAGCAGCAAGGCGGGCGCCGTGGCAACCGCCGCGGGGGCCGCAAGCCGCAGCAGCAACAGGCGCACGAGGGCGGCCAGGCGTCGGGGGGGCGCCACGTCCGCACCAGCCCACCCCGCCATGGACCTACGGCGCCAACCCATGGACGGGCGTCGTCCATGCATACTCCATGCCGGTGCCTAGGGCACCCGCACCGAGTCTCTTCGGGCCCCATCCGCCGAGTCACCAGGCGTACCTCGCCGGGCCTGCAGCTGCGCCCACGGCGCCGCATACCCGGCCCTTGGCGCCGCGCCTCATGCCGCCCCCTACCCGGCCTTCCACGCACCGCCGGCCGCGGGTGGCTACGACGCCGCGCCACCATATGGAGGGTACTCGCCCCAGGTGCCGCCCCCGTGGGATCTCGCCCTACTCGCCGCATTGCACTCGGCGCCGTCCCCCAGCAACTACGGTGGCGGCGATGACTGGCACATGGACACTGGTGCCACCGCTCATATGACATCTCATCCCGGTAACCTTACGTCTTCCACTCCCGTTCATACTTCTACTCGTATCACCGTCGGTAACGGTTCCTCCTTACCCATTACACATGTCGGTCATAGGTCTTTCCCATCCACATCCACTCCTATTACCATGTCTAATGTTCTTGTCTCTCCTAACTTAGTCACAAACCTCGTTTCTGTTCGTCGTCTTACTCGTGAGAATCCCATTACTGTTGAATTTGACGCTGTTGGTTTTTCTGTGAAGGACGCCCGTACACGGATGGTTCTCCACCGATGTGATAGCCCCGACGAGCTCTACCCGGTGCATTCCTCCACCACCACTACCACCCGTCCAGCCGCCTTCGCCGCTAGTGTCGATCTTTGGCATGCTCGTCTCGATCATCCCAACTCCACCGTCTTGCATCAGATTCTTCAGAGTTTTTCATTCTCATGTAATAAAGCTGAACACCATACTTGTGAGGCATGCCGTCTAGGCAAGCACGTTCGTCTTCCATTTAGCGAGTCTACCACTATTTCCACTTTTCCATTTCAGTTATTGCACTGTGATGTTTGGACGTCCCCGGTTGCTAGCAACACGGGTTATCTATATTATTTGGTGATATTGGATGATTTTTCTCATTATGTGTGGACGTTTCCCCTTCGTCGCAAATCCGACGTTCTCGCCACCCTCACTACCTTTTACTCCTATGTCGCCACTCAGTTCGGTCGTCCTATCCTTGCGTTTCAAACTGACAATGGCAAAGAGTTCGACAATGCCGTTGTCCGCCACCTCCTTGCGTCTCACGGCACCATCCTCCGCCTCACTTGTCTGTACACGTCCCAGCAAAATGGCCACGCTGAGCGCGTCATTCGCACTCTTAACGATTGTGTCCGCACGTTGTTCTTTCACTCCAACGTGCCCCCTAGGTTTTGGCCGGATGCTCTTGCCACCGCCACCCTCCTTCTTAACATACGCCCATGTCGTCCACGCTGGAACTATGCCCCTCATCAGCTTCTCTTTGGTGTACCCCCATCCTATGATGGTCTCCGGATCTTTGGGTGTCTCTTTTATCCCAGCACCGCGTCCACCACTCCTCATAAACTCGCTCCACGGTCGGTCCCCTGTATTTTTCTCGGTTATCCCTCCAACACCAAAGGTTACCGGTGCTATGATCCAGTGTCCCACCGTGTGTACACATCGCGACACGTTTACTTTGATGAGCTGGTATTTCCGTTTCAGCAGGTACCTTCACCATCGGCGCCCTCTCCGACGCGGCTCGCCCCTGCCTCTACACTTGGCGGGCCGCACCCCTCACCACCGGCCCCGGCAGCGCCCTCCAGCAGCGCCGCGGCCCCGGCTGCGCCCGCGCCCTCTGCGGCCCCGGCTGCGCCCCCCGCGCCCCCCGCGCCCTCGGCGTCTTCGGAGCCCGGCTCAACTTCCGCCTCGCCGGTCTCCTCTTCGGCTACGCCCGCCGTGGCTGCACCTCTCACCGGTGTGGTCACACGAGCTCGGACTGGGACTTTTCGTCCTAATCCGCGCTACACCGACGCCGAGTACGCCTGCGCTGCGTCTACCACGACTCCGTCTCCACTGCCCTCCTCCGCTCGCGCAGCCCTTCGGGATCCGAACTGGCTCGCCGCCATGCGTGAGGAGTTCGACGCCCTGCAGCGCAACCGCACGTGGCAGCTTGTCCCGCGACCCCCTCATGCCAACGTCATCACTGGCAAGTGGGTTTTTCGCCACAAGACTCGCCCGGACGGTTCTCTTGACCGCTATAAGGCGCGCTGGGTGGTACGCGGCTTTCGCCAGCGCCGGCGTGGACTTCACCGACACCTTCGCCCCGGTTGTCAAACCGGGCACGATTCACGCCATTCTCCAGCTCGCTGCCTCTCGCGCCTGGCCAGTTCACCAGCTCGATGTATCCAATGCTTTCTTGCATGGACATCTCGCCGAGCAAGTGTTCTGTCAGCAGCCTACCGGTTTCGTCGACACCGCCTTGCCGGACCACGTGTGCCTGCTCTCTCGTTCTCTTTACGGGTTAAAGCAGGCGCCTCGCGCTTGGTACCAGCGGATTGCGGCCTTCCTTCAGCAGCAGGGGTTCCGGTCCACTCGGTCCGATGCCTCCCTGTTCGTGTATCACCAGGGAGCCGCCACCGCGTATCTTCTTCTATACGTCGACGACATCATCCTGACTGCTTCCTCGCCGGCCCTACTGCAGCAGATTACAGCTCGGCTCAGCACTGAGTTCGCCCTCAAGGACTTGGGGGCTCTCCACTACTTCCTCGGCATCGAGGTCGTCCGCCGCGCCACAGGCTTCTTTCTGCATCAGCAGAAGTATGCGCACGAGCTTCTGGAGCGAGCAGGCATGCTTAATTGCAAACCTGCTTCCACGCCTGTCGATACGAAGGCCATGGTGTCCGCCGTCGAGGGCTCTCCGGCGTCCGACGCTCCCTTTTACCGCTCCATCGTCGGTGCCCTTCAGTATCTCACGCTGACGCGGCCGGACCTTCAGTATGCCGTTCAGCAGGTGTGTCTCCATATGCACGCCCCGCGTGATACTCACTGGGCCCTGGTGAAACGGATTCTCCGGTACATCCGTGGCACCATGGCCATGGGACTCACCTTGACGGCATCTTCTGACACCAGCCTTGTCGCCTACTCCGACGCTGACTGGGCTGGGTGTCTCGACACCAGACACTCCACCTCAAGCTACTGCGTCTACCTCGGCCTCTCCCTGATCTCGTGGTCGTCTAAGAGACAGCCCACGGTTTCACGCTCGAGCGCCGAGGCCGAGTACAGGGCTGTGGCTAATGCCGTTGCCGAGTGCTCCTGGCTACGACAGCTGCTACAGGAGTTGCTATGCGAGGTTCCCAAGGCCACGATTGTCTACTGTGACAATGTCTCCGCGGTGTACCTCTCGGCTAATCCTGTTCATCATCGCCGGACGAAGCACATTGAGCTCGACATCCACTTCGTTCGGGAGCATGTCGCCCTAGGTCGTGTTCGAGTTTTACATGTACCCACCGATCAGCAGTTCACCGATGTGATGACGAAGGGCCTTCCTACCTCGACTTTTGAAGGCTTTCGGTCCAGTCTTTGCGTCACTGGCGACGCTTCGACTGCGGGGGGGTGTTGAACATGTATGTACGTGTATAGGCTAGGGTTTTGTACGTTGTACCTGTAGCGTCTCTCTCCCCCTGTATCTATTGGGAGACTAGACCCGTCACACCCCTTGTACCTATATATGTGCCATGTGCACGATCAATGCAATCATCGATGCACCCAAATCCCTCTAACACCGGCCGCGAGCATGCGGCGGAAGGCGTCGAATGCGGCGGCGGGGAGGCCGTTCTGGGCGAAGGAGGATATGAGGGAGGACCACGCGGCGGCGGAGGGCGGGGCGGGGAGGTCGAGGAAGGCGCGGAGGGAGAGGTCGGGGAGCGAGCAGCGGGCGTAGAAGTGGAGGAGGTGTGGGCGAGCAGCGCGTGGGAGGAGGCGGCGGCGGGGAGGTGGCCGCCCTTGAGGAGGTGGCCGTGGAGCTGCTGCCCCTTGGGGAGAGCGCGGGCGGCGGAGAGCGAGACTAATTACACGTGGTCGAGAAAATTTGTACATGAAGAGGTTAAACAGCATTGCGTTTCCTAGCAATCATGCCCGTGCGTTGCAACGGGATTGAAAAATCTGCACCGTGGAGATTCTGGGTTAGATGATGCTTGCTGCAAATGATGAAACTCACACATTTTCACATTAGTATTATCATGAATCTTGGTTAATTATTAATTCTTATGGATTGAATTTGGCTGTTTCTAATAATTTTGCCTGCTAATAATTTTTGTATTGCTTCGATAGGAGTCTTATTTTATTTTATACAGGACCACAATTATCTCTAGCTTCAGTCCTCTAAGACTCCTAGTAACATATGTAACAGTTTGCAATAATGTTTTGTTAATTCTTAATTGTGACTGTCCAGCAGGAAGTACTGCATGTATTGAAGTGCTAAAGCAGGCTACCCCTTTTCGAAAAAAAAAGCAGGCTACCGGAGGTTTAGGATAAATTAAGCAACAGGAAACAGCAAAATAACCTGGCAATATGTTAAACAAAATCACCTCCTGAGTTCTTGACAACGGTGAAGAATGCACACCCAGAAAGGTCACTTATGTGGAATATGTTGCTGCCCTTTGACCACCCAAGAAAACCTTCACAACCGCAGCCAAAACATTAACCTTAAGCCACAGGTGCAGATTGCCCACCTAAAACTGCTTGATCAAATTTCCGACTGGGTTCATCCTTTCCAAGTCAGGGGATTCACATTGAGTGATGTTGGTAGAGGTTGTATCATCAGTATACTATTCAGCAGACATGGAGCAAGAAGAGATACCCTTGAAGCCAAACTGGCGGACTCGGAACTGGAAAGATCCGCCTCTCTGCCTTCAGCTGAAAGCCACTAAGCAGAAACTACCACTTGGTCATGGCAAGCACGATGCCCACCTCTGCCGAACACTCCAGCAGCTCGATGAGCTTGTCGACCTGCAGGCTGCAGCTCCGGCGCTCGACGTCCACCTCCACTACAGTCCTCCACCCAGATCGAGTACGCGCCTAGAAGACGATAGCTGGTCGCTTCGTCATTGGCGTAGCTGACGTCCACATCGACAATGAGTAGAACGTCCACGGCGTTCTTTGTGATTGTCATCCGTCAGCACGCGTGTCACCGTTGGCGGTAGGCAATCAACTTCGAGCTTCCTTCGATTGGAAACCCATCCGGAATACGTTGTTGGTCAAAATTTTCTTTCAGAACGTTGACATACCAAGCGAGAGAAACGCCTGCGTGCGAGGTGTAGACGGACGAAACCAAACGTAGGAAACGCGACGCATGAAACGACGGCCGGTCCTCCGCACGTCTGGACCCAAACAACCACGGTGCTCACCGAGCCGTGGCTCTCCGCTTTTCCCCAATCGCTGGCCAAAGCGCCGCAATCGGCGCGTTCTCTAGGAGGGCGGCGAGGTGCTGGTTTGCCGATGGCCATGTTGCTGCTGCGCGTGCCCCCGCCAACGATGACTGGGAAACGGGCTGCAGCTGGGGCCAGGAGATTCGGCGGTCTCAACTCTGTTCACGCTGCCATTGGCGGCAACGAACTGTGGTGCTCAAAGATCGGACCAGGGAAAAAATGGCATGAAACCCGATGGCTCTCTTGTGAGGGCAGCACGAGGCCGACGGGCTCGTCACTGGGGCATCCCACGCAGCCGAGAATCGAGAAGGTCGAGCCACCCCGCGCATCGGCGGATAGAGAAGGTCGATCCCGGTCATGTGGGACTCGGATCAAGACTGCAATCTGAAGACCATGTATCTGAACCAGTCCGGCGCCGGCAGCTTCGATGAAAACGGCGAGAAGAAGCTCCATCCATACGTCTAAAACGACGACTTGGGTGTGGACGGCAGGAGGTAGGCCTGCGATGATGGCGTCAATCGGGGACGGGGATTCGGGCGCAGGCCGAGCGTACGACATATATACGAACGTGTACGAACAGAAAAAGAACCAAACGTGTACGAACTGGAAAAGAAACCCAGAGGAAAACGTCTACGAACAGGAGAGGAGCAGCCGGGCGTGCGTGCGAGGTAATCGAAACGTTTTTTTAAACCTTATTACATGGCTTATGGGTAGCATTGGTGGGTAATTGTTGCGAATTTTAGATGTATTTTCAACGACGTACGACAAGAAGGTTTAATGCTTTTATCTATACTACTATTACTAGCAAAATGCCCGTGCGTTGCTACGGGCCGATGAAACAATTTAATGAATATTTTTTCACACCGAATAACTCTCTAGGTTCATCCAAATATGGTAGGAGTAAGGTCACTTTCTTGCTAATAGGTGCATCTGAAAATGCATACATCTCATAGACGTGTAAGATAACAAGCAGCACGCCCTGCTGAGACCTGCCACAAGGGAGGCTTTCTCGGGAGCTTGTGAAACTAAGAAGATTTGTTACCGAAAGACGGTGGAACTGTGGAAGTTGGGTCGTCTCGTCCTGCGCATCCGTGATCGCTGACGCTTCGTTTGTGCCTCTGGTTGACATCCCAGTTGCTCGCGTCGCTGAACCTCGGGATCACCATGAACATCTGCCACCTAAGTAAATTGGTAGCTATGACCATGGTGTTCTGGTAGGAGTTCCGGATGTACAACGGTTACCTGCATGTGTTGCAGAAGCTTGTTCAGTCTAGCTCCCTGCACCTTCATGGTTCACCCATGCTGAAGAAGATCCTCAACTATGCTGGTCAAATTGATGAAACCCTGAAAAAGATTAGAATAGGGCATCTTAACATAAATACTCCATGGACAACAAAATAGCATCCAGAACCTATTTCGATGAGGGTTCAACCTTTCTCTCCTCCAAGTTCAACTCAAGCTATGAAGATTTAAATACATCTAGAATCTGATACCCTACGGTGCACCAGAGTATGAGGCAAAAATACATTATCCTGAACTCAACTCAGCATGACCACTAAATCACTAAATCCTTCTACTTTTCCTTCGCAACTTCTATAGCATATTCACTTGATAAATAGAAAGAGGTACACGTACAATTTATGTAAGTAGTATAGCACACGCACAATGACACTTTGCTTAAAGAATTGTAATTTGCAAACTTTACTGTTCCAGTTTGCACACGTCAGAGGCTTCAGTTTGACATTCACACCATCCCTGGTAGAGAAAAATTCGCTGGACACCACAACCCCACCATCTTGTCCAGCACCCAAGCTCTCTCCGCTATGAAGTTTGGAAATCAATCTCTCTTCTCACCCTCAGAACTCATAGAAGCACACCTTCTTCATGAAGAGGACAGCCTGCAGTCTGATACGTCCAAAACGTATCTACTTTTCCGAACACTTTTGCTGTTGTTTTACCTCTAACTTGTATGATTTGGATGCAACTAACATGGACTAACGCTGTTTTCAGCAGAATTGCCCTGGTGTCTTCTTTTTGTGCAGAAAAGTCAACTTTCGAGAAAAACTCCGAAAACAATTGCGATCGTCATATTTCACCGGAAGACCCACGGAGCCAGAAGGGGAGTCGGAGAGGCCACACCAGGCAGCCACGCCATAGCTGGGCGCGGCTGGGGGTGGGGCCGCGCCCAAGTGTGGCGTGGCCACCTCGGTCGCCCCCCGACGCTCCCCTTTGGACTATATATTGCCCTTGACCTAAATATCGAGGGGGGTTCGACCATATTTCGCGAAACACATCCACGCTCCGCCGCCGCCGCGATCTCTATTCCGGGGATCAGAAGTTCCGTTCTGGCACCCTGCCGGGACGGGGATTCGGAGGAGATCATCACCATCGTCATCACCACCGCCTCTCCATCAACCATCAATGATTCCCCCATCCATGTGTGAGTAGTTCCCTGCTGTAGGCTGAGGGGATGGTAGGGATTGGATGAGATTGTTCATGTAATAAGTTGCCAGATTGTTAGGGCATGGTGCCTAGTATCCATTGTTAGTGCTATTTATCATTGTTGCAACTTGTTGTGCTTAATGCTTGCCACTAGGGCCCGAGTGCCATGATCTCAGATCTGAACATGTTGTTGATGCATGAGAATAATTATGTTTTAGATCATATCTGCAAGTTGTTTTCACCTGTTATTGTCCGGAACCCGAGGCCCCGGAGTGACAGCAACCGGGATAACTGGAGGGGATGGCTTTGACTTGAGGATTACGTGTGTTCACGGAGTGTTAATGCATTGCTCCGGTACTTTATTAAAAGGAGTACCTTAATTGCCAGTAGTTTCCCTTGAGGCCCCGCTGCAAACGGGCTGGCAGGACAGTAGATGTTGTGCAAGTTTCTCATTGCGAGCACGTACGACTATATACGGAACACATGCCTATGTTTGACTAGTACTAGGATGCTTTTATAATTGTTTACCTGCAAATGCCCTGAGTTATGATTATTACATGAGCGCTCTTATCCATGCAACGCCCGTACATCCGTCCCTATGCCTACAGTACTTTTAATCCTGCTGTTTACTGAAATTACTGCTGCTGTCTTTGTTACACTGTTGCTGCTATTACTTTGTTACTACTGCTGTTATATCACCGTTGCTACTGATAATCTGTGTCGAGGAAGTCTACTTTCAGGTGCAGCTGAACTGACAATTCATCTGTTAAGGCTTATATTTATTCTTTGGCTCCCCTTGTGTCGAATCAATAAATTTGGGTTTTACTTCCCTCGAAGACTGTTGCGATCCCCTATACTTGTGGGTCATCAAGACTATTTTCTGGCGCCGTTGCCGGGGAGCATAGCTTTATTTATAAGTTCATCTGGAAGTGATATCCTTTGCTGCAATCCATTTATCATGGGGAAAACTCATGACAAGAAGGTGGCTATTCTGCCATCCACTACAAGGAAAGGTACGGCTCTGAACTCCGCTGCTGCTCTTGATTCACCATCTGTTATTAATCAACTGGTTACACCGCCACACGCACCTGCTTCGCGTGTTGGCACTACTGAATCTGAAACTGTTTCTGATGAATTTGATGATGCTTCTACTGTGCTTAGTGAAACTGGTTCGTTAGGTCCTTTTCTAGATGCTACGATTGCTAGGTCTAGACTTATTGAAAATTCTGAAATGCCTAATGAAAATGTTGTCACACCTGTTGCTTCTCCTGAGTCGAGGGAATTCATCGATGATGATGACCCCGAGGAAGATTATATAGAAGTAGATGAAGCTTTTGCTGAAAAATGCAGGAATCTTGACTCTTCTGCTGATTCTGCCACTATAATGGATTTTCTGAAAAAACACACTGTTAGCTACAAATTGTCTGCTGATCCTGAGTTTGCAACATCTCCTATTCGTATAACTGATAAGGATTATGACTTTTCTGTGGATTTGTCCTTTATATCTGTGGTAGAGAAAGATCCTTTTTGTGGTGCTGAAGATGAAAGTGCTATGGAACATATGAACAAGTTATCTACTTTAAGTAGTTTGTTCTCTGATGATATTAAATTGCGCACCTATTTTGTTACCAAAATTTTTCCTTTCTCTCTGAAAGGCGATGCTAAAGCTTGGTTTGGTAATTTGTCTCCCGGTTGTATTAAAAATCCTTTAGGATTGGTTGATGTTTTCTTCCATAAATATTATCCTGCTAGTGTTCAACATGTTGCTTTGCAGAGAATTTTTAACTTCAAGCAATTGCAGGAAGAAAATATTTCTGAAACTTGGTCAAGGTTTTGTTATTTGCTTAGAGTTCGACCTGGACATGATATACCTAAAAATGAACTTCTTGATATATTTTATAATGGACTAACCGATGAATCTAGGACATTCCTGGATAGTTGTGCTGGTTGTGTTTTCAGGAAACGAACTCCAGATGAAGCTGAGGAATTAATGGCTAAGATTAGCCAAAATTATGAAGATTGGGTTATAGCTGAACCCACTCCCACACCAGAGCCTGCGCCAGTGCCTACACCAAGAAAGAGAGGTGTTATTGAACTTGATAATGAAGGAATGAGAGAAGCCAAGAGGACTCTCAAGGAGAGGGGTATTAAATCTGAAGATGTTAAAAATTTACCTCCAATAGAAGACTTATGTAAGCCGACTCCTCCACCTTCAATTGAGGTACACTCTCTACAATATTTCGATGCTGGTGATATTCCTTATGGTAAGCCTCCTGATCAATGCTTAGATGAACTTGATAATTTTATTGTTAAGCAGGAGCATTTTAATATGAGAGTAGAAAATCATCTGTTAGAAAATTCTCGTATTATTAGTAATTTGCAAGATGTTTTGGTAAGAACTGTAAATGACATTAAAGGTCTAGTTAAACATCTTAGTATGGTTCAAACTCAAATGGAGCAAATTACTAAAGTACAAAAAGACTTGCTAGCTAAAAATTCTAATAGTAATGGAAAACATGCTTTTGGAATAGCAACTAGGAGTGGAGCTTCCACTCAAGATCCTTTGTATCCTGAGGGACATCCTAAAAGAATTGAACAAGATTCTCAATTAGCTGAAAGGCCCAGCTCTCCTTCTAAGAAAAAGAAGAAGAAACATAAACCTGCTGTAGAGTCTTCTGAAACTATTAAGGAAAAAGAACCTGCTAGTGATCCTAATAGTATATCTGTGTCTGATGCTGAAACTGAAAATGGTAATGAACCTGTTAATGATAATGATAGAAACAATGCTAATAATAATGAAGAGGTTGAGAGCGATTCTGATAGTGACACTGAAAATAAAAATTGCACTAAAGAGGATTTTGTAGCTAAGAAACATGGTAAAGAAAGAGAACCTTGGGTGCAAAAATCAATGCCTTTTCCTAATAAGAAACATAAATCCAAGGAAGAAGAACACTACAACAAGTTTTGTGAGTGGATGAAACCTTTGTTTTTGCAAATTCCTTTGACTGATGCTATTAAGCTGCCTCCTTATTCGAAATACATGAAGGATATTGTTTCTAACAAGAGGAAAATTCCTAATGAGGAGATTTCCACCATGCTTGCTAATTACTCTTTCAATGGTAAGGTTCCAAAGAAACTTGGAGATCCAGGTATACCAACTATTCCTTGCTCTATTAAAAATAATTATGTTAGAACTGCACTTTGTGATCTTGGAGCTGGAGTAAGTGTGATGCCTTTCTCTCTTTATAAGAGACTTTATTTAGATAAATTGATACCAACTGATATATCTTTGCAAATGGCTGATAAATCTACTGCTGTTCCTGTTGGTATATGTGAAAATGTTCCTGTTCAAGTTACTACCAACTGTTTGATTTTGACTGACTTTGTTGTGTTGGATATGCCTGAAGATGATAATATGTCCATTATTCTTGGTAGACCTTTTCTTAATACTGCAGGAGCTGTTATTGATTGCAATAAAGGGAAAGTTACTTTTAATGTCAATGACAAAGAGCATACTGTTTATTTTCCCAAGAAGCAAAATGTATTATGTGGAGTTAGCTCAATTGCAAGTTATAAAACTATCAAAGTTGGAAGTATTGATTGTCCTATTTATGACCACCATGAAGGATATGAAAGTATTATGGTTGGGACAATATCTATTCAATATAAGGTAACATAATGGTATCATGTAGTTTAATTCTTTTATGTCAAATAAAATATATTTGGTGGCAAGACTTGATCAACCTTGTTGACAAATACATTTTAGTTGCATAAAATTGTTAAACCACATTCTCTCTTTCTCATCTGTTATACCTTCTGTTATATTGCTGTCTTTATAAATTTTTAGAATGTTGTTTAGTGTGGTTAAAATTTTGCTTAGCTGCTGTTTAGAATTTTAAGTGCCCAGTTTTTGCTCGAAATTGAAAGTTGTCAGAAAAATCTGAAAATTTTACGTAAATTCCTATTTTGAAAAATGCAACGTGGTAGTACCTGGGGCTGACCAGGGGGACCCACCACGCTGCCACGCCATAGCTCGGCGCGGCAGGGGTGGAGGCCGCGCCCCCCTGTGGCGTGGGTCCCACCTGAGCCTCCACAAGGTGAGATTCCTCCCCTTTCTTTCTCTCTCCCGACCAAACTCATATCCATTGTTCAAACTCGTGTTCCTGCTGCTCTTGAGCTCGAATTTTTCGATCTCCTTGCTCAGCCCATTTCAGTTGCTGAAACTTTGCTTGTTTACTCACCGGTATGTGACTCCTTCGATTATCCAAGTAGAATTTTGTTTAGTGTTGTATTTCTAGAGTATTTTGCTGCTGTATGTTGCTGGTTAAGTGAGCTTGCATGCTTGTTCTATGCTTAGATTAATTATCCTTGATGCATGTGTAGCCCTCTTGCAAGTTTCTATAGTAGTTGCCTTGATTCTATAGTTGCAAAATCATTTTTTATGAGACTTGTTGAAAAATTTCAGAAAAGGAAGATGAAGAAATTTTCCTTTGGAGAGTTGTTTGAGAGGCGTGCACCATCATCCTCAAGGAAGACCAGGTCATCTGAAGCCAAAGTTCCTAGGAGATCTTACAATGAAGATCTTATTACTCCAGAGATTGATGATTCGGGGGACCTTGGAGCACCACATCCATCTGTTTTTCCATGTACTCAATTTTTGCAGGCTGCAGGGATTTATGAGGACTTCATGAGCATGATTGAGAGTGTGGGTCTACAAACATTCATGGGGGATACCAGGACCCAATATTCTAGACTCACTAAGATCTTTGTTGAGAGTTTCAAATTTAACTGCAAAGCTTATAAACCAACAGTTGATTTTAAAATTTATGATCGTGCATGTACTATGGAGCTAGATAATTTTTGCAGGATCATAGGTATTGCCCCATCGGGGACGACCAAGAAGATTAAGGAGCAGCCATCCGAGCTAACTGCGCTCTACCAGGAGTTGTGTTATGGAGACTCTCGCTCAGCCCACCGTGGTAAGATAAGAAATGTTCAGTTTCCGGCCATAAGGTATTTCCTATACTACTTAACTAGAAGTGTTCTTCCTAGGGAAAACACTAGTAATATTTCGAATATGCATCTAGCATTTCTTGCTACTGCTTTGAAGGGCGATAAAACTTATAATCTTGGTGCTTTAGTTGCTCGCCGCCTCGCCACCAAAGGCCCCATTTTTGGAGGCATTATTGCTGCGCGTGTTTTAGCTGACTTTAGTCTTGAGGCTGATCCTACTGATGAAATTTTAGTTCCTGAAAAACTTGATCTCTCTGCTATGATAGCACATAAATTTGTTACATCTGGATCCACTCTTGATAACTTGGTTTATAGAATTGTTTATGCTAACGAGGCGGAGCTGGAAGTTCCTCTACCGCAACCAAGTTTGTTCAGTATTTACAGGGATCCTCTATCATATTCGCGGGAGGAATTGAGCACACAGATGGTGGTGCCGCGATACCACGCGCGGTTCTACCCAGATGGGCAGCCGGGGCAGCCTACGGTGCCACCGCCGGCGGCCCCTGACGTCCCCTATTATGGCGGCGCGCCATATTACCCTGACCAGCAAGGAGGATCCTCTTCATCGACCGCCTACGACGCTTCGGCATGGGGTCCGTGGGGATGATTGTCTCCCAATTAGGCCAAAAGCCTAAGCTTGGGGGGAGGTACGCGTATACTGACAGTTCGCTCATTTCTATATTCGCTCCATGTCAGTTCTTTGTATATCCATATTTCGCTTTCTTTTATTTGTTCTTGCTTGTGGTGTTTATTTTCTCAAAACCCAAAAATACCAAAAATATTTTCGTTGTTTCTCTATGCTTTTATTTTAGTAATTCGAGTTGTAGTTTTATTTTGTCTTTTTGATTTTCGAGTTGATATTCAAAAAACCCAAAAATATTTTCCTTTTTATTTGCTTCTTCCTTGCTTTGTTTTAAAATTCGAAAACACCAAAAATATTTGTTGTTCTTCTTGGTTTTGTATAGTTCTTTTCAGATTCAACAGCCGTCTGTGACTCCACCTGGAGCTTGGTTTTCATTTTATATCATTCAAGTCATGCGAGCGAAGGGCAATAATGACGATATTCGACAACTTGATGTGGTGAGAGGCTGGTATGAACCGTATTTGTTTTCATTTTTGTACACATACCTGTCCATATGATTGCGCTTAGTAGTTATGGTATGGGCTATGTTACTTGATGAATGCTTGATAGCCATGTTTTCTCATGATTAATCCTAATCTCCTGAAGGTGCACCATATGTCATATAGTTATTTGCATGCATTGTTTTATTCGTAGAGTGGTATTGTAGTGTGGTATCCTCCTCTGAATGTTTTACTTGATTCGACTTGGCACATGCTTACACATGTTTATGACTCAAAACAAAAGTCAAGCCTCGACGATCTATTGTGACTCAGAGTTTCTGTATCACTTTTATGCCACTGCTAATTTTATTCTGTCGCAAGTATGATTATGACAGTTGTGCTCTCTTGTTGTCGCTTCCCCGTCTATTGCTAGCCTTCACCTGTACTAAGCGGGAATGCTGCTTGTGCATCCAAAATCCTGAAAACCAAGTTATTCCAAAGAGTCCACTATAAATTCCTATGCATGGTTTTAAACCATTCCAAGTAAATTTCTTCGTGTGCTATCTTTAACTATTCAAAATTGTACAATCCCTTTTTGTGTCACTGCGTGTAGCTCATAAGGATGTGGTAGTAGAACTTGTCATCTTCCATGCTAAATGATTTCCAAGGACAAGTAGCTTCATCTGCTTGTCCACTTTTATTTTTGCAAAAGAGCTGGTTAGTCCACCTATCATTTAATATTAAAATAGACACTCCTCCACGGTGATTGTTGGTCGGCACCCGAGGATTCGGTTAGCCATGGTTTGTGGAAGAAAAGGTTGGGAGGAGTGTCAAAAATCTGTAAGCATGATATAATGCAAACTATATGAATTTTCGGAACCGCTCTAAAAGTTGGTTAGTTATGGAAGATGACAAGAACTCTATCGCGGATTTGTTGACACTTGCAACCACTTCTCAAAATATTATTTTTACACTCTTTATATGCCTTCGGGAACTAACAAGCTCTAGCACACGATTTAATCCCTGCTTCCCTCTGCGAAGGGCCTATCTTTTATTTTAATGTTGAGTCACCATCCTTCTTTAAAGCACTTCTTTGAGAGCATGACTGTCATTCTTAGTGAAATGTGCTTGTCCCAGAATAGGTTAGTAGTGACATAGCTTGATGCTTTTATCTTTGATAAGCTTTATTTCTAGTCTGCCTGTAAACTTCAGAGGTGCCTGGGCATTTATGTTTTGCTGCACACATTCGGGCAAGCGAGATACCACTTTGCCATACCCAATTACGAACATTGCAATCCTGCACTTAGTTATATGCCATGTTGTTTACCTTTAGTATGTTAGAATCTTTTCATGGCTGCATATTTATCAAGCTTTTATCTTATGCATATCTCCTATCATGAGCTAGTAAGTATAATCATAATTCAAGTATGTATACATCATATGAAGCAATTGTTCGTAAAAGTTTCTTTATCGCGTTCAGTTTGTCAACTGAATTGCTTGAGGACAAGCAATAAGCTAAGCTTGGGGGGAGTTGATACGTCCAAAACGTATCTACTTTTCCGAACACTTTTGCTGTTGTTTTACCTCTAACTTGTATGATTTGGATGCAACTAACATGGACTAACGCTGTTTTCAGCAGAATTGCCCTGGTGTCTTCTTTTTGTGCAGAAAAGTCAACTTTCGAGAAAAACTCCGAAAACAATTGCGATCGTCATATTTCACCGGAAGACCCACGGAGCCAGAAGGGGAGTCGGAGAGGCCACACCAGGCAGCCACGCCATAGCTGGGCGCGGCTGGGGGTGGGGCCGCGCCCAAGTGTGGCGTGGCCACCTCGGTCGCCCCCCGACGCTCCCCTTTGGACTATATATTGCCCTTGACCTAAATATCGAGGGGGGTTCGACCATATTTCGCGAAACACATCCACGCTCCGCCGCCGCCGCGATCTCTATTCCGGGGATCAGAAGTTCCGTTCTGGCACCCTGCCGGGACGGGGATTCGGAGGAGATCATCACCATCGTCATCACCACCGCCTCTCCATCAACCATCAATGATTCCCCCATCCATGTGTGAGTAGTTCCCTGCTGTAGGCTGAGGGGATGGTAGGGATTGGATGAGATTGTTCATGTAATAAGTTGCCAGATTGTTAGGGCATGGTGCCTAGTATCCATTGTTAGTGCTATTTATCATTGTTGCAACTTGTTGTGCTTAATGCTTGCCACTAGGGCCCGAGTGCCATGATCTCAGATCTGAACATGTTGTTGATGCATGAGAATAATTATGTTTTAGATCATATCTGCAAGTTGTTTTCACCTGTTATTGTCCGGAACCCGAGGCCCCGGAGTGACAGCAACCGGGATAACTGGAGGGGATGGCTTTGACTTGAGGATTACGTGTGTTCACGGAGTGTTAATGCATTGCTCCGGTACTTTATTAAAAGGAGTACCTTAATTGCCAGTAGTTTCCCTTGAGGCCCCGCTGCAAACGGGCTGGCAGGACAGTAGATGTTGTGCAAGTTTCTCATTGCGAGCACGTACGACTATATACGGAACACATGCCTATGTTTGACTAGTACTAGGATGCTTTTATAATTGTTTACCTGCAAATGCCCTGAGTTATGATTATTACATGAGCGCTCTTATCCATGCAACGCCCGTACATCCGTCCCTATGCCTACAGTACTTTTAATCCTGCTGTTTACTGAAATTACTGCTGCTGTCTTTGTTACACTGTTGCTGCTATTACTTTGTTACTACTGCTGTTATATCACCGTTGCTACTGATAATCTGTGTCGAGGAAGTCTACTTTCAGGTGCAGCTGAACTGACAATTCATCTGTTAAGGCTTATATTTATTCTTTGGCTCCCCTTGTGTCGAATCAATAAATTTGGGTTTTACTTCCCTCGAAGACTGTTGCGATCCCCTATACTTGTGGGTCATCACAATCCACCCAAAGAAACTAATTCAGATCATTAACTGACATAATACACATGCATTAGAATCTATTGAGCTGCACAGCACAACGGCAATTGCTAATCTCCATCTCATTCTCTCGCTGCGGAAGGTATCCCAACTCACGCTGGTTGGATGGATGGTCAATCTTGATCCTTTGGCTACCTCAATTGCTCTCGCAGGCAGTGACGACTGACGAATGCCTTGAAGGCCGAAGGACTCGTCGTAGGTGGCCAGGATGAGGTACTACCGGGGAGGTAGTACAATTCGACGCTGGGGTAGGCTTCTTGGCGGTCGCCTGCACACTCGCGGCGCTCGCCGTTGACATAGAATATTGGGTAGGCGGGGACGCGAACGAGCGGCGGGGGAGGCATCTCCAGGAAGTTGTTGAGGAGGTCCATCGGTGACTCCTCGCCGTCCGCACCACCACGGCCCCCGGCCTCTTCTCTGCGCCAGCCCACCAGACACCGTTGACCAGCACCAGAACGAACAACCATGGCCGCATAACCATGACCACCACAGATTTCCGCCGCCACGCAGCCCGCTCCCTTCCAGCCGCCGCCGGTTTCACCCCGACCTCGCGTCCACCCGAGCAAGAAGGGTTGAGAAAGGATAATAGGAGGGGATCGTGTGGATAGGGTTGGGGGGCCACGCCAGAGATGCAGGTCGGGCGCGCAGTTGTACCGGGGGCGGCGGCAGAACAATTACCGGGGGAAGGTGGCCGTGACGACGACCACGGAGGAGCTCGGGCTGGAGGCAGTCATCCGGCGGGACAGGGGCTCGGAATTGGGGATTTCTTCTTTATTTTCCATGAACCTAACCGGTCGTTTCACTTGGCGGTGGCAAAACCTGTAATATCTCCCAACTCATGGGGTAAAATCGGAAAGTGAAAAACGGACCATCACCTGAAGACATAATGCCAAATACAATATAGAGCTCTTAGTTTGTCCATCAATAGCCTCATCTAATCTTGCCGAGTCCCCCTTGCATGGTACTCCTCTTTGTATCATCAAATAATTCAATAGAAAGGCATGAGTAGAGTTGTTATCAATTTTGATGTAGAGGCCAGGGTGATGTCCCCCATTTGGAAAAAATGAGTAGAGTTGTTAGCTCAGACCTTAATAAACCGGTCTCCCGACTATCAACTGGTGATCTGTTCTCCATGACTACAAACTCACTTGCTCTTCCGAGTATGCCAGCGAGAGTGACCAACCGACATTTCACCCTCTGCCAAGCATGTTCCACAATAGTCTCAACAATATGTGCATATGTCTGCACGTTTACATGGCGCACAACTCGGGTGAATGCGATTGTGTAATTAGTATAGTCAGTCCATTAATCTAATCGCATGGAGAATCCATAATGAGTTGGATAATGTATTATGGATAGGTGATCCCCTCGAAACATACTGTTTTTCTTCGGTTCACCAAAAGTATAGCGAAACTCCGCTATGTAGAACAACATTAAAAGCAGTTCTAACAAGAATACAACAATGGCGGGTTCGCGAACGGCCCACGCAACACCCCATCGGCGATAGCGTTATAGGCCTTTTCAGTCATATGGATACCGTCCCAGCTGGCGAAATTCGCTGGGTCACCAAAAAGAATGGCGTCCTTGTCGCAAAGTTTGAAGCGAAAGTGGTACGGGCCATTGCCACCGCAACATGCAACCAGAGGATCACCAATACCTGCATGCCCAACGCAAAACGATTGAGCAAATGAGCGCATCATATATGCATGGTCCGATTAGGAGAAAGCCGGTTGAGCATATTACAGACCAAATTTTTGTGGATTCTTGAAGATCTCCATGGCAGCACCGAAGTAGTCAGCGTAGATGAGCTTCACCTCTGGGTGCTGCGCCCTGAGCTTATCGATCTCACTGTATAGCGCCTGGTTGTGCCGCATGGAGAACTCGTTGAACCACTTGAGGCCAGTGGCGGAGCTGCACACTAACAATGATGTCAAGCGACATCACAAAACAATTGTGAGCAGGAAGGAATTGCTATGGGTACATAATAATTGACTCCAAAAGTACTAGCTAATGACCTCATTACAATCAGATTGGAGCTTTTGACATCACTTGAAGCATGTTCCAGCTCCGCCACTGCTTGAGGCAGTGGAACTCGTCGTAAGCCGCAGGATTGTTGGTCTCGTGAGCTTTCAGGTAAGCTGGCACACAACCGATGGGGAAGTTTCCCGGGATCATGATAGTCTTGGCGCCGAGATTGATGAGCACCTACACGCGCATGCACAGTGATTGGCTGCGTCAATATTTCTCATGTGTTACATACACGATTGTTTAAAATTACGAAAAAATGCGAAAGTTTCTGTGGGAACCAAAGGTATTTTTAACTAGCAATATATTTTATTTTTTGATAAATTTTGACGAAATTTGTTCGAAATGATACCAAAATTAGCAACGACAGCTTAAACCACTTAACACTTGTGCTGCGTGGAGTCACGAATGATTTATATGTAATGTACGCACCTGGGCAATGTTGATTATGAGGGAGACAACATCTGGAATGAATTGGTAGGCTAGATCACGAGGACGATGATTGAGGAGCCAGAAGTTGTAGTCGTTGCCACCGATCTCGCCCAACGCGACGAGAGACTCGCTCAGGACTGTCTTGGCATCTGGAAGGAAGATCAAACAAGACATAGCTTATTCATGCATAGCCGCTTCAAAAAAGCATTCCTGTATATGGCTAATACGGTTTTGGGCATGCAAGGGCACGTAGTTAACTAATTACCGTCCCCGGGAGCTAACCGGTGTAGCATGTCCTGGAACCAGCCGATCTGTGTGCTCAGGCAGGCAGACCCCGGCACAGTGAGATTCCACTTATGTTTGAAGTAGTCGGCGGGTAGCGCAGTGGCACCATACACAGCGAAGTTGGCACCCCCTGGGAATTGTCCAGAGCTTTCGTCGGGCAAGCTCGGTGGTATCAATGGCAGCCCCAGCGCTTCCGCTGGAACACGTACAGACAACAACGTCCAGGAGTCACACACAAGGAGAGTAGAGATGAGATGCATATGCAGGTGTACATACTCACCGTAGAAATCGATGAGGACGCGGCCGTCACAGATGCGGCCTGTGGGGTGGTGGAAGAAGGTCATCCCGAATGGGGGCTCCTTGATCGGGGATGGATTCTTGCCGATCGAGTGCACGAAGTTGCCGGTGTCGATGATGGAGTCGCCGAAGGTGAAGATGCGCTTGTAGCAGCTAGCAGACGACCCTGTGCCAGCGCTGAGCAGCAGGACGACGGCGAGGAGAACGCAGGGCGAAATGGAACGGCGCACTTGATACTTCAGAGCCATTTGAACGCTGCTGTTACTGCTGCTTTTGCAGCCTGGCAGCACGGTGGCAAATCAGTGGAGATGACGGTGCATCCAGATGAATTCTTTACGATCCAAACGAGTTCATTTGACCCCCTTTTTATAGCATCGTCCGGGTCGAATTCTACCAAACAAGCATAAATACTAGTGACTGCACAAATGGTATGTCATCATGAAGATACAAATATATATTTCGTCATGTATTTTGTCGGGAATTTAAAGGATAAATTATGATTATTTTCTTGCCGGCGCCGGTTGATAATCTTGACATCATATACAATCTAGGAGATATGCATGATATCAAAGGGCTATACATGATGTTACACCAGGGCGTGCACGTTTAATTCAGAAGATATATTTGCACATATCTATAATGACATAATATTGCCCAAATATTTGTTTCCATATCCGTTGGTTGACTCTGCGTAGAACTGGTCCCACTATGGGAAAGTGGCCAGTTTTCGACGGCCAAGAGCCGTCGGCAAAGAAGCCAAAACTGTCGGCATACCTCTATGCCGATGGCAGCCGTCGGGATCCGGCCGTCGGCATCATCTCGATCAGCATAGGACCGGCCAGCCGTCGGGAACGCAGAGCTGTCGGCATACAAAGGTGTCCCAACGGCTTTCCGCGGCCGTCGGCACACAAAGACCGTCGGCAAACACAACTGACTGACAGTCAAGTTTGACTGCGTCCGCCTAGTTGCCGACGGCTAGTCCATCGGCATACAGCTCCACGTGTCCTTCGCTGGGAACTCTAGGCGGGACCCACCAAATTGTACGCCGACGGCTGCTTTTTCTATGCCGACGGCCTCTCCGTCGGCATAGATCCCCACGTGTCCTTCTCTGGGAGCACTTGGTGGGTCCCAGAACCAACCTGTATGCCAACGGTCAGATTTTTTATGCCGACGGCATAGGGTTTTACCTGTAAAGCGTATGCCATCGGCACAGATTCCACGTGGCGTACACGGGAGATCCTGGAATATGGGTACCGACGGCTTTACCAATTGTTTTTTTTGGTTTGCTTTCTGCCGTCCTTGCAAATTAAAATTGCTACAGATGCATATAAATTCATAAAATATACATATACATACAGAAATATTCTCATCATCATCACACCATCATACATCAGCCCGGGCGTTCGGTCTGTTCGGTTTGCTCGGTCCGGTCTTTTCGGTCATCCAAAATTTCGGTCATCTAGAAACGCTACCCGAATTACCTTCGGTCTTTTCGGTTTTTCTGTATTCGGTCTTCGGTCTTTTCGGTCCGGTCTTCGGTCATGACCAAATAGACCAAATAGACGAAATAGCAGCACAAGTTTACAAAATTTGGGGGCACAAAACGATGATCATTTGAGCCATTTATTAAACTGGAAGAAAGTATACAACACAATTGGCAGAACACAATCGGCTGCACAACTACACTCGTACGGAATGGAAGCACACAAATGGAAGCACAAGCATATATTAAATTGGAAGGTACATGCGTACAGCCGGACAGTAGAAGAAGAAGAATCGAACGGAGATGTGGTAGCAGCGAATCGGAAATGCGCCGGCGGCCTGGCAGTGGCGAGACGGAGATGTGCCAGGAGCTGCGCCGGCTGCTTGGTGGTGGCGGGCACGGAGATGTGCCGGCAGCCCGAGTCGCAGATGCGCCGGCGGCCGAGTCAGAGATGTGGCGGCGCGGCGGCAGCTCGCGTCGGAGATGCTCAGATGCGGCCGGGACGGAGATGGAGCGAGGCGAGGCGAGGTTGACCGTTCCTGCTCTGCGGCGCGGCGGCGAGTCGGCCGGCGACTAGGGGAGATGTCCTGGCAGCGCGGTGCCCGTCCTTGTTCTGCTATGCGTGGAGGCGAGCTACAGCTAGGTCACCAATGGAACTGAGCAGGCCGCGATGGGGACCTAGGACTGGGATATACTCCGACTCTTTTGCAGCAGAGCTTTTCTTCGGTTGTTCCGGTCAGTTCGGTCTACCAGCAGCAAGGACCGAACAGCCCGTAGTTATTTCGGTCATCGCGCACCCAGGACCGAAGAGATGACCGAAGACCGAATTACCGGGTATTTCGGTTTCGGTCCCGGTTATTTCGGTTTCGGTCTTCGGTTTCGGTTTTTTATGCCCGGGGTGAATCATACATATTACCATCATCATCAAATCCACACATAGATAATAGTACAAACACAATATGACTAACAAGTTCAGTACAAGTACCAACACATATGAGTAACAGGTTCAGTACAAGCACAACAGGTTCACATGGTGACATCCACCACGAGCACCACAAGTTTGTAAAGACAAAATGACCAAGTTCACTCCACCGGGTCACTGGACGATGGGACGATCTAGGCGTAAAACCAACATGACCTTGATGCGACGGGGTATGTGGGCTCTGTGAACCAGGAGTACGGGTGCCAGGAGTAGAGTGACCACCATCACTGGTAGTTCCACCAATCAGGAGAGCACCACTGGTAGTACCAGGAAAGAAAGCATTGGATGCACTTGATCCCTGCCAGTTTGAGCAAGATAGAGTAACTACAATTGTCCAAAAAATGATCCCTATTTCCCTACAAGTTTGTGAAGAGTCGACTAACCGGAGTAGATGCGCCACATGCCAAGAATTCTTCCAGCGTTGGCAAGACTGGGAACGGTGGAGGTAGTGGTGGTGCAGGTCCCAACTGCGGCTGAATCCCATTAGCACTCGGTCATCGCCTACAGGTTAATTAAGAAACGATCATGTCATGCATCGCAAAGACGAAGGTTAAAAGTGGCCAAAGTACAAAAATACTGCTCTTTGCGACAATGGGCAACTAACCTTGTTGAATAGATACTGGTACTCCTGCACCTCAGCTCGAGCCGCCTGGTAGTCCTTGACATCTAAATTATATTGCTGCTGAAGCCTAGTGTAAGCTTCAACCGGCTGGTCCTACAATAATATTCCATAATGAATCTCATCAGAATAGCCATCCAAGAACAAAAGTCAGAAAAGAAGGAGAAGATACTTACAGTGGCGGACCGCGAGCGTACACGATGTAGGGTAGACATACTCTCGCTCGGGCTGGAAGCTCGGACCTATGAGTATGTCATGTCAGTCTGGAGTGTTCTGTCAGCAACCTTGTGGTGGCCATGCTGCTTGTCGTGTCCCGCCAAGAGCACCACCTTTGGATCAATATCTGACTCTTCAGGATTGGAATCGTCCCCATGCTGCCTTCTAAACTCATCACAATATTCCAAGACATACGTGGCGGTTTTGCCGTAGTACGTGGCACCGTCATTGGCAGGCGTCGACAGCTGACGGCCAAGCTTTCGTGCCCTCATTTCTGAGACCGGCTACTTCAGTTGGGCCTCCTGCAACGTCAAAATGAAAGGTTATGCATAAATAGGAACATGCAAGGAAATGAAAGGAGGATGTTCCATGTATATATATATACCAAGTGCTTCTTGAAGCGACGATCGCTCCGATTCCCTTGACAGTGTGTTCCTTTACAGCCGCGATTGCTAGAGTTGGTACTGCTTGTGGCTAAGAACGCTGCATCTTCCCCTATCCACCTATCCACCAAAGCCGACCATGCGTTTGACCATGGGCCCAATCAGTAATCACCTGAATAATCAAAATATAGCATTTCTTAGGCACCCTCCCTTGACAGTTTGTATTTTACTTATCTGCTAGGCATTACACTGAAGTAATTCAGGACGTGCAGGGAAGCCCAACAAGTTAGGATGCCACCCAAACATACTTCATGTAAGAACTTTCTAGCTATTGCTACCCAAATACTACAGTTTATAAACAGAAATGCTCACAGAAATTTTGTCATGTTGGTGTGGAATCAACAGATAAGAAAAAGGCTGATACAATGGAAGCAAGTAAGTATATTACTCATCTTCATGGAATAAAAAGGGTGATACCGTGGAAGCAAGTGATTTTGTCCTGCTGGTGTTGAATCAACAGATAAACTACTAGCAAGTAAGTATTTTTGTCATCAAAAGATAAGAAAAATGTTGATACCGTGGAAGTGATTCCTCTCTGTTATCTTTTGCACAAATAAGGGGGAAAAAGACATGTTACTTACGTCCATGAAGTGCTGCTTCGGCATCATAATCTTCTCATCCCTCATTCTTTTCTTCGTCATATTCTGATTGAGAACGGTGCCGTAGTAGTGCAAGATGGCCACGAATTTAGCCTCGTATATCATCTGCCATGTCAACTTCTTCGCAGCCTCCACGGAGACCTTGTTTGCCTAGACCTTCAGTTCCGGTGGAACCCTATAGAATTCCTACAATCATGTGTAAGAAAGAAAAGTTAGTGATGGGTGATGAACTTTGAACCAAATATATAGACTTCTGCATATTTAAATAAAACTTGCCCAAAATTTAGTGTAGACAGCATTCGAATGAGTCCCGAATGTTGAGTTCTTGGCAACTTTATAATCCACTAGGTCCTAAAATGAATAAAAAAATGCAAAGAGGACGGGAGAGAAGATCCAATTTAAATATACAAGTAAGCATTTGGTCACTCTATAGATATATAACAGTCTACCTATAAAATGTCTACTTTTTGCCATATCTATTTGTGGGTACAAGTTACATACACCACTCATAAAACAACAAAATTGTCGTTTGCATTCACCACTCACCCTCTCTTCTTAATCTCTTTCTTCACATCAGCAAAACCATCTACAACCACCGTTTGCATTCTCATCACCACTCTACATGACCTAATACAAGGAGACACCATATATTACTCTTGTAAATCGCTCTCCATCTACGCCCAAAATCGATGTGGAACTAAAGTTAACAAATTTGACTTTGTAGAACTAGAACATTTGAATTTGCAGAACTAGACCACTACAACAAAAAGCAAAGAAGAACAGTACCTCTCGATGCCGGTTGGAGAAGGGACGGCCGGAGGAGGTGCGCGGACCCTGTGGAGATGGGGAAGCCGGTGGGGCGGCCGGAAGGGCCTCCCAAGCTCCGGTCGGAGGAGGTGGAGACTGTGGAGGTGGGGCGGCCGGAAGGGCCTCGGAAGGTCCGGCCTTGGGGCTCCCTTGTCACGATTGGGGAGGAGGGAATCACGGGCAGGCGACGGCGGGCTTCATTGCGCACCTCCTCTGGGCTTCACGTGGAGGGGAGGAGCGGCGAGTTGGCGTGGAGGGGAGGAGCGGCGAGGTGGCGTGGAGGGGAGGAGTGGCGGCGGCGAGCACGAGCATGGAGGGGAGGAGCGCGACGACGAGCACGGGCGTGGCGGCGAGGAGCGGCGCGTGGAGATCTTGATTCGGATTTGGACAGTGGAGCGTGGAATGCGGCGGTGGCCTATATCATGCCCATCTATGTTTATCGACGGCCTTTTCACTTGGGCCGCCGGCATACACATTTTCCTAATTTCCTTTTTTTTAAATACCATTAGTTAAATTTTGTAACTAATAATACACAATAATATATGTTTGGCACGCATGCATGGTTTTGTGGGATTCCGAGGCTCTGTTGCGCTATTTCCGGCGAAACCCTAGCCCGTTGACCAAAAAGTCAACGTTTTCGTCTACCCCTTCCACCGGCGTCGAAAGGGGGTAGAGCAATGGACTTTTTTGCTTGGTTGTGTTAGGATAGTACATAGGAATATTTAAAGGCAAGTTTTAGCACAAGTTGTCACAAGATTCCATCCGGTTGGCCCGAAGCGGGAGTTTCCACCTCAGAGTGCATAATCTTCGTGCGGGGCAAGGGTCGTATGTGAAGCGGGTCACACTTAGCTAGGAGCTTGTTGCCGACTCTTTAGATTCCCCACCACTGTTATAAACATATGTTTGGCATCCATGCATGGTTTTGTGGGATTTCGATGCTCCGTTGCGCCATTTCCGGCGAAACCCTAGCCCGTTGACCAAGAAGTCAATGCTTGCGTCTACCCCTTCCACCGGCGTCGAAAGGGGTAGAGCAATGGACTTTTTTGCTTGCTTGTGTTAGGATAGTACATAGGAATTTTAAAGGCAAGTTTTAGCACAAGTTGTCACAAGATTTCATCCGGTTGGACCGAAGCGGGAGTTTCCACCTCAGAGTGCATAATCTTCGTGCGGGGCAAGTGTTGTATGTGAAGCGGGTCACACTTAGGAGTTTGTTGCCGACTCTTTAGATGCCCCACCACTGTTGTAAACATATTTTTGGCACCCATGCATGGTTTTGTGGGATTCCAATGCTCCGTTGCGCCATTTCCGGCGAAACCCTAACACCTTGACAAAGAAGTCAACACTTTCGTCTACCCCTTAGACCGGCGTCGAAAGAGTAGAGAAATGGAATTTTTTTTCTTGGTTGTGTTAGGATAGGACATTTAATTGCTCGAATCGGCAGCATTTTAACTAATGTTATTATTTTAAAAGAAAAACAGGAAACTATATGCCGACGACCGAGTTGAAAATGTCGTCGGCAAATGAATAAAGATGGGCCTGATATAGGCCGCCGCCGCCGCACTCCACGCTCCAGTGTCCAAATCCAAATCGAGATCTCCACGCCCGTGCTTGTCGCCGCCGCTCCTCCCCTCCACACCCATTCTCGCCGCTGCCGCTCCTCCCCTCCACGCCCACGCCCATGCTCGCCGCTCCTCCCCTCCACGCCTGTGCTCGCCGCCGTCGTCCCATTCCCCATCTCGGTGTCTCGGTCGTCCCTCCCCCCCACGCCCGTGCTCGCCGCCCCTCCCCTCCATGCAGGCAGCGAGGCCCACCGCCATGAAGCCCGTCGTCGTCTGCCAGCTGTGCTTCCCGTGACGAGGGAGCTCCAAGGCCGAAGCTTCTTGCCGGCCACCGTAGCCGGCGTTCTTCAGCAGCTGTTGCTCCGCCTCCTCCGGCTCCGCCTCCTCCGGCTGTCATTTCCACAGGCTCCGCCTCCTCCGACCGTCCCTTCTCCAACCGGCATCGAGAGGTAATGATCTTCTCGCCGTCCCTGACTTACTATCGCTGCTACCGGCGACATGATGTGAACTCAGATATAGCGTGCTGCTGCGTGTGTGAATGATGTGAAGCAGGCAACTTGTGATGTGAAGCAGGCAGTGTGTCCCGATTAGGGTTCAGGGTATGTGCTCTGAGTCAAAGTAGCTTAGGGCTTCTCTGTTGTACTCCCATATCTTACTAGCTTTGGTTGTCAATGACCTATACTTTTTTCTTGCGATGCTATAGCACCTTAGTTGTGTCTCATGTTCAGAATCCCTAAATGATTCTGCAAAAAATGTCCAGTAAGAAAATATAGAGGAAAAGGTTGCGGGTTGTGTACTGATTACATGTTGCTTTGATATAGAGAGGGATATGAGCACAGAGTCTGACGCTATAAGCATCTCTAGTGAGGACAGTTGCTCATTTTCAACTGATGAACATTTGGGCTATGCTGTAGATGGATCAATGTTTATCAGGAGAGGTATGAAGAACATTATCAACAAATTGTTTATCCCTTGTTTATTACTGTTATGTAGTACATTGCCTAACATTTAGATATGATTTTGTTACATATAGGACCTCGTTTTAGGGGAAATCGCACCTTTGACAAGCATATGGTATTTGCAAGTGATATGTGGCTGAGAAGCTATCAAGTGGAGCAGTTGGTAGAGCTGGTTGACACTGCTCCGTCAGGACCCATTAAATATTATGTTTACAGGATACCCGAATCTTCTGTAACGAAGAAAAGCAAGATGGTTAAATGTTGTTTACTTAAACATGCAAGTGTAATCTGTCTATTTGCTATCTAAAATACTACGTTTGCTATCTAATTGTCACAATCTTTCTCTTTGGACAGGAGTTTGGAGTTGAGTTCACCAAAGCAAACCTGAAACGATATCTTGCACAGCCCTTGAAGGTCTGTGTTGAATGCAGTCTGAGCAAGACAACATTTGAAGTGACGATGAAGATGGGACTGACTAGGGAGAAGCCAATAATGACTACCGGATGGGCAAAAGTTATGGCTGAGTATAAGTTGAAGGAGGGGGACATAGTAGTCTTCATCTTCAACCCAGTTACGGGCAAGAACTATGGGCTTTATCTTGACTTGACGCAATTGGTCTACTGAACTAGTTGGTCTACTAGTAATGTCGCATGTCATGAATCTGAACTAAGTGTCTAGTAGTAATGCTTATGAAGCTATGTAATGGTTATGTCATGTTGCTATCTTGTATGAAATGATTCTATGAAATCAAGTTATGCCCAGATTATGATATGTCAGGTCTGTTAGGTTGCGTGCATGGAAAACAAAAATTTCGCCAACTACGCAATAGCCAAGATCTACTATGAAGACACAAGTACAAGACATGCATATTTGATCTAACTATAAATCGTTACCGACACCGTTGAAGCGGAAGAGATGTCGATGATGACGTTGATGAAGCTTGTGGAAGAACTCCCTCGGCTAAGCCTAGCCGAGAGAATATCGTAGACCCTCGCGTCCCGCCTTGATCCAACAGAGTGAGATAGAGTCAACCGTTTCTCAACGGATCACCCCTCTAAGTTTTGCACGCATACATCTGATCTAGTCCAGCAGGGCTTCTCCGTCCACACTTGAAGCACTCAACCCGGCACTTGAAGTTCAAAATTTCTCTAAGAGATGCAAGATGCAAAAGTCCTAGGTTGCCGCAGGCACACAACCCGGCACTTGGGGGCTACATGGTTCAAAAGTGTTTATCTATCTATCACAAGCACCAAGTTATCGCGAGGTGATGAACTCGGAGCTTGGGGGCTACAGGTTATATACACGAGAAAAATCAAAGTTAATATTCTTGAGAACTGGTAAAACTGGAGGTATTTGCGTTGGGTCTTCAAAATCCGGGTCTTGAAAGACAGCCTTGATAACCCACAAGTATAGGGGATCGTGTGTAGTCTTTTCGATAAGTAAGAGTGTCGAACCCAACGAGGAGCTAAAGGTAGGATAAGTATTCTCTCAAGTTCTATCAGCCACTGATACAACTCTACGCACACTAAACGTTTACTTTATCTAGGAAATAAAACTAGACTACAATACGGGTATGAGAGATAGCTTTGCGAGATAATAAATACAAGAAAGTAAATGTTAGTGCCGCAGCAATAAAGTACACTAAGTAACCATAAACTAACAGTACCATGAGTGTGGAAAAGTGGTGGTAATTGTGATGGCTTTGTCCAAGATTAATTAGTGAAGATATTTGGTTCATTGTCTTCGATGCAGTTTCTATGTGGGAGAGGCTAAATATATGTGCACTCAACTACTTGTGATTACACATACTATATGATTGGATTGTTAGCAGACATCCGTAAATACTAACAATGCATTAAGAATTCCCCAACCATAGCCTTAAGTTTATGGTCCTCTTACTCCCATACGTGCAACTAACCGGTTCGAGTCCTCAGGTTTCTGTCACTCCGGTAGGCCTACCCCCTTCGTTTACAAATACTACCAACCCTAAGATGTTGATCCATGCGCACACAAATATAATGGACACCAAAGGACAGTACCATATCAACATACAACTCTAATGAACCAAAGACATTCAACCATTCAATCTAAGAACAAATAAACTACACAAACATGACATAGATCATAGGATAATAACTTATAGCATCAAACACCATATTTACATAGGACGGTACAGAGATGTGTGGGAGGATGAACCACTGTATACAAGGAGGAGTTGGTGGTGGAGATGGCGGTGAAGACGGTGAAGGGGACAGCGAGAGGCGCAGGGCGGCGGCGGCGCCGGCGGTGGCGCGGGAAGCTCCTCCTCGCCGCCGGCATCATGAGGGAACGCCGCCCCTTAGCTCCCTTCCTTCATGGCTTCTTGGGAGCCCTCCCCCATGGAGATGAGTTCCATGGGGGAGGCAAAACGTGGCTTTGGTAGCTGGAAATTCGTGGGTATGGGGTGTTGGCCACGACCTAGGTTTCCTCCCTTTATATAGCTTCTCGGATTCCCGTCATCCCATCTAGGGTTGCAGTGGGACGAAGATATCTGGAGCGTCCGGACTCCAATTGGGCCGAATTTTGAGTCCAGATCATTCGGCAGAAAATTACCTGCAACTTTCGCGACTAGACTTTTGCCATTTGACGTCATCTTCTGTCTGTAACGTGACCATCTCCGAAAAATGTTTCCAGATTTCAGGAAAGTACCAATTTGATTCCAACAAGGTTTCCTCTTGTATTTTTGATAATCCTACACATCAAAGAGTAAAACAAGAACATTGTGCACTTTTCCAACTATTAATAGGTTAGTACAAATAAATCATAAACTTAATATAAAAATAAGTGTCAAAGGCATAATATTAACATGAAACAATCAAAAATTATAGATACGTTTTGGATGTATCAATATCCCCAAGCTTAATTCCTGCTCATTCTCGAGTAGTTAAATGATAACAAAATAATTTCTGATTGTAAATGCTATGATCAGGTCTTTAACAATTGCATGATGTATGGATAATAAAACTTAGCAATCATGTTACCTAATGAAAAGTATCAACGAACTAAGAGCTTATAACATGAAATTTATAAACATCAACAAGATTGTAATGATCATAATAAAGCATGATAGAATGTTATCTCGCTTGCCCTTAATTGTGGAGCAAAACATAAATGACAAGGCACCTCTGAAGTTCAAGTGAAGACTAGATATCAAAGATAAGAGCATCATAGTTATACCGGAGTTAACCGTATTCTGGGACAAGCACATTACACTAAGAATGACAGGTATGCTCTCGAAGAAGTGCTCAAAGAAAAGCTGGTGACTAAACATAAAAATAAAAGATTGGCCCTTCGCAGAGGGAAGTAGGGATTAACATGTGCTAGAGCTTTTTTATTTTTAAAACGAAAATAAAATTGTTTTGAGAGGTGGTTGTTCCTGTCAACGAATCAGCAATAGAGTTCTTGTTATCTTCCATACTAAATAAGTTGAGAGCGGTTCCAAGTTATTGATATTAGGCATTTATAGAATGCACTTTTATTTAACATGACACTCCTCCCAACCTTTGCTTACACAAACCATGGCTAACCGAATCCTCGGGTGCCTGCCAACAATCACATACCATGGAGGAGTGTCTATTTTATTTTACTTTTTAAGTGTTATAATGGTCTAACCAGCTCTTTGCAAAATTAATAACGAGCAGATGAAGCATGCAAGTCGAGGACTTAATTTAGCATGGAAGATAACAAACCCAACTACTACGTCCTCATGAGTTAAAACAGTGTCACAAAATGAGAAGTATTTTGAAGGTTTTAAAGGTAGCACATGAAAATTTACTTGGAATGGTTCGAAATAGCATGCATAGGAATTTATGGTGGACTCTTTGGAATAACTTGGTTTTAGGGATTTGGATGCACGAGCAGCATTCCCGCTCAGTACAAGTGAAGGCTAGCAATAGACTGGGAAGCGACAATCAAGAGAGCAATAACCGTCATAATCATACTTGCGACAGAATAAAATTAACGGAGACATAAAAATGATACTAAAACTCTGAGGCAAAATAGATCATCAAGGCTTAATTGACTTTTATTTTTCAGTCATAAACATGTGTGAGCATGTGCCAAGTCGATTCAAATAAATCATTCAGAGGAGGATACCACAATACCATACCATCTTATGAACAAGACAATACATGTCAATCATAAAAATAACATAATATACACTATTAGCTAGTTGAGACTAACCATAAGAAAACATAAACTACTAAACAATAATATTCACACATCATTTTTAAGTTTCAACAAATGATCCATTAACCAGGTAAACTTTGTAAACATGGGATAAATAAAAGATGTGACGATCAACTTATTAATGTAACTGGTGTTTGATGCTAAGATAAATAAATAATAAGATACAGACGCTCCCAGAACAGCACATATGATGTGAAAGAATTAAAATATAGTTTCACTTGAGATGACCTGATAATTTTGACGATGAAGAAGGGGATGCCTTGGGCATCTCCAAGCTTAGACGCTTGAATCTTTTTGAAATATGCTGGGGAGTTCCATGGGAGCCTCTCCAAGCTTAAGCTCTTTAGTCTTATTAATCCTATTATATCACTCTTCTCTCTTGACTCTTGAAAACTTCCGCCACACCAAACTCAAGTAATTCTCATTAGAGGGTTAGTGCATCAATCAAAAACTCACATGTTCTCATGTTGGTTGATGAATAGGGGGATGACTCGGGCATCCCCAAGCTTAGATGATTGTATCTTCTCGAATATGTTTTTCGGATGCACCTAAACATCCCCAAGCTTGAGCTCTTGCATCTTCTTATTCATCTCATATCACCATATTGATTAGATCTTATAAGCTACATCCACATAAAACTTCACAAAACTCATTAGTAGGGTTAGTACTCATTAAATAAAACCCACTCATGTTCAAGCATTGGCAAGTTTAACTTAACATTACCTATTGTATACTAACCAATTTATAACGTTTACTGATCAAATAAAGGTTATAAACATTGAGTATAAGCACAATACTAAATAATCATAACAATCTGCCAAAACTGAACAGTCTGTAAAGATGACACTTAACGAGATAGGTACATAGCTCAAATGAAAAAACTCAAAACTAATGAAAGACAGATAATAATCTCAGGTTTATGCACAAAAATTTTCAGATCAAAATACTATTCTGAGATTTATCAAGATTTTATTTACAGAGAAGCACAGAAATCTGTCTAAACTAAACAGTCAGTAAAGATCGAATTTTTGGGACAACTACGTAACTCAAATCAGAAAAGTCAAAACTAATGAAAGAAAGATAATAAGCATTACTTTTCACTCAAGAAATTTCAGATCAAGATCACGTTCTGGTGATTTTAAATGTTTTATACGGTGGAGCACAGAAAATATGTTTCTGGACAGCAAAGCAAAACTATCAACTTTCATTTAACTAGAGACTACAATTAGCATTTTATTTTTATGTACGGAGGTATATACACAATATTTACATGTTTTTGGATGAGAAGCTTCCATGGAAAGATTTGCTTTGATTTCATAGGCATGAACACAAGTGTTCAAGGTCGACCCCCATTTAACCATTGCTCATCTTTCCAATCACTCTCTTTTTGAAAACGTTTTTAGATAACAAGTACAACTAATTTTTTTATATAATTCGCATTCTCTATCCATACTAAGATAGAAAACAACTTAAAACTGAAAATAAAAATTACTTAGAGATAAAGCAAACAAGTGCACACAAGAATATTCACCCCACGCTATGACTCCCCGGCAACGGCGCCAGAAAAGGTCCTGATAACCCACAAGTATAGGGGATCGTGTGTAGCCTTTTGATAAGTAAGAGTGTCGAACCCAACGATGAGCTAAAGGTAGGATAAGTATTCTCTCAAGTTCTATCTAAGTAACCATAAACTAACAGTACCATGAGTGTGGAAAAGTTGTGGTAATTGTGCTGGCTTTGTCCAAGATTAATTAGTGAAGATATTTGGTTCATTGTCTTCGATGCAGTTTTCTATGTGGGAGAGGCTAAATATATGTGCACTCAGCTACTTGTGATTACACATACTATATGATTGGATTGTTAGCAGACATCCGTAAACACTAACAATGCATTAAGATTTCCCCAACCATAGCCTTAAGTTTATGGTCCTCTTACTCCCATACGTACAACTAACCGGTTCGAGTCCTCAGGTTTTTGTCACTCCGGCAGCCTACCCCCTTCGTTTACAAATACTACCAAATCTAAGATGTTGATCCATGCGCGCACAAATATAATGGACACCAAAGGACAGTACCATATCAACATACAACTCTAATGTACCAAAGACATTCAACCATTCAATCTAAGAACAAATAAACTATACAAACATGACATAGATCATAGGATAATAACTTATAGCATCAAACACCATGTTTACATAGGACGGTATAGAGGTGTGTGGCAGGATGAACCACTGTATACAAGGAGGAGTTGGTGATGGAGATGGCGGTGAAGACGGTGAAGGGGACAGCGAGAGGCGCAGGGCGGCGGCGGCGCCGGCGGTGGCGCGGGAAGCTCCTCCCCCCGCCGCCGGCATCATGGGGGAACGCCGCCCCTTAGCCCCCTTCCTTCATGGCTTCTTGGGAGCCCTCCCTATGGAGATGAGGTCCATGGGGGAGGCAAAAACGTGGCTTTGGTGGCTGGAAATTCGTGGGTATGGGGTGTTGGCCACGACCTAGGTTTCCTCCATTTATATAGCTTCTCGGATTCCCGTCATCCCATCTAGGGTTGCAGTGGGACGACGATATCTGGAGCTTCCGGACTCCAATTGGGCCATATTTTAGGTCCAGATCGTTCGCCAGAAAATTCCCTGCAACTTTCGCGACTAGACTGTTTCCATTTGACGTTATCTTCTGTCCGTAACGTGACCATCTCCAAAAACTTTTCCAGATTTCAGGAAAGTCCCAATTTGACTCCAACAAGGTTTCCTCTTGTATTTTTGATAATTCCTACACATCAAAGAGTAAAACAAGAACATTGTCGCTTTTGCAACTATTAATAGGTTAGTCCAAATAAATCATAAACTTAATATAAAAACAAGTGTCAAATGCATAATATTAACATGAAACAATCAAAAATTATAGATACGCTTTGGACGTATCAACCCTCCATGTGAGTAGGCTCCATCCCGTATGAGTAGGCTCTATAAAAAACCGGGTCAGAGGACCCACAAAAGAAAATGTGAAAATATTCCTGGCAGGGTTTGCTGGATTTTCTTGAGATAAATCTGGAGGCATATGAACCCAGAAAGAAAAAGCCGGGTTATAAAATGGACCACCAAAAAGAGCTGGCCTAGCAAGTGTAACCGGGGTTTTTATTTCACTAAATATTTATTTGTCTTATTTCAGGAAGTTAACCTGAATGCTTAAGACCAAACGTTGAACAGTAATCAGGAGGTTATGTGGCCGGGTTATGATATGGACCGCCAAGAAGAGCTGGCGTAGCTAAAAAGAAAGCAATGTAACCCGGACTATATATTTTATGTGTATTTCTTATTTTCAGGAGGTTAACCCGGACAGCAAGGATGGCGGCTCTTATCAAGAAATGGAGTTCATAATCAGAAGAGGAGCACGCCAACCTGGTGCCCAAGTTAACCTGGGGGCTACTGTTGTTGGGATTATATACCGGTAGGCCCATGAAGAGGGAAGCATAACCCGCCAGGCAGGAGGCCGGGCGAGGCCAGCTAACCATCACCATGGGCCGGGTTGCTCTGATGGGCCGGAGAGCTTGTCCATAACCCAGCCTACACAAGGAAGGCTCTAGAAGACCCGGAGGCGGTACGCATCACAGAGTCCAGAACTTGGAGGCCACGAAGGACCTAGAGTAGGACTCTGAGTATGGGTGGAACCCGGCCTTACCTTGTAAAGCGACCAGGAGACCCGGATATCTTTATAAGCCGGCTCCTAGGTCATAGAAAGGGAGGCCAGATAAGACAGACAAAATAGAGAGAGCTCAAGAGATAGAGCTCCCACGCCGGAGTCGTCCAAACCCGGCGACCATCGCCATTGGCGCACCATGTAATCTATTATCATATAGTGAGTTATACCAGGACGTAGAGATCCTCAATCGAGGGGACCTGAACCTGGGTAAAAAACACTTCTCCCCCGTAGAGCTAGACCAACTCCTGAACACCAGAGTCGCCTTGCCCCAACTCAAGTTACCCCCTGGTAACATCTGCCATGACAATACCACGACACCGCTGGTGTATATGAAGGTGGAGATCTCAACACATGAGAAGGAGGGAGAGAGAGATTAGACATCTAGATCTAGAGCTAATTGGGAGGATCCCTCTAAATATTTAGAGGTTCCCTCTAATCCAACTAGAAGAGATCTAAACTTGTATATCTCCAAATAGGAGGGGGTGGGGTTTATATAGATGGCCAAGGGGTGGAGGGACTTGGGGAAGGGGAAATCTTTCCCCTAGTCCAAGTCGACTTGGCAAAGGGGAAAGCCTCCCCCTTGCCCAATTCGGTTGGGGAGGTGGAGTTGGAGTTGGACTCCAACTCGCCTCCCTCTCCTTTCCTTCCACCACCCTTTCCTCCCCTCCTTTCCTCCCACAGCCGCACCGACCTAGGTGGGACCCACCCGGCCGGCCAACCCTGGCAGCCGCCGCCGTCGTCCGTCGCCTCCCCCCATGGGCCACGCGCGCCCACTAGGGTTTGGCCATGGGAGGCATCTCCCCCATTCTCACACGGCTCGGCCCACCACCACCTAGTGGTGGTGCAGTTGCTATGTGGGCCCTAGGGCCCATGTAGCAACCACCTTTTATTGGCCTTTATATTTTTCTAATAATTATTAATTAATTAAATAAATTAATATTTAATTAATATTTAACTAAATAATATTTTGTCTAATTAATTCTTATTTGAATATTTTCTTTTACAGAATATTCCCCGAATTAATTACTTAACATATAAAACACTTTTATATGATCCGGGACACCGAGTGTCCGTAGAAAAAATACTCCGGATAAATATTTCCCACTTATATAAACCCTCGGAATAAATCCGACTAGTGATAGAAACTATTTCTATTACTCCGAGACACCTAGTGTCTGCATAATCCAATCTCTCTGATAAAGATATTATCTACCACGCAGAAACCATTCCGGTGATACTCTCTCGGTATCCAGACCAACCATATACACAACAAACTAGAATTGACTTAAGCGTGTTACCCTATGTTGGTGGCTCTAGGTTAATAGTGCCAGAAACAATTGCTTGTACGTCACACGTCAGTTGGGAACCCCAAGAGGAAGGTATGATGAGTGCAGCAGTAAGTTTTCCCTCAGTATGAAACCAAGGTTTAATCGACCAGTAGGAAAACGAGGTTTGCTTCGAAGGTGTTGGTGGAGGAGTGTAGTGCGGCGCAACACCAGGGATTCCGGTGCCAACGTGGAACCTGCACAACACAATCAAATTACTTTGCCCCAACTTAACAGTGAGGTTGTCAATCTCACCGGCTTGCTGAAAACAAAGGGTTAAACGTATCGAATGGAAATGATGTTTGTTTGCATAAAACAGTAGAGAACAATGATTGCAGTAGATTGTATTTCAGATGTAAAAGAATGGACCGGGGTCCACAGTTCACTAGTGGTGTCTCTCCAATAAGATAACTAACATGCTGGGTAAACAAATTACAGCTGGGCAATTGACAATTGATAAGTGCATATAACATGCATGTGTGAGCTGTGGTGTCTACTATGAGATTCATTTGGGCATTACGACAAAGTACATAGACCGCTATCCAGCATGCATCTATGCCTAAATAGTCCACTTTCCGGTTAACATCCGTACCCCTTCCAGTATTAAGTTGCAAGCAACAGACAATTGCATTAAGTAATGTGCGTAATGTAAACAATACATTCATCCTTGAATAAAGCATTGCTGTTTTACCCCTAGTGGCAACAACACATCTACAACCTTAGAACTTGCTGTCACTATCCCAGGTTAAATAGAGGTTGAACCCAACTATCATGCATAAATACCCCCTCTTGGAGTTACAAGTATTCACGTGGCCAAGGCTTCAACAAGTAACGGAGAGCATGCAAGATCACAAATGACATAGACATGATAATATAATATTCAGCTCCACATAGGTATCAATATAAGTCAGATCCCAGCAAACACAACATGTAGCATTACAATAAGATGATCTTGATCATGATAGGCAGCTCACAAGATCTAAACATGATGGCACAAGTGGAGAAGACAACCATCTAGCTACTGCTATGGACCCATAGTCCAAGGATGAACTACTCACGCATCACTCCGGAGGCGGGCATGGCGATGTAGAGCCCTCCGGTGATGATTCCCCTCTCCGGCAGGGTGCCGGGAAGAGCTTCAGAACCCCCCGAGTTAGGGTTGACGACGGCGGCGGCAGCGAATATGTTCTGGATGAAAGGCTCGGTGTTTTAGGGTTTTCGCGTCTCGGGGAATAAATAGGCGAAGGGGCGATGTCGGCGGACCCCCGAGGGGCCCAAACCACAGGCGCGGCTGGGGGCCCAGCGCGCCAGGTGGTTTGGCCACCTCGTGGCTCTCTTCGTCTCTCCTTCGGACTCCGTGTACGTGCTGGAAAAATAGGGACTGGCCTTTTGTTTCGTGCAATTCCGAGAATATTTCCAGAAGTAACTTTCTGAAACCAAAAACAGCAGAAAACAGGGAACTGGCACTGTGGCATCTTGTTAATAGGTTAGTCCCAGAAAATGCATAAAAGTGATACGAAGTGTATATAAAACATGTAGCAAATGGTATAATATAAGCATGGAACAGCAGAAATTATGGATACGTTGGAGACGTATCAAGCATCCCCAAGCTTAGTTCTACTCGTCCTCGAGTAGGTAAAACGATAACAACAAATAATTTCTGAGGAGACATGCTTTCACACAATCTTGATCAATATATTGCAAGGCTCATGTCATGAATGAAGTGACTCAAAGCAATGATCTATAGTTTGCTAACAAATAGATAAAGAGTAAACAATGAATCATATAAGCAAAAACTTTTCATGAATAGTACTTTCAAGACAAGTATCAAAAAGTTTTGCATAAGAGGTAACTCATAAAGCAATAGATTCAAAGTAAAAGGCATTGAAGCAACACAAAGGATGATTAAGTTTCAGCATTTGCTTTCAACTTGTAACATGTATATCTCATGGATAGTTGTCAACATAAAGCAATATAACAAGTGCAATAAGTAAATATGTAAGAATCAATGCACACAAAGTTGACACAAGTGTTTGCTTCTAAGATAGAAAGGAGTAGGTAAACTGACTCAACATAAAGTAAAAGATAGGCCCTTCGCAGAGGGAAGCAGGGATTAAATCATGTGCTAGAGCTTTTTAAGTTTTCGAAAGCATATAGAGAGCACAAAATAAGTATTTGAGAGGTGTTTGTTGTTGTCAACGAATGGTAGTGGGCACTCTAACCCCCTTGTCAACCAGACTTTCAAAGAGCGGCTCCCATGAAGGACGTTATTTCTACCAGCAAGGTAGATCATCCCTCTTCTCTTTTGTTTACACATGTATTTTAGTTTCTTTATAGATGACACTCCTCCCAACCTTTTGCTTACACAAGCCATGGCTAACCGAATCCTCGGGTGCCTTCCAACATTCACATACCATGGAGGAGTGTCTATTGCAAAATTAAGTTGCTTACTGATAAATCAGGGCAAAACATGTGAAGAGAATTATTAATGAAAGTTGTAATTAATTGGGGCTGGGCACCCCGTTGCCAGCTCTTTTTGCAAATTATTGGATAAGCGGATGTATATGCCACTAGTCCATTGGTGAAAGTCTGTCAGAAGTAAATGACAAGATTGAAAGATAAAACACCACATACTTCCTCATGAGCTATAAAACATTGACACAAATAAGGAGTAATAAAGTTTTGAATAGTTTAAAGGTAGCACATGAAATATTTACTTGGAATGGCAGGAAATACCACATAGTAGGTAGGTATGGTGGACACAAATGGCATGGGTTTTGGCTCAAGTTTTGGATGCACGAGAAGCATTCCCTCTCAGTACAGAGTTTAGGCTAGCAAGGTTGTTTGAAGCAAACACAAGTATAAACCGGTACAGCAAGAATCACATAAAAACATATTGCAAGTATTATAAGACTCTACACTGTCTTCCTTGTTGCTCAAACATTTTACCAGAAAATATCTAGACCTTAGAGAGAACAAATATGCATCCCAAGTCTCAACAAGCTCTACGGTAGTTCTCCACTACTAGGCTTTAACTACATGATGCAAGAGCTTAAACATGATCTACTTGAGAGCTCAAAACAATTGCAAAGCATCAAATCAAAACAAGACAATGATCTACAAGAATGCATATGTCTTTTCCAATACCAACTACTACATGTAGCATTTTCTTTCTTCCAAACAAACACCAATAATTTATTTAAACATAAACTCTCCAAATGATAATATAATGCAGCAAGAGAGTATTTATAAACAAGTGCTAACAGCTCGAAGAGATGCATGAAAAACAGGAGCTAAAAGCACTGCAGTAGCTAGTTAAGAATACTCAACAAATATAAGTGAAGAACATGAGTATTCACATGAAAAAGCGGAGCGTGTCTCTCTCCCACACAAGGATTGCTAGGATCCGAATTTATTCAAACAAAAACAAAAATAAAAACACACAGACGCTCCAAGTAAAGCGCATAAGATGTGAAAGAATTAAAATATAGTTTCACTAGAGATGACCTGATAAGTTTGTTGATGAAGAAGGGGATGCCTTGGGCATCCCCAAGCTTAGACGCTTGAGTCTCTCTGAATATGGTTGGGATGAACCACGGGGGCATCCCCAAGCTTAGGCTTTTCACTCTTCTTGATCACATAATATCACCCTTCTCGCTTGATCCTTGAAAACTTCCTTCACACCAAACTCAAGACAGTTCTCATTAGAGGGTTAGTGCATAATCAAAAATTCTCATATTCTGTAATGATACAATCAATCCCAAAGCTTCTGGACATTAGCTACAGCCACCAATGCTTTGTGGAGCAAAGAAATCCACACAAACACAGTAAAAGAGCGAATGCAAAACAAAAGGCAGAATCTGTCAAAAACAGAACAGTCTGGAATGACGAATTTTTTCGAGGCACTTAAGTTGCTCAGATGGATCTGGCCTAAAATAATGAAAGTTGCGTACATATCTCAGGAATATGCGTGATTTTTCTCAGAATTTTTTGAATTTTCTACAGGGAGATAAGCTCAAATCCGTGACAGCTAAAAATCTGTCACTGCGCAGAAATCCAAATCTTGCATCAACTTTCAATATAGAACTTTACTTGGCACAACATTGCGATAAAATAAAGATACAAAGGAGTTGCTACAGAAGTAACAAAAATCCTTGACTGATGGGTTGTCTCCCATAAGCGCTTTTCTTTAACGCCTTTCAGCTAGGCGCAGAAAGTGAAAATCAAGTGTTGTCAAGTGGCAAATCATTCAAATCATCAAAAGCTTCTTCCAACACACAGCTTGTAACAATGGGTATCTTAGATGTTCCTGGAGGTGTTTCATTACCTTTAACCGTACTAAAAGTTTTATCAATTTTAAGCTCATAATGAGTCTTTGGTTTTGGCACTTTAGGAACATACATAAACTTTTGCTCTCTACCCACATAAACTTTCTCCTTTTTAGACTTAAGAGAAGTAAAGGTTGAACTTAAGGTTTCAATAGCTTCCTCTAACTCATCAATTCTATGATTTTGGGTGTCATGGATATTATTATCCTCAAGAACAGTGATTCTTTCATTGATGGTGGCTATTGATTCATTAATCTTACCAATACAATCAAGAAAATTTGGAAAAAAATTTCTCCATAGAGTCTAACTTATTTATAACATCTTCCAAGGTAATCTCAACTTTAATATCTTTAGTGGGTGGTGTTCCTACCAAACTTTCAATAATATTACAGGCTTCTAAAGCAGGAGTACCCAAGAAATTTCCACCTGTAAGAGTGTCTAGAACATACCTATACCAACTAGAGATACCAACATAAAAGTTCCTAAGGAGGATAGTGGTAGAGTGTTTCTTAGTACATCTATGATGAGCATCACTAATTCTATACCAAGCATCTTTCAAATTTTCACCTCCTAGTTGCCTAAAAGAACGAACTTCAACTTCAGGAGCATTCATTTTGAAAAACAAAATTAAACTGAATTAAACAAGTAACTAATTTTTTTGTGTTTTTGATAAGAGAGCAAACAAAACAAAATAAAAATAAACTAAGCAAGACAAGTAACTAATTTTTTTGTGTTTTTGATATAGAGAAAGCAAACAAAACAAAATAAAAATAAACTAAGCAAGACAAATAACAAAGTAAAGAGATTGGGTGTGAGAGACTCCCCTTGCAGAAGCAATTCTGTTTTCCCCGGCAACGGCGCCAGAAAACGTTGTTGGTGGCTCTAGGTTAATAGTGCCAGAAACAATTGCTTGTACGTCACACGTCAGTTGGGAACCCCAAGAGGAAGGTATGATGAGTGCAGCAGTAAGTTTTCCCTCAGTATGAAACCAAGGTTTAATCGGACCAGTAGGAAAACGAGGTTTGCTTCGAAGGTGTTGGTGGAGGAGTGTAGTGCGGCGCAACACCAGGGATTCCGGTGCCAACGTGGAACCTGCACAGCACAATCAAACTACTTTGCCCCAACTTAACAGTGAGGTTGTCAATCTCACCGGCTTGCTGAAAACAAAGGGTTAAACGTATCGAATGGAAGATGATGTTTGTTTGCATAAAACAGTAGAGAACAATGATTGCAGTAGATTGTATTTCAGATGTAAAAGAATGGACCGGGGTCCACAGTTCACTAGTGGTGTCTCTCCAATAAGATAACTAACATGCTGGGTAAACAAATTACAGCTGGGCAATTGACAATTGATAAGTGCATATAACATGCATGTGTGAGCTGTGGTGTCTACTATGAGATTCATTTGGGCATTACGACAAAGTACATAGACCGCTATCCAGCATGCATCTATGCCTAAATAGTCCACTTTCCGGTTAACATCCGTACCCCTTCCAGTATTAAGTTGCAAGCAACAGACAATTGCATTAAGTAATGTGCGTAATGTAAACAATACATTCATCCTTGAATAAAGCATTGCTGTTTTACCCCTAGTGGCAACAACACATCTACAACCTTAGAACTTGCTGTCACTATCCCAGGTTAAATAGAGGTTGAACCCAACTATCATGCATAAATACCCCCTCTTGGAGTTACAAGTATTCACGTGGCCAAGGCTTCAACAAGTAACGGAGAGCATGCAAGATCACAAATGACATAGACATGATAATATAATATTCAGCTCCACATAGGTATCAATATAAGTCAGATCCCAGCAAACACAACATGTAGCATTACAATAAGATGATCTTGATCATGATAGGCAGCTCACAAGATCTAAACATGATGGCACAAGTGGAGAAGACAACCATCTAGCTACTGCTATGGACCCATAGTCCAAGGATGAACTACTCACGCATCACTCCGGAGGCGGGCATGGCGATGTAGAGCCCTCCGGTGATGATTCCCCTCTCCGGCAGGGTGCCGGGAAGAGCTTCAGAAACCCCCCGAGTTAGGGTTGACGACGACGGCGGCAGCGAATATGTTCTGGATGAAAGGCTCGGTGTTTTAGGGTTTTCGCGTCTCGGGGAATAAATAGGCGAAGGGGCGATGTCGGCGGACCCCCGAGGGGCCCAAACCACACCCAGGCGCGGCTGTGGGCCCAGCCGCGCCTACAGGTGGTTTGGCCACCTCGTGGCACTTCTTCGTCTCTCCTTCGGACTCCGTGTACGTGCTGGAAAAATAGGGACCTGGCCTTTTGTTTCGTGCAATTCCGAGAATATTTCTAGAAGTAACTTTCTGAAACCAAAAACAGCAGAAAACAGGGAACTGGCACTGTGGCATCTTGTTAATAGGTTAGTCCTAGAAAATGCATAAAAGTGATACGAAGTGTATATATAAAACATGTAGCAAATGGTATAATATAAGCATGGAACAGCAGAAATTATGGATACGTTGGAGACGTATCACCCTACATGTTCGATAACGTGTAGCTATAATTAGATGTTTCCATCTAATCACCGGCCAGGGTCAGGTACATGGGCTACCTGAATAACTGCTACCGTTATACGAAGGACACTCTGTTGAACCTGTTGATTATTAATTCGTCATTCCCATTACTCGCGATACTGAAATTACCCGAGATAAAGTATTCATGATATTTCCATGAATCAATCCCTGATTCACTATATCTCTGTCTATCTCGTTACCGGTAAATTTCCTTTTCTCGTTCCCGTAATCCGATATCCCACATGATGTAACTTCATCATGCATTGTCTGCAGAACATATTGGATATCATACATACCGAGTGTGTCTTGGAAGTATCTCTCTTTTGACAGAGGAGTAATTTCCCATCTTGGAATATTAGGTATTATGCACACCTTGGGAATCACCCAGTGACTGCCATTTTACCACCCATTTACGGCCGTGGTGTTGATAGTACCAAAATAATTCTTCCAGTATGCACAAGCCTAATAACCTTATAGTCTAAGGACATGTCATATAATAACCATCTGCGATATTGCACTAAGGACAAAAAGACACTTTGGAATCTTTTTAGCATATCAACGATTTGGGTCTACCCAGCCATATTGTTTCCACCAACAATATGCCACTCATTGACGCTGACATAAACAATGTCCAGACCAGGAAAACGTGGTCTCTAGCAATCAACGAATTAGTCTAAAAGGCAAGACTAGGGTATACTTTATTCTGTTCATGTCTCTACACGTGCGAGTGAGTTTTCCTCTGAATCACATATTCAGGAGTCACCGCAGTTATAGCATAGAATCATGAAGCATAATTATGAATCAGATGTTAAACTTTATTGCCTTTTGGGCATACATCCAACAAGGTCGTGTCCTTTTATGAAATGACTGTTCTAATTTTCTCTTACTGGTCTGGAATGATGCCCAGATTTTAACTCTTTTTTTTTTGAAAAGACACATAGAAGATATATATAAAAGTGTTAGACATGACTACCTAACAAGATACTAGAAATAGCTCATTGGCAAGGCTTGTTCCGCTACTAACTACTGGTGTTGGGTTCGAATCCCAGGCCTCAACCTTTTTCTGGCAATTTTGCAACACACACAAAAAGATATGCCGACGGCTGCCCTGACTTGCCCGTCGGCATAAGTGCACCCTTTTTTGGCAAATTTGCAAAACAACACAAAAAGAATATGCCGATGGCTGCCCTGGCTTGGCCGTCGGCATAGGTGCACGCCGTTACGTTGACTAACGCCAGTAAGGTATATGCCGACAGGCAGAACTGTGACGACGGCTGCCCTGACACGGCTGTCGGCGTATAACATGTACGCCGACGGCTTTGTAGATGTCGACGGCTGGTATGTCCATGTTGTCGGCATCGGTGCGGTATGCTGACGGCTATGTCTATGCCGACGGCTTTCCTCTGGCACTCGGCATATCCAACTGTATGCCGACGGTCCTGATAAAAAGCCGTCGGCATATAAAAAGCTGTCGGAAACTGGCCGTTTTCCTGTAGTGTCCACTGATTACCTTCCGCAGAAAACTCTACAAATGTTCCACATTGAGAAGCTACAAAACAAATTACCCTCCTCGAAATACGTTTTCGCCCCGCTTTATAAATAAAGCACAACGGCCAAACCGATACAACGTGATGAGGGGAACCTCTTACAAAGCAGATCAAAGATAGAAAAAAGAAAATACAGGAAACCAAACTTGCCACCGACAACACCGGGACCGAAAGCTCCACGACGACGCCCCCAAGAGGGTAACGACGTAGTACGTCGCCGTCGTCGAGACCAAAATGGTCAACGGTTTTCACCCGGAGCCCGACACGGCTAAGGTATCCTCAACAACGCCCCCAAGAGGGATACGATACCCACGAGCATCACCACCATTGGCGTCGGAGCGCAGAGCTTTCGCTCGGAAGAACCTTCACACCACCTGATAATCCTCGAGTCTGGCCACCAAAACACGATCTGGGAGCTGTCTTTGCCAAAGCGCCGCCAACACCAGGAACCCCCGACGCCCACTCCTCGCCATCCACACGGCCAAAGAGAGAGGCCATCACCACCGCCACGTCGCTCGCCGTAGAGACGCCCGTGCAGTCCACCTTCCAGGGCCGCTGCCCCGGCGTCCACGAACTCGAACCCCGAAAGTGACAACAACGCACCGCGAGGCCAACGACTCAAACGACGTAGACCGGCAAACAAAAAACCGCGTGGGCGGCAGAAATCCAAAGCAGGCGGCCGCCTGCCACCCGCCGGTCGGAGTGCGACCGTGGCCGCGCAACAGTCAATAGGAGGAGATCTGCCGTCCTCCACCACCAAAAGCGGTCACAGACCGGACGCAGCAGCAGGGTCTGTCAAGCCCAGATCAGCCAGATCAACAGCTCCGGCCAAGATCCGGCCCGACTAGCCCCGCCGCTGCGCTGCAGTGCCATGACTGCCGCCGCCACCCACATGCAGAGCCGTCGTCGCCTCTACCATCGCCATCCCCGCAAGGCGCCCGCAGCCATGCCTTGCTGCCAGCCAGCCAGGGTCGAGCCCGCCTCTCGGACCGACGTCTACCGTGGACAGGAAAGGTGTAACAGCCCACTTTTGGTATTGTAAAATTTGAACCAAATTTTCACTTTTCTTTCCTCCCATGCATCATGGCATCCATGCATAATTGTTGTCCATTTGAAACAAACAACAATTCTAGTGAAATGATGTTAAGTAGTTGAACAAAAGTTTGTGACCTAAAATATTTGTCAAGGAAGTTCCAAGAGTTCAAAATAATATTTTGGACTTGCTTTAAAAATTCTAAAGTATTATAAATTGGTAATTAAGAAAAATGCCATATTCAAAACCAATGCACAAAAGTTGCTTAAAAGATTTTATTTTGAGACGCCAATTTTTGTGGAGCCTCTACATGATATGGGGAGGCTGCCCAAATATTTTCATAATTTTTGGAATGAGTTAAGTGCCCCAAGTAAATCCCCAAAGAGCTACTGGTTTTAAAAGGAAAAGAAAGAGACAGAAAAAGGACTTATGTGTAAATGGAAAAAAGAAGTGCGAGGGGGTTTTTGTAAATGTCGCGTCGTCTCTCTCCTCCGCCCGACACGGATGCGCCGATGCCGGCGAGCGATGGAGGCCCCCCACGACGCCCTGTCGCGCCTCGCCGGACCCCCCCCCCCCTCCTCTCCTCTCCCCTGCGAGGAGATAAGACCCCGAGCCGCTCCTCTGCTCTCCCTGCCCCAGATATTTCCCTCTCTCCCTTTTCTTCCTCTGCCATGGCCGAGACCGAGCCGAGCTCGCCGTCGCTAGAGACCACCCCGAGCAAAACCAAGCACACCATAATCTCCGCCGTGTCCTCCTCTTCCTCCCCGTACACGGAATCGAGCCAGGGCGCCACCGTTCGCGAGATCGACGCCGTCTCCTCCAACTCCGGCCGCCACGCTTCGAGCAGGCTCGCCGCCGTTCCTGCCCACCTCTGCACCAACGGATTGCACCCGCGCGTCGAGGGTGAGCTTGTGCTTCTCCTGGACATCCCCGTTCTTCTTCCCCCTCTGTACATCGCCGAGTCGTTGTAGCTCGCCGCTGGCTGCCGTCGGTCGCCGTCGTGCGTGTCACTCCGACGACCATTAGGTAGCTTCGCCGCCGCTTTGAGGTTTCCCGTACTCGGGCGTGTCGAATGCGCGCGTCAGTAGGTCCCCGCAAGCCGTAGAACGTCGAGTCCGTGGTCGACGCCACCGGTGGTCACCGCGGCCGCGCGCGACGTCGCCGTGCACGGGCACCACCTCAAATAGTTGTGAACCCGTATACTAACACAAACCGCGAGCCAGCCCAGTGGCTAGCACACGTGCGCACGCTCGCGAGACGCGAGTTCGAAACCCAGCCGGCGCACTGCCGTTTTAATTTTATTTCGCTCGCTGCCAGGTGGAGCCCACCAGTCAGTGGCTCGGCACCCACCCGCGCGCACAGTCAGCGCCAGCGTGGCAGTGACCCCACTGGTCAGTGGCCATGTGTAGAAATGCGTCGGTGAAAAACGTTTCGGATTAATTTCTGGAATTTATACAAATAGGCAGATTCAAATACAAATTTGTAAATTCCATAACTTTTAAAATACTTATCCAAATATTACAAATAATATATCAATTTGTTCAGAGGAATAAAGCCTGTCTATTGGTATAACTCACACATCCAACTAAATTAATTTAGTTGCTGTTTTATTAAAATAACAAAAATGGCAGAAAAGAAAAGGACTTTAAAAATTCATAATTTATTAAATACTGATCCAAAAATTGCAAATAAGATACCAAAATGATCAGTGGAATAAACTTCACATTCTAACATCATTTCCATGCTGAACTAGATAATGGAATTAACTTTTTCTTGCACTTTAGAAAAAAGGCAGATTAAAAATGGATTTTATAAATTCAATAACTTAATATTGGTTAATCAGAAAAATGTGTTTAATACATCAAAATGCTCAGAATAATATGAACTAACCAATAACATCATTTGCATGCATAATTGAGCACAATTAATGTACTGCACTTTTTAGAAGTTAGGGAGAAACACTAAGATAATTATGGGGTTAATTATTTTAATTAATAGAAATATTTCCTTGCACCCCATTTAACTTGTTAGTTAAATTCAGTGCATTTGAAATGCCATGTCATCATGTGTTTGTGCATTGCATTTGTTATGCATGTATGGTTATTGATTGTTTTTCTTTCCGGTGTGTTTATACATCGATAGATCAAGCAGTCGGGGTTCCACCGCAATACTCTGACGAACCGTATTACCAGCCCGCTGAACAAGGCAAGCGTAATCCCCCCTCTGAGCATGTCTCCTCCTATATTTCCGGAATTATTTTTCCCCACTATAATATTGCATTCGGTTCCAAATGTATTTTGCTTGGATTAGAGTGTCCTATTAGTTGCATTAGAAATCTGTTGCCATTACCTGTATCCGCCCTAATATCCATAGGATCGAAGTGTTGGCCTGAGATAAGTATAATTGTTATGTATATGCTTAGCCATGCTTAGTTGAAATGCTTAGATGTCCGGTGGATGTTTCGTTGTTGGAACAGTTGATGGAATGGCCGGATGTGATGGAAAATGGTGGTGACGGATAATAAACTGCTTAAAGGTGGGGATGAGGGGCCACATGGGATGTGGTGGGTTGTCTCGTTCTCGCCGCCTAGGTGCGAGTTCTTTACCTCTTGAACCAAGACTGAGCGTGCAACCATGCGTGAGGCCTATGCAATTGCAGGAACCCTAATAGACTAAATAACTTGGGCGGGGCTAGCCAGGGTCCTCTAGTTCGGCTTCCATTTGCGCGTGCGTTGAGATGGTGGCCAAGACTGAGATGAGGATGGTTGTGTTAGGAAAATGAGTGGCCGTGGGGCAGGGTGTTGGAGGCACTCGTGTCCTGCCGCCACTGATGATCCTGGAAAGTCCTTAACGAGGGAGAAGTCGACACCGCTCCCACCCAGCCGGCTCTCCAAGGAAGAGAGCTAAAGGCCAGGCAATGGGCTAGACGGTACGTGTGGCAAACATTGTACACCCCTGCAGGGTAAATCTTTTCGAAAAGCCGTGTCCACGGTTATGGACGAACTTGGGAAGTGAAGGTAAGATCATAGAACAACTTGAACGGAATGATTAAAACATGAGTACTAAAGGTACTACCAAGAATGCAAGGTTGACTTCCTCGAGGGTGATTCGGGGAGGTGCCTTTGTAGATAGGTGCAGTGGTTGATGGTGGTGATTGATGAAGATGATCAGAGAAAGAGTTTACCTTCTTACCCCCTTTAAAAATATTCTGATTAGTCGATGCCAGATGTCTTTTATAAAAAAACCAGCTTTATGCAAAACAGCCATAAAACCTTTGAAAGCCAATCATCGAGCTAGTAGCTCTAATAATCTTGCAGAGTTCGTCGAACTCAACGTTGTTTATTTGATTTCAGTGGAGGACTTCACCGACACTGAAGGTGGGTTCTATGTGGACGTCGACGAGTAGTCTGGGGTTCCCAGGTGGCAGCTTGGGACATCCCGGAACAGCTGGCGCTGGAATGTTTATTTATAGGCCTCTTAGGCCATAATTGGATCTTGTTGTTTAGAACAACTTAATTTGCTTCCGCATGATGTACTGTTGGGTCTGTGACCTCTGGTTGTAATATTTGCTATCTTTCTCTATTATAAGAGTTGAACTATAATGCTTTGAGTCGTAGAGTCTGTGATGTGCCAGTTGTTCCACAAGTCTTGATCTCTCTATTATGCATTGAGGGTTGTGCCTGTGTTACGGCATCAATCGGGGTGTTGCGTTGCCGGTTATTCCGAGCAACGCCTGCCAAAGGTTTTGGCCGGGGATTGGTAAACCCGTAACCTCCGGTTGTATCGCGTAACCGGTGACACACAGCATCACTGTATAGCAGTCGGGTCGGGGCGCCACAAGTTGGTATCAGAGCAGTACTGCCTGTAGGAAACCCTTCTACTGGTCGACGTTGAGTCTAGTGTTTGTGAAAATATTTTCAACCTAAAAATGAGTTGTGAAAACCATCTTAGGATTCTTTTTACTCCTTACCTGGTTACACTCTAATCTCGGAGCAATCTTACCTCGATTTGAGTTAAAAGTTTTACTTCTCATCTGTTACCTCAAAATATTAGAACGCAGGGTTGGGTTCTACCGTTAGTGTTATGGTCCAGTTGCTCCCGCTGCGATACAGTCCGAAAGCAACTCAGATGTTTAAGAACCCTGTTATCCCTACTAAGCCTAATCACTTATTCCGACTTGGGTTTTAACCCAAGGACTTGAACAGAAGGTCCCGGATTGTGCCGGATAGTGTGGGTTGAATACGTGGTTTCTTAACCTTTGAATCTCACGCTAGTGGTACATGATGCTGATCTTTGACCCAAGTTCCATCTTGTTGGTCCCTTGTTCGTTGTTACCCAAAGTATTATCGTCCCTAGTCTGTGTACTTGAGTAGACGCAAATGCTTTTGTTCAACCATTCGGAGATAGATACTAACTGTGTCCTTGTCAATTCTCCAGAATGGCTCGAGGAGGCCGCGGTAACAACAACAATGATGAGGAACCGCCGCCACCCCCTTCAATGGCGCAGGTCTTGATGGCCATTGAGGAGAACCGCGGGCGCAATGAGCGGCTGCTCGAGCAGTTGGTGCAGCAGAATGCACAGAGGAATGGCTGCAACACTCTCACTGAGTTCCTGCGCTCGCAGCCACCCACCTTCTCTGATGCTAAGGAGCCACTGGACGCTGATGACTGGCTTCGCGCTCTGGAGCGCCAGTTCGGCGCGCTGCATGTCCCAGTGGCCGAGCAAGTCAACTTCGCCACCTACCTCCTGACTGGTGCGGCTGGCTGTTGGTGGGAGAGTCATGTGGCGCTGTTCGCCGCAGACCATGTTTTCACTTGGGCAGAGTTCCGCACAGCCTTTCGTGCGGCGTACATACCTCAGCCAATAATGGACCTGAAGAGGAGGGAGTTCCTGGATCTGCACCAGGGTAATATGGATCTCCGAGCTTATGGGTGCAATTCAACCATCTCTCTCGTTACGCCCCACGGGACATGACCAATGATGCTGACAAGCAAGAGTTGTTCCGCAAGGGCTTGCCGAGGCTCCGCTATGAGTTGCTGCCCTTCAAGTTCCAGAACTACCAGGAGCTGTTCAACCAGGCTCTTACTCTTGAGCAGGGAAGGAAGGAATTTGAGGCTTCCAAGAGGCCAGCACAGGGGACCACCCAGAGTTCCTCGGTTTCTAGAGCAAGAAGCGCAGGGTTTGTTCCCTACAGCGCTGTGCCGCGCTCCATTCATGCCGAGGGCCGCGGGATACAGGCCACCACCGCCGCGCCCCACTACTTCGACACCTGGGGCGAGCGGAAGTGGGTATCGTCCTAGCTATCTGCCCCTCCTGGAAACACTTGCTACAGCTGTGGCCAGGCTGGCCACTACTCCAGGGAGTGCCCCCAGAAGGCACCTATCACGGGAACTCCTGCACGAGCCCCCGCCACTCCAGCTGGCAAGGCTGGACCTATTGTGCGTGGTCGCCTGAACCACGTCTCTGCTGAAGAAGCTGAAGAGGACCCCGGCGTCCTTATGGGTGAGCTACGAATCAACAACAATCTTGCTACAGTTTTGTTTGATTCTGGAGCATCGCATTCATTCATATCCATAGCATTTGCAAAAGACCACAAAATACCGTTCGTGAAGATGAGCCGTCCCTTGATGATCTCCACTCCTGGCTCCAAATGGCAGAACCGATGGGGTTACTCCTGAGGTCCAGATTACCATAGGTTACTCGTCTTTTCCTTTGCGTTGGTAGCTCTGAGTCAAGTGGCATTGATGTCATACTGGGCATGGACTGGTTAGTAAAATACAGGGCTAATCTCGACTGTGCTGCCAAGACCATTACCGTGACCACCTCTTCCGGCGACATTGTAGAGTATTGGTCGGCACTATCAAGACCTCCATCTTCAGTCATTCCCAACTCACCAGAGATCCGCCTCTACTTTATGGAAGGTGCAACCCCTCCTGAAATCATGAAATACACGTGGTGTGTGATTTCCCGGATGTGTTCCCGGAAGAATTGCCTGGCATGCCACCTGATCGAAGTGTGGAGTTTGTCATAGATTTGCTTCCCGGTACTGCTCCGATTTCCAAGAAGCCCTACCGTATGCCGGTGGAAGAGTTGGCTCTGTTGAAAGAGCAAATCGATCAGCTGTTAGCGAAGGAGTTCATTCAGCCTAGCAGTTCACCTTGGGGTTGTCCGGTACTCTTTGTCAAGAAGAGAGATTCTACCGTGCCTCGTCTAGTCTCTGACTATAGGCCGTTGAATGCGGTGACAATCAAGAACAAGTATCCTATTCCTCGCATCAATGATTTGTTGGATCAGTTAGCTGGTGCAACGGTATTCTCCAAGATGGATCTGAGGTCAGGTACCATCAGATCAAGATCAGAAAGGAGGATATCCCAAAGACGGCATTTGTTACTCGTTATGGCTCATATGAGTACCGTCATGTCCTTTGGTCTCACCAATGCTCCAGCTACTTTCATGAGGCTCATGAACTCCATCTTCATGGATTATCTCGACAAGTTTGTCGTCATTTACATCGATGACATCCTCGTTTATTCCAAAACCGATGAAGAGCATGCCGAACATCTTCGGTTGGTTCTGACACGACTTCGAGAACACCGCCTCTATGCCAAGTTCTCCAAGTGTGAGTTCTGGTTGGATAATCTTGTCTTCCTTGGTCATGTGATATCCGCTAATGGTGTGGCTGTCATTCCCGACAAGATTCAGTCCATTCTGGATTGGAAAACTCCAATGTCAGTCAAGGACATCCGTAGCTTTCTCGGATTGGCGGGTTACTACCGCCGATTCATCGAAGGTTTCTCCAAGATAGCCAAGGCCCTGACTGACCTTCTCAAGAAGGATAAAGTTCGTATGGACGGCCGAAGCTGAAGAGAGCTTCAAAACACTGAAAGCCAAACTCACGTCCGCTCCTGTGCTTGTCCTGCCGGACACAAGCAAGGATTTCGTCGTCTTCTGTGACGCCTCCCTGCAAGGCTTGGGTTGTGTACTAATGCAAGAGGGCCATGTGGTGGCATATGCTTCCGCCAATTGAAGCCGCATGAGCACAACTACCCAACTCATGATCTAGAACTTGCCGCTGTGGTTTATGCTTTGAAGCAATGGAGACCATACCTGTTTGGTAACCGTTGCGAGATTTTCTCGGATCACAAGAGTCTGAAGTACCTCTTCACCCAGCCGGATTTAAATCTCAGGCAAAGGCGTTGGTTGGAGTTAATCACGGACTATAATGTGAGCCTGAACTATCAACCCGGCAAAGCAAACGTCGTGGCTGACGCGCTAAGTCGGAAGTCTATTGCAACAATCTGATGATTGAAAAGGCCCAACCTGCCCTTCATGAAGAGTTCTCTCGTTTGAACTTAGAAATGGTTCCCTCTGGCTACCTTGCAAATCTGGAGATCAAATCTACTCTTGTAGACCAGATTAAGGATGCTCAAAAGCGTGACAAGGGTATTCTAAAAATCAAGGAGAACATTGCTAGCGGGAAGGCCAAATGTTTTTCTGTCAATGAATCCGGAGTTGTTTATTTTGGTGACCGCTTGGTAGTGCCAAAGAAACGAAAATTGAGGGAGTTGATCCTCCAAGAAGCTCATGAATCTCCTCTCTCTATTCATCCCGGTAGTACCAAAATGTACCAAGACCTTCGTCCACAATTCTGGTGGACTCGGATGAAACGAGAATTGCCAAGTATGTTGCTGAATGCGACACCTGTCGACGGGTAAAGGCTGAACATCAAAGGCCTGCCGGCACTCTTCACCCTATTGCTATCCCCGAGTGGAAATGGGATGAAATTGGTATGGACTTCATTACTGGTCTGCCAAAGTCTCCAAAGGGAAACGATGCCATCTGGGTCATCATTGATCGACTATCAAAAGTGGCTCACTTCCTCCCCGTTCGTGTTGACATTACAGCTGCCAAGTTGGCAGACCTGTATGTTCTCGTATCGTCGTCCTTCACGGCGTTCCCAAGAAGATAATTTCTGATCGTGGAAGCCTATTCACCTCCAAGTTCTGGACGAGTTTCCAAAATGCTATGGGAACTCGTCTCAACTTCAGCACCGCGTTCCATCCTCAAACTGATGGTCAGACCGAAAGAGTGAACCAAGTTCTGGAAGACATGCTTAGGGCATGTGTAATCTCTTTTGGCAAGGATTGGGAAAAGTATCTCCCTTTCGCGGAGTTCTCCTACAACAATAGCTATCAAGCTAGTCTGGGCATGGCTCCCTTCGAGGTTCTGTATGGAAGAAAATGCCGCACTCCTCTAAATTGGTCCGAGACCGGAGAGAGGGCACTCTTTGGTCCAGATATTATCAATGAAGCTGAGGAGAAGGTCAGAATCATACGAGAGAATCTAAAGATTGCTCAGTCTAGGCAGAAGAGCTACTATGATAAGCATCATCAGGAAATTCACTATGAAATTGGTGATAAAGCGTATCTCAGCGTCTCTCCCCTTCGTGGCGTTCGCCGCTTCGGTATCAAAGGAAAATTGGCCCCTCGCTATGTTGGCCCTTTCACCGTTCTGGCCAAGCGAGGAGATCTTTCTTATAAGTTGGAGTTACCGGTCATCTTCCCAAATGTACATGATGTGTTTCATGTCTCCCAACTTCGCCGGTGTTTTAAAGATCCTATCCATGGGGTCAATCATGAGGAGCTGGATCTCCAGGAAGATCTCACTTATCGCGAGCATCCTATCCGTGTCCTGGATGAAGCCGAAAGAAAGACCCGTAACAAGACTACAAAGTTCCTAAAAATTCAGTGGTCTCACCATTCCGAGGAGGAAGCAACCTGGGAAAGGGAGTCTAGTCTTCGTGAGGAGTATCCCGACTTCTTTCCGCAATCTTAGAATCTCGGGACGAGATTCCTGTAAGGAGGGTAGAATTGTAACAGCCCACTTTTGGTATTGTAAAATTTGAACCAAATTTTCACTTTTCTTTCCTCCCATGCATCATGGCATCCATGCATAATTGTTGTCCATTTGAAACAAACAACAATTCTAGTGAAATGATGTTAAGTAGTTGAACAAAAGTTTGTGACCTAAAATATTTGTCAAGGAAGTTCCAAGAGTTCAAAAATAATATTTTGGACTTGCTTTAAAAATTCTAAAGTATTATAAATTGGTAATTAAGAAAAATGCCATATTCAAAACCAATGCACAAAAGTTGCTCAAAAGATTTTATTTTGAGACGCCAATTTTTGTGGTGCCTCTACATGATATGGGGAGGCTGCCCAAATATTTTCATAATTTTTGGAATGAGTTAAGTGCCCCAAGTAAATCCCCAAAGAGCTACTGGTTTTAAAAGGAAAAGAAAGAGACAGAAAAAGGACTTATGTGTAAATGGAAAAAAGAAGTGCGAGGGGGTTTTTGTAAATGTCGCGTCGTCTCTCTCCTCCGCCCGACACGGATGCGCCGATGCCGGCGAGCGATGGAGGCCCCCCACGACGCCCTGCCGCGCCTCGCCGGACCCCCCCCCCCCTCTCCTCTCCCCTGCGAGGAGATAAGACCCCGAGCCGCTCCTCTGCTCTCCCTGCCCCAGATATTTCCCTCTCTCCCTTTTCTTCCTCTGCCATGGCCGAGACCGAGCCGAGCTCGCCGTCGCTAGAGACCACCCCGAGCAAAACCAAGCACACCATAATCTCCGCCGTGTCCTCCTCTTCCTCCCCGTACACGGAATCGAGCCAGGGCGCCACCGTTCGCGAGATCGACGCCGTCTCCTCCAACTCCGGCCGCCGCGCTTCGAGCAGGCTCGCCGCCGTTCCTGCCCACCTCTGCACCAACGGATTGCACCCGCGCGTCGAGGGTGAGCTTGTGCTTCTCCTGGACATCCCCGTTCTTCTTCCCCCTCTGTACATCGCCGAGTCGTTGTAGCTCGCCGCCGGCTGCCGTCGGTCGCCGTCGCGCGTGTCGCTCCGGCGACCATTAGGTAGCTTCGCCGCCGCTTTGAGGTTTCCCGTACTCGGGCGTGTCGAATGCGCGCGTCAGTAGGTCCCCGCACGCCGTAGAACGTCGAGTCCGTGGTCGACGCCACCGGTGGTCACCGCGGCCGCGCGCGACGTCGCCGTGCACGGGCACCACCTCAAATAGTTGTGAACCCGTATACTAACACAAACCGCGAGCCAGCCCAGTGGCTAGCACACGTGCGCACGCTCGCGAGACGCGAGTTCGAAACCCAGCCGGCGCACTGCCGTTTTAATTTTATTTCGCTCGCTGACAGGTGGAGGCCACCAGTCAGTGGCTCGGCACCCACCCGCGCGCACAGTCAGCGCCAGCGTGGCAGTGACCCCACTGGTCAGTGGCCATGTGTAGAAATGCGTCGGTGAAAAACGTTTCGGATTAATTTCTGGAATTTATACAAATAGGCAGATTCAAATACAAATTTGTAAATTCCATAACTTTTAAAATACTTATCCAAATATTACAAATAATATATCAATTTGTTCAGAGGAATAAAGCCTGTCTATTGGTATAACTCACACATCCAACTAAATTAATTTAGTTGCTGTTTTATTAAAATAACAAAAATGGCAGAAAAGAAAAGGACTTTATAAAATTCATAATTTATTAAATACTGATCCAGAAATTGCAAATAAGATACCAAAATGATCAGTGGAATAAACTTCACATTCTAACATCATTTCCATGCTGAACTAGATAATGGAATTAACTTTTTCTTGCACTTTAGAAAAAAGGCAGATTAAAAATGGATTTTATAAATTCAATAACTTAATATTGGTTAATCAGAAAAAATGTGTTTAATACATCAAAATGCTCAGAATAATATGAACTAACCAATAACATCATTTGCATGCATAATTGAGCACAATTAATGTACTGCACTTTTTAGAAGTTAGGGAGAAACACTAAGATAATTATGGGGTTAATTGTTTTAGTTAATAGAAATATTTCCTTGCACCCCATTTAACTTGTTAGTTAAATTCAGTGCATTTGAAATGCCATGTCATCATGTGTTTGTGCATTGCATTTGTTATGCATGTGTGGTTATTGATTGTTTTTCTTTTCGGTGTGTTTATACATCGATAGATCAAGCAGTCGGGGTTCCACCGCAATACCCTGACGAACCGTATTACCAGCCCGCTGAACAAGGCAAGCGTAATCCCCCCTCTGAGCATGTCTCCTCCTATATTTCCGCAATTATTTTTCCGCACTATAATATTGCATTCGGTTCCAAATGTCTTTTGCTTGGATTAGAGTGTCCTATTAGTTGCATTAGAAATCTGTTGCCATTACCTGTATCCGCCCTAATATCCATAGGATCGAAGTCTTGGCCTGAGATAAGTATAATTGCTATGTATATGCTTAGCCATGCTTAGTTGAAATGCTTAGATGTCCGGTGGATGTTTCGTTGTTGGAACAGTTGATGGAATGGCCGGATGTGATGGAAAATGATGGTGACGGATAATAAACTGCTTAAAGGTGGGGATGAGGGGCCACATGGGATGTGGTGGGTTGTCTCGTTCTCGCCGCCTAGGTGCGAGTTCTTTACCTCTTGAACCAAGACTGAGCGTGCAACCATGCGTGAGGCCTATGCAATTGCAGGAACCCTCATAGACTAAATAACTCGGGCGGGGCTAGCCAGGGTCCTCTAGTTCGGGCTTCCATTTGCGCGTGCGTTGAGATGTTGGCCAAGACTGAGATGAGGATGGTGGTGTTAGGAAAATGAGTGGCCGTGGGGCAGGGTGTTGGAGGCACTCGTGTCCTGCCGCCACTGATGATCCTGGAAAGTCCTTAACGAGGGAGAAGTCGACACCGCTCCCACCCAGCCGGCTCTCCAAGGAAGAGAGCTAAAGGCCAGGCAATGGGCCGGACGGTACGTGTGGCAAACATTGTACACCCCTGCAGGGTAAATCTTTTCGAAAAGCCGTGTCCACGGTTATGGACGAATTTGGGAAGTGAAGGTAAGATCATAGAACAACTTGAACGGAATGATTAAAACATGAGTACTAAAGGTACTACCAAGAATGCAAGGTTGACTTCCTCGAGGGTGATTCGGGGAGGTACCTTTGTAGATAGGTGCAGTGGTTGATGGTGGTGATTGATGAAGATGATCAGAAGAAAAGAGTTTACCTTCTTACCCCTTTCTAAAAATATTCTGATTAGTCGATGCCAGATGTCTTTTATAAAGAAAACCAGCTTTATGCAAAACAGCCATAAAACCTTTGAAAGCCAATCATCGAGCTAGTAGCTCTAATAATCTTGCAGAGTTCGTCGAACTCAACGTTGTTTATTTGATTTCAGTGGAGGACTTCGCCGACACTGAAGGTGGGTTCTATGTGGACGTCGACGAGTAGTCTGGGGTTCCCAGGTGGCAGTTTGGGACATCCCGGAACAGCTGGCGCTGGAATGTTATTTATAGGCCTCTTAGGCCATAATCTGGATCTTGTTGTTTAGAACAACTTAATTTGCTTCCGCATGATGTACTGTTGGGTCTGTGACCTCTGGTTGTAATATTTGCTATCTTTCTCTATTATAAGAGTTGAACTATAATGCTTTGAGTCGTAGAGTCTGTGATGTGCCAGTTGTTCCACAAGTCTTGATCTCTCTATTATGCATTGAGGGTTGTGCCTGTGTTACGGCATCAATCGGGGTGTTGCGTTGCCGGTTATTCCGAGCAACGCCTGCCAAAGGTTTTGGCCGGGGATTGGTAAACCCGTAACCTCCGGTTGTATCGCGTAACCGGTGACACACAACATCACTGTATAGCAGTCGGGTCGGGGCGCCACAAAAGGATCACACGGTCTGGCCGCCGTAGCACACGCTCGTCCCGGCCAGGGCCCGCTCGGCCCAGATCGAGCCCAGATGGGCCCGGATCTGGCCAGCCCGACCCGTAGAGCTCGTCGCCGGAAGCCACCGCCGCCCTACCGCGTCCAGCGCCGCCGAAGCACCACTGCTGCACCAGGTCACCGCCGCCGTGCCGAGAGGGTCGCCACCAGCGCACCGCCGCCGTTCAGGCCGTCCCGCGAGGCCCTCCAAGCGAGCGGGGAGAGAACGACCCGCCGCCGCCGGCACCGCGGGCTTTTCCTGGTGGCGCGCGCTGGCGGCAGCGGGGAAGGGAAGCAGGCGAGGAAGGCTGGTGCTCAGGGATTTGGGTCGGCGTCTCCGTCGCCCGCGGGAGGCGACGAGAGACGCGAGAGCAAACCAAATTACCCTAAAAAAGGTACAATTTTTTTCCAACGATTCTACAAATGGATGCGACTATGAGACATAGGTGCAACAGGGGCGCACAGTGATAAATGCTAGTAACACAATAACTTGATTCCTTCTTACTGCCCTCACAAATATACCTTTTCGTATATAGTATAAGGTGTCTCGGGAATGGATTTTAATAGTAAGTTAAACACGAACTTGGGAAGAAAATCAAATTGAAATGAGAGCAGACAAAATTTTATCTATGTATATAAACACATTTGTGGAAAGCAAAATCAAGATAACCATTCAAATTTCGTTTTAGAGCGTACTATGATATAAGATATATGCTTATTTATCTTAATCTTGTCTAGATAAAAACTCAAAAGAACTTTAGTTGTGATACAATAAATACAATTTCTTAAAATAAAGTCAAGATAAAGTCGCGATCTAATGGGATAGGGAAACAAAGATGGAAGCATAAGCTTAATCAGGGTAAACGAAAAAGAACAGAAGGAAACCCAAAATTGGCATGATTTTCGAAGAAAAGGTAAGTATAAAGCAACCAATAGTTTAATCCAACGCAGGACAAGAAATAGAAGATTTATCGGAAATGGATGCCAAAAAATATTTTAGGGCCACTTGCATATTTGGATGCTAATCAAGAGGAATCTGAGATAATCCATGTATGTCCTATTCACCGCGATGGCACACCACCATATTTTCTGCGCATCATAAATTTCAACTTTGAAACCCGCATATCATGCCTACATGTATGTCATATCATTGAAGTTATGGGGTGTATTGGATGCGACGAAAACTATGTTAAACAAGTTGTTGTACGAATGAATTTGGCTTGTGGGTATTGTTCTTGTCCATTCCGGACATGGTACCTGTGTGCCTGGTGTTTGGTGACTTGCATCAGCGGCCTCGACAAAGCGGGGGCGCGACGTCAACTTCATTACTCGTGGTGCTCCTCGAGTACCGAGTCTTGATTTTCATATTAGAAGCCCAAGGTCTACCCTTTATTGTTTGTACTTGGCAATGACCTTGTTGAATGCATTGTTTTGAGAACTAGGACTTCATCTAGGGTGAAAACCTAAGACCTTCGACCGGGCGACGACAACGCTTGTGAATTGTTCCCTTTTTGGAGGCGTCACTTTTGGAGAAATCTCTTTTGTAGTTCGTGATGTCTTTGGTGGTGGTTAGAGTGCTACTGCTGCGAGTGATTGATCATTGTGGTAGGGTAACTTTTTTCTCTTTTTGTTGTGTTCATCCTTGATGTCTTTGGGTATCATGTTGGTGCATAAGTTGGCTGAATTGTGATATTATATTCCCTTTATAGAAAAAAAATATCATCCAAACCATCACCGTCTTGAACTATGATCGTCTATTGCTCCATATTAATCACCTTCTCTCCCCCTATCCACCACTACTTCGAGACCTTCCCCTAAATGGATATGGAAGGAGGGGAGGGGCACCGTAGTCAAGACGAGTGGTACTAACTTTGGTCGGGATGTATTGGGGTGCACGTGTGTGTTTTGTTTTTCCAAACGGAGGTAAACGTTTTACCCTCATTAATTATGAATTCCTAATATAAAATGAGGTCCTAGACAGGGCCCCAAAAAGTAAAGCCTACTCTAATGGCATAATAATTGTCAAATGCTTAGCACCTGTTGGCACCCAAAAGTCTAACTTCCCTTTAATTTTTTGTAACAATGATATGCATGACGTAAGTGCTCCAAATTCCTCTATCCCATGTGTAAGTGTGATACTTTCTTACACGCGATGCGCATGTGTAAGTGTGATACCTTCCCACTATTCCTTCGCCGTGTCGATATTTGACCAATTCTCCACATGAAGCTCAGGAAGTCTAATCTACTTGGGGAGGGCTGAGCGTCCCCGGAGGATAATCCCTCCCGATCCTCCGCATCGAGAAGCTGACACGTGTACCTGTCGTGGTCAACAGAAAATTGCTGCGCATCTCGTCACACGCTTCACGCACAGTCATAGAGGACAGAAAAATACCCCGCATCGCGTCGCTCACCTCCTCTCCGCTACTCGCGTCCTCCCAGGCACAAAAGCTCCGGTCGCCGGCGCCGCTCCAAACACCGTCGCCGGCCGTAGAACCGCCGGTAGCATCACCGGAATCCTTGGCAGCAGAAGCGCCGCAGGTTTGCAGCAACATCGCCCGCCGCTAACAGCACCATCAACTACCTTTGCCTTCGGTAGCACTATTGGCTGCCGCCTAAATTCCTTTAGAGCAGCTTTGACACGGATTTATAGCACAAGAAATTTGCTACAAAAATTCAAGAGATTTGCGTCCAAAGCAGAAAAATTATGCTACAAATCTTCCAAAACATTGCACCACAACAAAAAACATCATATGAAAAAGACGAATTGCTACAAACTTTCTATGGATTTGCATCAAAAGGAGAAAAGATCTGCCACAAATCTTCAAAAAATTGCACCAGAGCAAATGGCATCATGTGAAAAAGAGAATTGCTACAAACCTTCTATGGATTTGCATCTAAAGGAAAAAAGATTTGCTACAAATCTTTCAAAAAATTGCACCCTCGAGAGGAGGAATCACAGGCGCCCACGGGTTAAAGCACCGCCGCGCGCCGCTGCTGCGCAGCGGGGCACCGAGCAGATGCACCCCGCATCCGGCACCCTTGACTGCATCGACGGGGAAGCGTGGCGTGCTCGTCGAGGTGGCGCTGGAGTTGGCGGCGCCCGCCGATGGTAGGATCCCGGATGACGACGACGGGCTTGGAGGCTTGAGGCCCCAACCATGGCGGCAGGACCTTGAGGCCTCGGCCTGGAGCGGAGGGCCAGCATCTAAACCCCGTCCATGCTCTGCAGCGTCGGCTCAACGTCGCGGCACTGACGGGCTAGGGGCTCCGCCGCCGCGCCATACGCCGCTCGGTAGGCCATGGCGGCGTGCTGCTGTGGGGTGGGGCGCAGGTCGACGAGGAGGAAAAGCGAGAGGAAGGGAAATAGGGTGGAGGAGGAGAGCCGAGCGTTAGGATAAGGTAGGAGTGGGCCCCATCGCTTGTTCCTCTCGCCAATTTTTGGGACACGCGGCGCGCGAGGAGTGCGGAGGTCACGAGACGTGAAATCCTCCGGGGGCAGATTAGCGTTTTCCAATCTACTTCTTTAAGGCATTCCAAATCCTCATGAATAGAAGGTGAGGTATTTTTTCAGAATGAGGGAGTGTCAGCCTCTACGTTAAAGCGGTGCATACGGCCTCATTTATTACTTTATTTGCAAAGTTCTCATTTGGCCTCCATCATCACCATTAATATCAAAAGGGAGAGACCAGGGTGATCCAAACAACCAGGGCCATCGATCAAGTTAATCGAACGGTTTACCACTAATCTGTGTTCAGCAAATGGAGCACAAACTGAACGGACTGCTCTAAAAAAAATCTGAAGAACGAGCTCCTGCCCGCGTCCCCGGCCCCGCTGGCCCTGATTCTTCTCTAGAGTAGAAAAGAAAACGCTGACGCCTTGAGTGCTCTTGCTCGCGTCCCCGCCGGCCACATGCTCTGCCGCTGAAGCAGCCGCCGGAGCTGCCCGTCGTCGCATGCAAGACCTGCCCTCTACCACCGCCAGACTTGTCCGCCGCCGCGTGCTTGAACGGTTGAGCCTGAACGCCGCCGCCAGACATCCCGAATCCCGTAGTCCTGCGCTGCAGTTCCTGCCCAACACCGTCGCCCGCTTGATGTCTTGTTTAATGATGAATTATTGAACTGCAATAATCTTCAAGGTAAGTACCATATTTCCGAAAGTTTATTCATGCTGGATCCTTCGTTAGAAGTTCAGCCATACCTTGGATTAGTCCCACCAAGTTGGATGACCATATCCCGTGCAGATATTGAAGAATGGGATGTCTAAAATATTTTTGTTGGATCAATAATAATTATTTTACCGGACCTGATTTATACCCTTGTTGTTTTTCAATAAAAGAAATCTTGTACAATTTTGCCATCGATGATAGTAGTCGTATCGAGCTTCAGAAGGTAAAATGCCTCATATGGAACGCTATCCTTAAGATTAACTCCAAAAGAGAGTGTAAGGCATCCACAGTGTGGCAAAATGCCAAATTGGCCACATAGACTAATATAGCTACGGTGCTATATGTCCATTTCCTCCACAGTGTACAGTGTGCTAAATTTCATTGAAGTGGGACCAACCATGCTGCTTTTCAACTGTTTGCATGCAGCAGGTTGGACATCAGGCTGGTTTTTTTATTCGATGGCATGGCGCAAGTTGCTGGAGACATGCAATCAAATGAATTTTTTATTCTGTTTCCTCGATTTGGCGTAGGCGCAAGTAGTTGATCCCACTGCCAAAACTTGAGATTTGGCAACGAGCTCACAGTGTTCCGGAGCCGCTCCCAAAGCCAAATATCATATTTTGGCATCACTTTTCAACATTGTGGGGTTGCCAAATCAATATGCCAAAGCCAAATAGTTTGACGTGGGGAAGAGCCGGTGCCAAAACTCTCTCTCCAACTTTATTCATCTCTCTTCAACTTTTGCATGCAACTCCATGAGTTCAGACTGAATTATTATTTATTATTCAAATATGGGCCCACTTGAGTCAGTATTTGGCTATGGCTACATTGTGGACAAAGAAAAAAATTGGCAGTGCTCCCAAATGATCCTACGTGGCCATTTTAGCTTTGGCCACACTGTGGCTGCTCTAAGTAGTCCCAAATCTGGATATTTGTAGGGCACAACTATTTCAAACTAAAATAAAAGAGAGTACAAACTATATAGGCTCTGAGATAATATAATATTCACTCCGTAACCAAATGTAAGATGTTTTCGTATTTTTTGACCCACATGTATCTAGACATAGACATGTTATAGACATGTTTTAGTGTAAGATATATGTGAGTCTTGCACTAAAATATGTCTAGATACATGTGGACCAAAAAATGCTAAAACATCTTACATTTTGATATGGAGGGAGTAGATGATACCTCAACTCATTTCCGTGGAGTTTGAAACAGGTTGGTCGGTATTGTATTAGTTTTTGTTGTTATGATATCATTAAAAAATGTGTATGTTCATTTTATATTTTGGCATCTTGTTTAAGATTTCAGGTGTACATCATAGCTTTGGATAATAGTATAATTTTAGAGGGATGGCTACGATTTCGACGTTCCCTGCTTGGACCATAGGAAAGGTCATTTCTTAGATTTTTTTTTGTAATGTCCGTTTACCAGTTCTGTAAAACATTGTACTGGGGTCAGAAGATTATACTACCGTGTTATTCATTTCTTATTATGGTGCTGAAATTGTTTGACATTCTTGTTTGTAAGCTAATAAGTATGCATTGCGACTAAATAATTTTTTATTAATGGAGAGGATGTGCTTTGGATGTTGCCTAAATAATTTTTTAATGAGATCTATATTCGTATTTCCAATCTGGTGGATATATTAGTTATATTTGATTTAATTGGTTCACGTTTGTTGGATGCACTAAATTAATTTTCAAAACAAAGTTCCAAGTTTACACGTGCGTTGCACGTGCACGATTACTAGTTTATTCTGGAGGCGAGGTGTGGTTTCTGGCTCTCTCCAACATAATTGGTGCACTGAACTATTTGGCCATCCGCAAAGTTGAAGGCAATCCAAACTTCACAACCTATTTGTCACTATCAACCATACGGAGAACTTGCATTTGGGAGGAGCACAGTTGTTTCAAACCATTAAACTCATGTATGTCAAAGTAGAACCCTCAAATTGGAACTTGTAGGCCAAGGACGGGGAGCAGTGGCAGAGCTACATGTTGTTTATGTTGTGAACTGACATCACGAAAATCTGATGAACACTTTGATATCAGCTATGAATACATTAATTTTGACCCTAAAAATATTAGATAATGACCTCACTAGTTTCATCTATCACTTAGTTTGGGCTTTTCACATCATCTGCTCCTAATCCTAGATCCGCCACTAGCGAGGAGTATTTCCTTGATGTCTCGAGGTTCTAAATAATAGAGTCCGGCATATTATCATCTCGATGAATAAGTTTGTGTCTGCGTGTTTTGCGGTAAATGCAGTAATGCACAGACTGATGTGGTCGATGAAACATTTTACTTCTGAATAGTTCATCAGTGGTACATGAATAGGAGTCCAAAGAAATTTAACGAATCTCAGAAGCAAAAATAATTCCTCAAGTCCCAAAAATAAACAAAACGAATTTTCTTAGCAAGCGTGGAGCAACATCGTGTCTGCGTAGGGGCCGTTCAACACCCCATCGGCGATGACGTTGTACGCCTTCTCCGTCATGTGGAGCTGGTCCCAGCTGGCGAACTTGGCCGGGTCGCCCCAGACGGTGGCCGTCTTGCTGCACGGCTTGCCGGTGTGGTACGGGCCGGCGCCACCACAGCATGCGACCAGAGGGTCATCGATACCTGTCCAAGTGATGCAGAAACGCAGTGGTCAGCACATTAACTATTACCACTAAATTATGTGGAGTAACTCTTGATCGAGCTGACTTCCTAAATTACCGTAGCTATGGGGTTTCCTGACGAATTCCATGGCAGCGCCATAGTAGTCGGCGTAGATGATCTTCACGCCGGGGTTCCGCGACTTGAGCCGGTTGATCTCCTGCTTCAGCGCCTGGTTGTGCCTCTGGGAGAAGTCGTTGAACCACTTGAGGCAGTGGAACTCATCGTAATCCGCAGAGTTGTTGCTCCTGTGAGCGTTGAGCTAAGCCGGCACGCACCCGATGGGGAAGTTGCCCGGGACGAGGATCGTCTTGGCGCCGAGATTGATCACCTCCTGGATGCCGGCACCTATGCGGGCAACCACGTCGGGCATGTACTTCTGGGGGTCTCCCGGTCCTGGGTGCGGTTGGGGTTGAAGAACCAGAAGTTGTAGTCGTTGCCTCCGATCTCTCCCAACACGACGAGGGACTCACTTAGGAGATTTTTGGTGGCAGCTGATGATGATCACATAAATAAAAAGATCAACTGATATATACACATGCACGTACCGCGGACGTTGCGTACGTAGAATATGCATGAATCTTCAAGTATTGAGGTAGAACGTGTGTGCGTTTATAGAGTTGAGTGTACGTGCGTATTTATGAGTGAATGCGTTTGTAATGTATTTCGAAACAAAAAGAGTCATGCATGTATACACGAACTTACCTTTTCCGGGAGCTATCCGGGCGAGCACCTTCTTGAAGGAATCCAACTGACCGTCGAGGCACCAAGGCATCGGCATTTTGAAGTTATACTTGCTCGTGTAGTAGTCCGGGGACAGCGCCAGAGAACCAAAGACAGCGAAGTTGGCGCCGGTTGAAAACTGCCCTGTCCCCGCCTGAGGCATGCTAGGTGGCAGCAGTGGCAAGCCCAGCGCTTTAGCTGAAACACACATAAATGACGCTCACACAATTCATATTAACTTCATTTACGAAACAATTATCGATAATCAGCACAAGAGGAATAACACACACATATATGCACATATACTCACCGTAGAAATCGACGATGACACGCCCATCAGAGGCGCGGCCAGTCGGGTGGTGGAAGTAGGTTACTCCATAAGGGAGCTGCATGATCGGGCCAGGATTATTGCGGCTTGCATAAGCAAAGTTGCCAGTGTCGATGATGGAGTCACCGAAGGAGAAGATGCGCTTAAAGCAACCGCACAACCCTAGGTCAGCGTTGAGCAGCAGGACAGCAGAGACGAGGAGGACGACGGGCAGGGAAGTGGAATACTGGCCCATGAAACGCCCCATTCTTAGTTATGCTAGCAGCTCCTACTTGAATACAGCCTGAGCTTTTTTTTTTTGATAGGGAACCGTGTACAGGATCAAAGAACTGAAGAACACGCACACACGAACTCAAGAACAGAACACTCCACACCCGGCGATCCTGGCACCACCACGCACACCACACACCCGAGGAAGAAACTCAGCCAAACCAGTTGTAGAGCCGCAAGATCCATCCGACGCAGACGAACTCGCCGGAATCTAACCGCTGAAGGAGCATCGGCGCTGAGCCGCCGCCAGGCCACCATCCTCGCCTCGCGCCGGAGACGAAGAAGACAGCTCCGTCCATCTTCCGCCAGCCCACCAAGGTCGTCGACGAAGGAGCGCACCATCCCTGCACACTCCCACGCATCCAGCTCCAACACACCGCCACCCGAGCTATGCACCACCGCCGGAGCAAGCGGCGACGCAGCGGCGAAACAGCCCGGAGACCAAAATCCCCGCACACCAGATCCGCGGCGCCGACCCGCTATCCGAGCGCAGGGGCCTGGAGCCTCGAGAGATCCGTAGATCCGCGAGCTCCAGCTAGACGAGCGCGCCGTCGCGGCCTCCGAAGGACACCTGCAACAAGGGGGAAGCACGCCGCCGCCAAAACCACCACCGACCGCACCTCCACCTCCAGGGCGCCGCCGGCTAGGCCTCCTACCAAACCTACTATATACAAGACGGGATCCGGAGATTCCCCCGCCTCCCGCTGCCGGAGCAGCCGCCGGAGGCGAGGAAATCCCGCGGATCGCCGCCGCGCTCAGTGGTTTCGCGGGAGAGGTCCAACAAATCGCCTCTTCGCTACTGTAGCGAGAGGAAAAGGGTCGGAGGGGTGTGAATACAGCCTGAGCTGGCTAGCTATCTTGCAGGAGATCGAGAATGCTATAGCTGGTTAAGAACAGAAGTGTTCAAGATCTATTACTTTTCGTTTTGTATTCCAGATGAGTTCTTTCAGACCCCCTTTTATAGAACACTATATCTGGTCGAATGCATATCAACATGTATAACATTTAATTAAAAAAATTAAGCAGTGTATGACTAACGCCCCCACAATCGACCTGCCATTAAAAATATTTGGTCATATGAGATAATAAGAAATGGTTTATCAATACCGTATACACACTGTTTCTGAAAGATAAAACTTGGCATGCATTAAATGCATGATAGTCAGCAAGTAATTAAAATATGCTTCACGCTGTAGTTTTTAGACGATGCATATGGGAGCATCAAGTAAATAGAGAGGAAGGATTTCAAGATACACCTCATTTGATAATCGAGAACCAATATCTTCCTCCGATCCTTTTTTTTAGAGGTAACTAATAGGTCATCCTTTTTACCTTTTAATAATTACTAGAAGGAAAATAATGTGGCAAACATGTATAAAAGCAATCAAAGAAAAAATTCATATTTGTCATACTTATCTGGAAATAGAGGTAAGACCTTTTGTAGTTCACATATATGACATAAAAAATGCGGGTTCATGCCTCACTGACATGTGGATCTTCACAGAGCGATTGACAAATGTGGAAAACATACTAAAATTATTGGCAAATATGTAAAAGAACCAACATAAGAAATTGGCAATAACTTATCGATTACAATCAGTGACATGATTGTAAGCATCTAAAACATGTTTGACACTCTAGTTTTTCGATGATATATGGGAGGATCGATTAATGGAGAGATAAGATTTAAAGACAGAACACTTTGATCAGAACCGTTTCTTTTATCCAATGGTAAGGCACGATTTAAATATACAACACATCGCCTTATCAACGATACCTCCCCTCTTTGTAGAGATGGTAATTTGGAGGGGGTGAATATGTTTATACAAAAAAGTTACCTTTTTCCACAAGTTTTAGACTTCTTCTTCTTCTTCTTCTAAACCTTTTGTCCCAAACAAGTTGGGGTACGCTAGATATGAAACACTTTCACGAGGACTTCCCAGGAGGTCACCATCCTAGTACTACTCTCTCCCAAAATGAGTTTCATACCTATAGGACTGGCTAGTTTTTACGTTGGCTCGCCAAGCCTGTCACAACACTTAGATATGAAACCCTTTCACAAGAACTTCCCAGGAGGTCACCCATTCTATTACTACTCTCGACCAAATGAGTTTCATACCCATGGTAGTGACTAGTTTTTACGTTGGCTCGCCAAGCCTATTACAACCCTCCTCATGTACCCGGGCTTGGGACCGGCTATGTCTAGAAGACATAGGCGGAGTTATTATATGTGCTCGGTCCGGGATTCAAACTCGGATCTGTAGGTGCTACAAACAACCAAGTGAAACAAACTATATGATGATGATGCAATAAGGTACTTCAAAATCGATGAATATCACAAAGGTAGATACACAAATGAAAGAGCTCGGATAGAAATAAACTAACCACACGGAGACGAGGGTATAACTCTGGTGTTCACTTCCTTTGGAGAAATCTACATCATCTGTTAGAGTATAATACGGTTTAGGCTAGATTTGGTAGTTTAGGTTTGTAATTCAAGTCTATCTACGAGGCTTCTTGCCCTCCAAGTTTGTACCCTTTATAAGCAGCCCATCGTGGCTCAATCTAGAAGCAATACAATCAATATTCCGCAATCTTACATGGTATCAGAGCAATCCGCTCTGCATGCTAGGGTTTAGCCACCAACGTTTCCGCCGTGCCGCCCCCGGCGGAATCTCGCCGGGGGCGCACAAATAGTAGATTAGATCTTATGTCATCAAAATTTTCTCGCTGGCCACTTGACCGGCGTTTCTTCTTCTTTCGCCGATCATGGATCGGATTGCGTCGCCCACCGCCGCATGTCGTCCTCGTGCGCCTCTACTCCAACACATCGTCAACTCATCTTCGGCAACTCCACGTCGCCACCATGCTGGTCCGTCTTTGACAACATCGATCGGGACAAGCTCGTCCCGAAGTACGCACCTCACCGTCAACACAAGGGCTGCACCAACAACGCTCGTGGTCATCATCGCCGACCATTTTCAACATCAACAACGTCCCCAGCATCTTCTACCTCTACATCGCCGGCAACTATCTACACCAACAAACATCCCCAACATCTACCACCTCTTCACCAACAAACGTGTTCAACAACCACCACGCCGTCTTCATCCACCGCAACCGCGCCGCCAGAGTTGCAGTCTATTTTTATTTGCACAATTTACTTTTTGCAACCTTTTCGTCTACTCCGACAACAACGGCGGAAAATCTGCTCTACGTACCGACCGATCACGGAGATCTCCTCTGCTTCTTCATCCGGCTCTGGCTCGTAAGGTTCGTCGTGGTCCCTGTCTTCGCATGTCCGGCACTGGCAACGCCGGCGCGTGCTTTCGTCCCCGACACGCTCCCAAGCCTGGCAAGCTCGCAAGGCGTGCCGCCTACCTCGACTACATCAACTCCAGCAAACGTCTACCTCGACTACCCCGAATCTCAACAACGGCACCATCGACCACGACTACAGCGCCCACAATTCGGCTACATCGACATCGGCATCAAGGGCGATCACCTCGGCCCTCTCTCCAGTTCGTGACTTCGGATTGTGCTCCAGTCAGACCGTCCGCGACGCTCCAGTTGTTCGCGTCACTACCGATCCGACTGCGGGGGGTGTTAGAGTATAATACGGTTTAGGCTAGATTTGGTAGTTTAGGTTTGTAATTCAAGTCTATCTCTAGGAGGCTTCTTGCCCTCCAAGTTTTGTACCCTTTATAAGCAGCCCATCGTGGCTCAATCTAGAAGCAATACAATGCAATCAATATTCCGCAATCTTACATCATCGTTGGAGAGGTGCGGGATACAATGGACACACCGAAATGTCACAAAGGCTCACCTTCCTCTCCTTGCCCCCCCCCCCCCCCCCCCCACAATGAAGCAAAGCTCAACAATTGCGGTAGGTTTTAAGGTGACCTCCAAATGCTCAAAAACTTTCCTATGTGCTATTTCACAACCCGAAAGCTTCCGGGTGACCCTAACCGCCTAGGGTTTCCCAACGAACACAAGATTAACAAGCAATTTGAATAACTCAAGGGAGCATCACATTTTGGCTTGGTGGAAATGTAGATATAGATATACTCTCTTGATTCCTCAAAGGGATTTGAATTTGGGTGGAGAAAATGGGATATCTCAAACTTTTGTGATGCTCAACAATGGTGGAGAGAGAAAGTCAAAGTATTTCGTTTCTCCCAGATCGTCATTACCCCTTTAGGGAAGAAAGGGCAGCTTAAATAGGTCCTCCTGAAAATTAGCCGTGAGCAGTATTTATATGTCAGGAATGAGTGGAATTTCGGACGGTATTCCGGAAAGTTCACGGATATGATCCGAACTAATTAATTCCATCTGAAGTACAAAAGCTTATGTTAATATTCTGGACCGTCTAAATATGAAGGTTTTTTAGAGCTATCCGGTTTCTCATTTGTGGATGGGATAAAGTATATCGCCTCGTATTCAACATGAAAGTAGTGTAAAACCATGTTGAAGCTCGTCGGGACTTTTTCTTCCTTCCAAAATGTGGATTCCCCAACCATCATCTTAACGAACTTAAACCTGAGTAGACACTTCATAGGTAACATTAGTCTCCAGTATCATCTTAACTAAATCAACATTAGGGGTAAAAAGTCCTCACAATCTCCCCCTTTTTGGCTGAATAGGACAACAGGAGCTAGAGTTCACATAGGTATATAAAGATATGCTTATGGAGGGCTCTGTAAATACATAAGTGAAACTCCCCCAAGATATGTGCACTTTGATTACTATTTGATTTTAATGTAAAAGTGCACACTCATAAGAAATTGACAAGCTCCCCTTATATTTTTAAGAAACGTGATGTGATGCTGCGAAATACGTGTGAAAAAAGAAACATCTTTGCAACACGAGCTAGAGAGTGAGCAAGAAATAATAAGACCTAAGTGTGGAGTTCTATGAGCTAGAGATTGAACAAGAAGTAATAAGACCTGAGTGTGAAGTTCTATATCAAATCATATTGATAACTATAATATCATAAGACCTACCTAATTGGCTAATCAGGCTGATAATGTACCCACAAAATTCTAAACGGGCCATTAACTATTCTAAACAGGCCATTAACTGTAATATAGATTAATGTAAACTTGCAACTGTGTAAACCTAAATAGTCCCTTCAAAAATAACTTCAGGCTGAACAATGACAATAACCTAATCAGAACAATAACAATAATCTAAACAGAACATAAAAGATAAAAAGAACTAGAGAAACTCTAGTTCATCGGCATGACGAACGGCCACACAAAAATTTATACTTCCAACCGGCAAGAGTACGTCGTCCTCCTCCGGGACGGAAGGTCCCGAGATAGTTGCACAGTCCGCGGTTTGCGCGCTATGTCCCAGCCTCTGCCATAGGCTCTGTCGCCCTCCAACAACAGATCTGGCCGAGGAGGAGATGGAAAATGACCGACGGCGGCCGGATACGCCCAGCGTCGACGGGCATCTTCTTCATTCTCGCCTCCCAGGTCACCTCCTACTTGGCATGGCGAGATCTGGCCGAAGAGAACCGGAGAACAAGGAGGAGCCATGGTGCCTTCACACGGCGAATGCGCTATTCAACAGGCAATAGGTCACCGCGAGTGCCGCCGCGTACAGATAGGGAGAGAGTGGCGGGGAGAGAGTAAGGGTAGGGTTTCTCTGAAAGTTACGGGGCTATCTATAAAGGCCACGTACTAATCAAACTGCACATAGGCATACTTCCAAAGTGGTGGTCGAAAAACTTCCGTTTGCAATATATTGGCAAAGCGCATTTAGAAATGACAGTGGCCAAACGAGTTTCCTTGGGGGCGGCCCATTCCTGGCAGGCCTCGTCGGCCACGCGCAATTACGTTTAACCGTGGGCTTTTTCACTTTGGTTGTCATAGCGGGATGTTGAAGGCGTCCCCCGGGGGATCTTTCCGTCCGATCCCCCGGGTCGCCAGCCGTCCGATCGATCGACCGGAGCCGTCAGATCCCGCGCGACCTCTACCAACCCCGATTTTGCTACCGTGTAGCAAATAATTGCCCGCTTTTGCTACCTATGTAGCAAAAAACGATTCGTCTAGAAAATAGAAAAAAGAAGACTGACTTCGCCGGAGACCTCACGGAGACCTCGCCGGAGATTTTGTAGCAACAAAAAATGTGCTACTGTAGCAAAATCGACTTCGCCGGAGACATCGACGAAAAGACCTCGCCGGAGACATGGTAGCAAATGTTTTGTTCTATTGTAGCAAGACCACAAAACAATAATAGCAAAAAAAATGTTATATTGCAGCGTCGTAGCAAAATTCTTCCGGCGAGGTTCTCCGATAAGACTTATGATGCAAAACAGCAAGACAAATTGTAGCAAAAAATTTCTTGCTACAAAGCCTTCAAAAATTTGCACCACATCAAATAAAATTGCATCATGTCAAGAAGAAACTTGCTGGAATAACCTTGTGGACTTGCATCAGAAAGTGGAAATTCTTGCTACAAAAGCCTTCAAAATTTTGCACCAGGTCATGCATCATGTCCAGAAGAAACTTGCTGCAATAACTTTGTGGATTTGCATGAAAAAGGGAAAACAATTGCTACAGACCTCATAAAAAATTGCACCACATGTAGCAAAATAAAAAAAATAAAAAAATGCTCTCTGAATAGGAGCGCCTGGGGGAGAGACGGGGCGCCGTCGCGCACAGGACGCCATCGAGCACCGCCAGGGCCTTCTCGCTGGTTCCCTTGTCGACAACACCACCGCAGCGCCGCTTGCTCCTTGTAGCACCTCCGTCGCCTGCACCTTGAGGGATGGAACTCGGAAGGTATTCGCCGGTCCCGGCAGTCGGTGCTGGAGCAGGGAAGTAGTGGAGGTCGTGCAAGGCGCGGGAGGTCGTGGAGGAGCGGCGCCGGGGCGAGGTCGTGGAGGAGCGACGCCGGCACGGGAGGTCGGGGAGGGCGCGGCGGCGGACGGTGGCCGGCGATGGGAGGAGAGCAGCAAGAGGTCGGGAAGGAGCGGCGCTCGGGGCAGGAGGTCGTGCAGGGCACGGCGCCGGGGCGGGAGGTCGTGGAGGAGCCACGCCGGGCGGGATGTCGTGGAGGGCGGCGCCGGCGCGGGAGGTCGGGGAGGGCGCGGTGGCGGCCGGCGACAGGAGGAGAGCAGCAGGAGGACGGCAGCAACGGAGGTAGACGATGGGGAATTTTGGGGATGTGCGGTCGAGAGCGGACGGGACATGATAAGGAGAGGAAGAGCTCGCGTGGGACCCGTGGGCCGATGCCACGCGTCGCGTGATGGAGGTGGAGGACGCGAAGGCAACGATCCCCGGGGACTACAACCCTTTCCCAATTGTTTTGTACTTGTGGGATGTTGTCCCTGCGGTGGCTAGAAGACCGTGCGGCGCAGTAAGCTGCTGCTTGTCCTAGCGGCGGCGTGACAACGGCTGCCCTGCTGAGGCCCTGGTGCGCGGTCCCTCTCCATCACCCCTCCTATGTCGCCGTCGTAGCCAGCTGACTGCAATGATGGTGAGGTCTCATCCATCCCCCCCTCCTCCCTTCTATCCCAAATTTAAAAGGGTACCCAATTTAAAATGTGAGTTGGATCGGAATTTTCCTTGGTGCTGTTACATTCAATATCTGGGGCCTCAGACATTTTTTGGTGCTTAGGTCATCTCCAGCCGCCCCCCCCCCCCCCCCCCCCCCAGAGCCCCCCTAGCGCCGCGGCGGCCAAAAGGCGCCGTTTTTGTACCACTCGGCCCCCCAGAAGCCCAAATAGCGCCGTTTCGGCGTTATTTTGCGCCGGCGCACCCAGGCGAAACCCAGCCCACTGGGTTCGGCTTGGGGGGGCGAAATGGCGGGAAAGGCGACGCAGGCCAGCGCTGTCAGCGACGCGGGGGAAAATGGCGCGGAACAGAACCGCCCGTGAGCGGCCGCACCCTCATCCTCTCGGCTCCCGCGCTGGTCAAAGGCTGCCGGAGTTAATGGCGTGGCCAGCGGCCAGTGAGCGCGCCGGTCAAAAGGCTGCCGGAGTAATGACGTGGCCGGCGCGCGTCGCTTCGACGTCCAATCGAAGGCCACGCGGCGCAGTAAAGCCGCGCCACCACCGCCCCTTCGCCTGGCCGCCGAGCTATTAAAATCCCCCCACCCCTCGCCGGAGCGCAATCCAACCCGCACACTCGCCTCTCTCTCGCCTCTCTGCTCTTCCTCCCTCGCCAGAGCGCAATCCAATGGCCGACGACGCCGCCGCCGCCAACGGCTGGACCATGCCGCCGAGGATCGCGTCGTGGACGCCGCGGCGGATGGGAGCCGCGTCCTCCTCCTCCGCCACTTCGTCTTCCTCCGGCCGCGCCGCGCCCCCCTCTGTGACCCCCCCTACTCTCAACTCTGGCCGCCGCGTCCTCATGCGCAGCGGCGCCCTGCGCATCAACGAGCCTCGCGGCGGCTCCCAGCGCCGCGCGGCTTCTCCTCCTCGCTCCTTCTTACAGCGCCTCGTCAAGGCCAAGAAGGAGCCCAAGCAGGAGCCGGAGCAGGAGGTGGAGTGGCCCGGCCTGAAGGAGGCGGAGGAGGCCTCCTTCAACACAATCCAGCCGGCGACGGAGGAATTCGCCGCCGACTGGAGCCTCCGCCAGTTCACGGAGGCCGAGGTGGAACGCCAGCGCCAAGCACTCGCCGAGCTGGAGCGCAGGCGCGCGGAGGAGCGCCAGCACGCCAATGCGGGCCGCCGCCACCGCATTCCTCCTCGTCCGGTGGCGCCGGAGATCCCCTACTTCGTGCTCAACCCGAGCGACAGCGACGAGGAGGACGTCGGCTTCAGGCAGGCCCTGCTACTGAGCAAATTCCAGCGCGGCGACGGCGAAGGCCCGAGCAAGCCTCCCGGCGACGGCTCCGACGACGACGACGACAACGGCGACTATAGCAAGGCGATCCAAGCCAGCCTGGGCATCAACTAGCCCTGTAGATCGCCGAATAAAATGTTTTTACATTTTTTAGTTTCAAATTCTGCTATGTAATCGGCGATTTTTCGCCAAATATGAATGAAAATCGCCCTTTAGAAATTAGTCTATTTGTTCCGGCGTTTTTGAATTTTTGGGCCGAAACTTGGGTTGGGTTCGCGGCTGGAAAACGCGCCCCCCCCCCCCCCCCCCCCAGGATCCAGATTAGCGCCGTTTCGCCGCGGCGGCCCAAAATAGCGCCGTTTTGGACCCTGGGGCGGCACAACGACTGGAGATGCCCTTACATAGAATGTCTCGACATTTTTTGGTGCTCACATAAAAAGATAAATTTTGGTGCTCCGAAATGATTTTTAACGAGACATTTTTGTCTTTTTGTGAAACTTTATGTGCGCACATAAAGTGTCCGGATGTGCGCCCCGAAATTTATGGACATTTTGAAATGTGTTTTCTGGGGAGTGGGAGCATATGCTCATGCAAACCAAAGTGGATTTCCGGTGCTCTTCCTGTTGGTTGTTGCCCCCTCCCTCTTCTATGACCATCTTGTCCCAGAGTACAAATTAGAAAGCCCCTCTCATATATATTTGAATTCGTTTTTACCCTTTGGAAATACATGATTTTTCTGTTTTTGAGAAGCACAAAGTAGCAGGCTCAGTATTTTATTTCGAAGATTCATAGATCAAACCGTATGTAATGGCATTTTAGTTGAAATTTTGAAGACCGAAGGCTTACGAGTCCAGGTTGGGTGAAAATCAATCAAACTGAAGCAATTTACCTTTTTCAAACTTTCGGATACCTTCAAGCTGGATGAACTTCGTACAATTTAAACCTTCTTTGGTGTTCCAACACACAAGAACGTACAACATATCTATCCACCAAAGTGCGAAACTAAAAACTACATTTGTTCTCCGGAAACTCCTATACTAGACAAATATATACTCCCTCCGTCCAAAAATAAGTGTCTCAAGTTTGCCCAAAAGTGGATGTATCCACTTTTGGGCAAACTCGAAACAGGCTTTCGCCCCGCTTTATAAATAAATCTCAACGGCCGAACCGATACAAAGTGATAAGGAGAACCTCTTACAAAGCAGATCAAAGATAGAAAAAAGAAAAACACGGAGATCCAAACTTGCCACCAAGGCCACCGGAACAAACCCGAGCGACGAGGCTCCACAATGACGCCCCAAAGAGGGTAACGACGTATCACGCCGCCGACATCGAGACCGCAAGGTCAAGGGTTTTCACCCGGAGCCCTAACGCTGCGAAGGTAGCAACAATGGCGCCTCCAAGAGGGTAACGATACCCGCAGGCATCGCCGCCATTGGCGCCGGAGCGCAGAGCTTTCGCTCGGAAAAACCTTCGCACAACGTCCTCACAATCTGATCGCCCATGAGCCCTGAGTAGGATCTCCAGACCACGATCTGGAAGTTGCTGCCACCAACGTCAGGAACCCCCGCTGCCCGCTCCTCGCCATCCACACGGTCCAAGGAGAGAACCATCACCACCGCCACGTCGCTCGCCGCAGAGACACCCGTGCAGACCACCTTCCAGGGCCGCCGCCCCGGCATCCGCAACCTCAACCCGAGGAGCTAGCAAGTTGTGAGGTCAACGAGGCGGTTGAGTGAGGCCGACGGTGGATCCAGGCCTACAGGGTCGACATCAGCAACCTTTGGGAGGAGATCGGCCGTCCTCCACCGCCCAAGGCGGTCGCCGACCGGACGCAGCAGCAGTGCCGGTCAGGCCCAGATCAGCCCAGCAGGCCCAGATCAGGCCCGACTAGCTCCACCGCCGCGCTGCAGCGCCAAGGTCGCCGATATCATCTGCAGAACGACTCCAGGACACGCGCACCGGGCAGGGCCTGAGGGGCCCGGATCTGGGCGGAGCAACACCGGCCATGGCCTCGTCCTTGAGTCAACCCGTCGCCTCCGCACGTGTTGTCCCCGCTGCAGCCGCCGTAGACCACCACCGCCAGGGCCGCCGTCCTCCACAGAGATCGCCAGGGCCGCCGTCCCGCATCAAGAGCTCCGCGCGAGGGAGTAGGAAGAGCCCGTCGCCGCCATCGCCCAGCCTTAGGCTGGCGACGCCGTCCGGCGGCGGCGAGGAGAGGGAGGGGGCGGGGAGGGCTGGAAGGAGGCGGCGCGGTAGGGTTCCCCTGTCGCCACGGGAGGCGACGGAGGGGAACGAAGGGTTTTTTTCCGTTCTAGTAATTATTCCTCGATTCCCCTGAAAATTATCACTCACTTTTGGGCAAACTTGAGACACTTATTTTGGGACGGAGGGAGTATATGTGTATGCGTAAGTGAAGTGCATGTAAAGATGTTTGGGCTTGTACACTTGGCAATGGAGTTTTTCAACCTAGCAAGATTTATAAACTTCACTTCCAGCATTTAGATATAGATGCCCCCTCGTGCTGGTTGTGGAAGAGCAAATGTCAGTCCAAACACAAGTTTTTTGCCTTGTTAATTCTTCATGACAGAATTAATACGCAGGAAATGCTGATCAGGAGACATTGGAATGTATCAGATAACCCAAATTGTGTGCTGTGCCCATCTCATCTCATGGAGGATTGGAGGCACATGTTTTTCAACTGTATGTTCAGCACAAGAATTTGGAATTATGCAGATATCTTGGAATCCAGGTGGTACCCCTTCACAAGTCCTCATTGCTGCAAAAAAGAGCTTCTCTGGACCATGCTTTTCTGAGATAGTGATCTTGGCGTGTTGGGCCATTTGGAAACAGAGGAACGGATGGATATTCAAAAACATAAGACCCACTTTCAGAGGATGGAAGGCTTGTTTTGTTCATGAGGTGTCTTTGCTCAAATATAGGGCAAAGAGTGTAGATGTTTCTCTTTTGTCATCAAGGCTTGACAATTTACACTGTAGATCATGTAAATATTTGTACATGCGTTTTTTTTATTTAATTTAATAAAGTGAGGCTGTGGGGGGCACCTCTACAGTAGAAAAGTTTCAAAAAAAAGTGCATGTACGTGCTCTTTGTGATCTATAAAAATAGTGGAGCCGTGCCGTTTAGAATGGGTACATCTGGTTCCAGTGCAGAATCCAGAAAACTGCAGCCATGCAATTTTTCAGAACAAATAATAGTCATATATTTCACCATGATTACAAAATTACAAGTCATAGAGGACCTTGTATTGGCCAGAAGAGACAATCTCAGTAAGCTGTGGACATGAACTGGTGGTTGTGGCAATCGGAGGCTGCGTGTATGAACCTCTTAGAAGGCCGTCAGCAATGACTTTGTATGCAGCTTCTGTCGGATGGAAGCCATCCCAGGACCCGTACTTTTGTGAATCATCGCAAACCTTGTATTCTCCGTATCCACATCCTCCAGTTATGGACAAACCATAAGATCCTCCTCCACCACAACAAGCCACCAAAGGATACTCGATCCCTGAGCAATAATTACAGCAACGTGGACAGGGGATCAGTCAGGTGCATTTTTTTAGCTTCAAAGGCTTTTAACAAGTTTATACATCTGAAGGTCAATCCAAGCAACTACTGAAAAAATTGATATGGCGTTATACAGGAAAGAAAGTGACAACGGACTAGTACATTAGTACACCGTGCCTATGTATAACCAAATTCAAGAGTCGAGTTCCTGACATCTCATAGAATGACTGACGTGACTGCTATCACGCTGTGTTACCAAACGATCCCAGTTTTACTTGAAGTTACAATGGAAGTACCATACCTATGAAATATATAGTGATGTCAAGTGTCAATTGATAATGTGTTGTTGGAACAAAAATTGCTAGAATTTCCTGTAACATGCTCATCTAATGTATGTAGCTAGTATTTACTGTTCTCCCCATTCATGATTTCTATACATCTCTATCTTTCTAGAGCCAACGACAAAATGCTTCTTTCTTCTAGTCATTTTGCTTTGCACTATGAAGAAATGGAAAGAATAAAAGACAAGAACTTCCAGAAATTAGTTCAACAGTGATATGTTATCAATGCATAAAATTATATTCCATCTATAACTTTCTAGACTGGTTGTCGGTGCTAATAATCGGGACTCCTTAACCCCCACCAGTGAGAACCATAATACTCAAAGAACCAGTAAAACATCAGTTTTCAATTCAAGAGTTCAAAGTAAAAGCGGTGTTAACCTTAGCGAAGAAAAAAATGCATTGTCCTGGTAATACGACAGACAAGTAACGTTGAAGTCGTGGGTTTGAGTCTTTGAGACCCATGGTTGGCAAGTTTTGGTTCGCTTACTTTCTTTAAAACCGAAAAAGAACAACCTATTTGCAAATATTACAGAATTTTTTGGTTTGGGAAGTCACCTGGCCGAGGACTGTCATATGTTGGTTTAAGCATTTTCCAAAATTGTGCGAAGTGATTTCATAGTAGATAGGAGACCTTTAACTCACCAAAAATTTCAGGAGAAAGGAAGATCTCCATAGCAGCTCCATAGTAATCAGCATAGATGATCGCCACGCCAGGATGAAGCTTTCGCAACTCTTCCAGCTCGTCCACAAGAAGTTTGTTGTGGTATTGCGCAAACTCGTTCATCCAATGGATGCAACCAGTCTCTGGCTCATAATCTTCTATCTTATCACTACTGAATATCATGAGGTACGCTGGGACACACCCAATTGGAAGGTTGCCAGGAACTAGCAACGTTTTGGCACCCATCCCTATCAATTCCTGAAAACTCAATTCATTTGCATTACCAACTATGTATTCCTTCACTATTTCTCGAATTGGGATTCAGTAGTAACAAATTAAGGTAAAGATAGCTGCAACAGTAGCAAATGACTCACGGTGATAGTAGAAGAAATTTTGGCAACAACACTCGGGGTGAAGTTGCGAACTATCTCAAAGGGCACCCCAGCGAGCAAAGGTAGGTTGTAATCGTTGCCCCCAATTTCACCAACCAAGAAGAGAGATTTGCTCATCATGTTGGTGCAATCTGTTTAGTTTAGATGATTCTGAATCATTATGTAAAGATGACATGGTAGTTTACAAGTATTATGCTCAGAAAGTACCAAAACATGATTTTTCTTTAGTTGGAGAAACAGTATTCTACAGTAGTGGACAAAAATATACTGGAATCAAGCTTGCCACAATTTACTTCTGATCCCGTGAGAGCGCAAATTCAGAACTAGAATGTCTTTGGTAGCAGAATAATCAGTGTCTACACATAAAACTTCTACAGATGGCTACAACTTCAGTTGAATGTTCCATAATGACTGAAATGGACGTATATACTTGTAATCTGTGCCTGATTGCATTGAACTAAATACATACCAGTTAAATCGTTGGGGCAGAACAAGTTGAGCAGGTCGCGGAACCAAGCCATCTCCATGTCGAGGTGCACCGTGTCAGCCTTACGGAGGGACGCCCCATTCTCACTGAAGAACTCCGGGCTCAGCGCCGTGGCGCCGCCAACGGCGAAGTTGGCCCCGCCCGCGAAGTCTTCCGCGCTCCGCCCGCCCCAGTACGGCGGCACAAACGGCAGCCCCAGCTTGTCCGCTGGCCCACCCACAAAGATTTCAGAATTAGTACTCCTGCTAGTAAATTCAATGCTCGCGAGGAGGGTGGTTGTGGCGTAGTACCAATGAAATCGACGATGACGCGGCCGTTGGAGAAGCGGCCGGTGGCGTTGTGGAAGTAGGTCTCGCCGTAGGGCAGCCTTTGCGAGGGCTCCCAGGTGTCGTTGGGAAAGACGAAGCCGTAGTTGCCCGTGTCCGCCAGGGAGTCCCCGAAGCTGAACACCCGCGTGAAGCACGCCGGATTCGTCCGCGCAGGTGGTGGCGCCGCTGCCAGTACCAGTAGAGCCAACGCCATCACCGTCCTGAAAGCAGACGAAGCCATGCCTTCGTTGTCGCCAGTGGACGTGGGATCTCTGTTTGCTCGGGGTGGACGGAGACGGGGCCGAGAGGGAAGAAGGTGCTCGATCGCTGACTGTCACCAACCAACTGTGGCCAGGTCTTTCACCGACCACTGACAGCAGCTGGTGATATGGGCTACTGCTGGAAATGATTATATTATTAACATAATCAATTTCTGGTTGGACCCCGCCGGATTGTTATCGATTTTTTTACAAATATGGCCCTCCGTCCAACGTAATTGTTAAAAATGGCCCCCTCCGAATTTTATTGTCAAAAGTAGCCTTGGCGGGATGTGAAAAAATGACTTCGTGTCAACCCAGCCGGCGGGAAGTCACCTTCCGCCGTTCCAGTTGGCGGAAAGTCCCCGACGACGACACTTGGCGCCAACTCAGTCGGTAGAAACTCAGCCACAGGGTACTTTCCGCCAACTGAGGTGGCGGAAGGTGACTTCCCGCCATCTGTGTTAACGAGCATTCGCGTCCGGGGACTTTGATCCAACTTCATCCGATGGGGAAATGGCAGGGTTATTTTTGACAATAAAATTTAGAAGGGGCTATTTTTGACAATTACGTTGGCGGGGGCATATTTGTAAAAAAAAATCATTGTCTTCTCCAATCTCCATCATCCATCGAAGTCGTAGGGAAGACGATACCGATGGATCGGCATCAGCCCCACGATAATAAAGAATCCCCACGCTATCGCTCGTTCCTACTCCTATTTCTTTAGTCAGAATCAAGGCCAGACACACGGCAGTAGCAGGGCCAAATGGGATCGAGCACGAAACAAGTGCAGATAAAAATAAGCGAGTGGACATCAGCACATGGTGATAAGACATCTTATCGTTTTCTTTCTTAAAATCTGCAGAAGCAATTTTTTAATATCTTTGAACTGGATCATGTGAACTGTACAACTCTCATATAAAGAGTAGTATATGCTAATTTTCTATCCCTTGTAATTTTATTTTATTTTGAACTACTGAGAGGAGATTTCCTACACTCGGGCACCAGTGCTCTCGCCATATGGCGCCTTGTGATCCACTCATTTTGGTGTTGGAAACTGTGCCAAAGTCAGACTGCGTGGATACGGAATGATCTAAAATAGAAATACGTCCTAGCACGTACTCCCTCCGTTTTTTAATATAAGATGTTTTAGTATTTGTCCACATGCACATATACACAAATGTATGTAGACATGTATTAGTGTGCATGTTCACTCACTTTAGTATGTATCTAGACAACATGTACAACACCTAAAACATCTTATATTAAAAAACGGAGGGAGTATGGCAGAACAGTGCATTTGGCAGGAGTTAGGTGAGGGCTCGGTCAGCTGTGCCACTCAATTCGGCACCTGTCGTGGAAGGATGATATTAATAAATGGAAACTATGCCAGATTCGAAATTGATTCTGCCTGGAAACAAGCAGCTGGAATGCGATACGATGGAAGGTGAGGTCGGCGTGGTTGCAGCGGAGCACAGGCGCAGCTTCGTGGGGGCCAACTTGGGCCGTGGCCCCCCAGCAAAATTATAATTTTACTTCTATCCCATAATATTCTGGCAGTTTTCATCCCATATGGCCCATTAAGCGAAGGCCTGAAGCACCGCTCTGAACCAGAGAGTTAGGGCGTGTTTGGTAGCCCGTATCTGCCCAGAGATTCCCACCCCACCCAAGTTTTGGGTGTTTGGTAGCCCGTTTTAGCCATCTAGGCCATGCCAATCGCATACGGAAAACGTGCCTCAGCCATGCCCACTGGAGAAGCTTGAATCGAGCTTCACAACTCAGCCCGGCCGAGCTCATACGGAAAACTCCCCACGCGTGGGCCCCACCCGAGCGCAGCGCCGCGAGCCCCTCCGCCCCGTGCGTCATTTCTCCTGCTCGTCTCTCCCAGCACCCTCGCCCGAAAATCGCCAAACGACTACCACCGACGCCGCCCAGCTCGCGCCGCCACGGAGGTGAACTGCCGCCGCCACCCAGCTCGCGACACCACGGAGGTGAACCGCCGCCGCCACCTAGCTCCGCCCAGCGCCCCTGCCGTCCTCCCTCGAGCGAGCTACCCGCCGCCACGGAAGAGCCAAAGCTCCTCGTGCCGCCATGAAGAGGACAACCACCGCTGCCCAGTTCACGCCCCACGGAGGAGGACCACTGTCGCCTCCTCGCGCCGCCGTGGAGGACCACCACGGCCGCCTCCTCGTACCGCCACGGAGCAGCCAAGCGCCGGAGACGAGCAGCCCACGATTTGGGAATTTTGCAGAACCTGGTTGCTCTTTTTTCTTTCTATCCAGGGTCCTTTCTGTGAGATGTTGGACCTATTTGTAATTTCGTTTCTTGGACTCTAATCTCAGCATGTCCCAGTGCATACAACCTACCAAACAGCATCTCACCTCAGCTTGTCTCAACCTATACGGGCTACCAAACAGAGACGGAAATCTCAGCCCAAGCTAGCCCATATCAGCATGTCACTTGGGAAAGGCTTGATGGGGTGATACAACCTACCAAACACACCAAACGAACAGATTCTTCTCGTTTTCTTTTCTCCACTCATATGAACTGAGCTCTCTGCTACTAGGTCGGTCGTGGGTGGGTAGGGGTTGGACTGCGCTACGGCGGGGTGAGCGGTGGACGGCGGCGGGTGTCCGGTGGCCGGTGGGACTCGTCTCGTCCGCTTCGCTCATAGCCCCAGCCGGTCGCCGGCTCCGTCCGTGGTGAGCAGCAACCAGCCAACTCGATTTTCTGGGCAGTGGCGCGTCGGCCTAGCTGCTAGCTGGCCAGATCTTTACTCCTTCACGTGTCTATCACAGAGAAGATCACAGAGAAGATGGAGGACGATTATCTTGCCAACAGTTTGCTTGTAAACATAGAGAAGGAAATCACAGAGAAGTACACCTATGAGGATGTTCTTTTGCATTTCACCGGCGCAAAAAGACAAAGAGCTGATCCGTAGTTGCTGCACGTGTCTATGATGACAACTAAAATCCATGGTTAACTAGTATATGGTTCCTTTTGTGATATATTAATGTTAGATATATTAATGTTAGAAATGTATTTTGTGGACAATATCGATCTGAATCATATAAGTTTTAGAAAATGCTATAAATCCTAGCTTGTTGAGCGTTCCAAAAAAGAAACTTAAATGTTCTTTTGCAACTTCGCCACTGCGGCGGAGGGCGATCCAGCAGCAGAGCCGAACCCGTCGCCCAGCGTCCCCGCGCCGAGCTCGCCGCACAGCGCGTCCCGGCGGCATCCTCTCCGGCCTTGCCTCCGCCGCGTGGAGCGCCGCCTACTCGGCAGTGGTCTGTGGTCGTCGCGTCGGGGCAAGGAACGCGTCGGCCACCTGCCTCGTGAAGTGGGGCAGCAAGGAGAAGCCACGCCGGCCGGCGCTGGCGCTGGCACCCAGCCACGACGCGATGGCGGCCAGATCTCCTGGCACACCTTGAGCTCCTGGGCGGGCAGGCCGTGGAGCAGGTCGTGCTCGGATGCAGGGCGGGACGGATGCCGTCCGCCGGGTGTGGAGCCAGCTGCAGGACCACGAAGTCCCGGTCTCGGCGTTCTGGCTGCAGGTCTGTTCTGGACTTCTTAAGAAATTAGGCAGCTCTTGAGAAACGCTGAACTCTTAACCCAATTCTCAAGTCTGACACTGAACTATAGCATATTGTTTGCTAGATTAATCTTGCTTGATTGTACTAGTACTAGCTGAACTCTGAACCCATCGATGTCTTGCTAGCTAGCAGCTCGTTCTCTTGCTGTCTCCTGCTGGCTAGCATGCACGCGAAGAAGGTGAGCTCCTTCCCTTCCTCATGTCCGCAGGCGGCAATCCCCGGGTACAACGTGTCCGGCCGGCCGCGCCGTCAATTAATCTTGCTTGATGAAGGTAGAGGACGTCGTGTGCCGGCAATAGCACGCCAAGGACCTGCAACACGTCGGGATTGAGATGCGCCGGCCCGGGCTGCGGTTCTGCGCCAACACGGCGCACCGCGCTGTGCATCGGCGCCGTTCGCCCACCGCACCGCGTCAGCGCATTGGAGGTCGTCGTGGTGCAGAGGGCTCTTTTACGGTACGGACAGAGTAACAGGAGCCGTCCAAGCCACCAGATCCAACGGCTGAGGTAGTTCAATACTTGTCCACCGAAGCACCAGTAATTTTCTAGCGAAGGGTAAAATGGGTAGATGTAAAAAGAAAGTCCCGCAAAGAATTTCCATATCCCAGCAGGGGGAGATTGAAAATTTTAACCCGGCTAGGGTTAGGTCTGATCCCATCCCCACTCGCCAGGCCGCCGTCGCTTCCAGGCCGCCGTCGCCAGCCAGTACGTCGACGCCGCGGCGACCGGTGGCCAGGAATGGATGAAGGGAGCCGCGCGGCAAGAGCAGGGTACGACCGCGGCAGCCGCCTCCGGGAGGGAGAGGAGCCACGCGCTGTGGAAGGAGGTCGGGAGTAGCTCCAACCCGACCGCCGCCGCACCTCCCCTTGCAAGCGCCGCCGCACAAGCAGAGGCGTCGCGGTGGGTGATGCATCGGAAGAGGTCAGCCCCTCCACGCGTGGTCGAGGATGGTGAGACGCCGGCGATGGCGCACGCACCTATGGCACGCCGCCGATGGCGCACGGCTGCTGGGTTTCGTCCTGCCCGTTGGCGCCCAGTGGAGATCAGCGACTCCTTCGGTGCGCTTCTGCTCAAACTCTGAGTGAGGATCTTAGATTGTTGTTTTCCCTACTGAACTGTGAATGTCTTTGCTACTGTTGATTCACGCTGAAAGGAAGTTCCATGACTCCAACAGCTTGCTTCTCGGTTAGGATTATTTTTTATTTTTTCTTCTGAAATAGCCTTCTCAGATAGCAAAAAAAATGTAGATTTCTGCCCATCTGTAGTCGCAAAAAACAATGCACACATGCTTTGTAATACCACTACGCCATACCTGTTCTGTAAATTGTAATGCACACAAATGGTAGATTGTTCTTATAGTGTTGTTTGTGATTGATGACAATGCTCCTATCTGGCAGCCGAGAGTGCCAGCAAGAAAAACAGCTCTTTCAGGCTAGAAGTTGATTGTAATCAGCTGCAGTTTGTGGACGTTAATTTATAGACCGGTTCTTTTAGCAAAATCTGCAGAATGGCATGAAGATTTCTGGTACATAAGCACTTTCAATCTTTATTTCTGTTAGTGCGGATGTAAATGCAGTGTGATGGTATGGCTCTGCATCTACAGTGTTTTCAAATAAGAAACGTAGCTTCATTCATGTTCTGTTGGGGATCAGTGTTATCTCATAATTTCTAATAGAGTTACTAATAATTTCAAAGCAAGCTATGAAGAAGAAATGTCTTGGTAGTATTCTGGGTAAAATTATTAGAAGTTCATAAAAGAGCTTAGATTTAGTGGTGTTGTTGTTTCTTAGATACTGTGAGGGGGAGTAGGATATACATCCGTGGTGCACTAGCAAGTGCTAAATAAGCTGCTACGGTGTCCTTGTTCAGTTGTGAATTCAACATTCATGGTACACAGTTTTTATAATTGACATTCTCTTAGTTCAGTTTGACTGACAGTATATAAAGTTGATCCTTCTCAGATGGGGATAAAAAGTTGAGCTATTTATTGATGCCTCTTGTGTATCTTGTGTTTTACAATAATTCTAGACTTAAATCTTCCTATTCAAATAGTTTGCTTATTGGATTGCATGCCACAAGGACTTCTATAGTTGTGATTATCCTATTGATAGTCTTCACCAATGGCCATGATATCGACACGTATGATTGTACACCTTATATTTTGTTATTCGGTAGGACTGGACCACAGTCAATTGAAGATAAACAACAGAGGCTATATATGTTGCTGATGAAGCTTGAATTTGAGTCTTCTGCTGATCAGTCTCCCATTTCTACCCACCAACTGTTTAAAAAATTTGGCAGTGGGAATTCTGCATATGGATTACACAGGACTCCTTATCTGCAACATGGTTGCTTTCTTAGTTAACATTAATGGGTTAATGGTATTTCCTACTCCCTCCATTCCATAATATAGGATGTTTTAGACTTTTGCCACATGCACATGCATACACATGTATTTAGAGACATTTTAGTATATATGTGCACTCTTTTTAGTATGAATGTAGACAATATGTGTACCACCTAAAACACCTTACATTGTGAAAAGGAGGGAGTACTTTATATTGATTCATGGGTTGGAAATGTCTTCATGTAGTCCATCCGAACTCACTGCTTTTCCTTTTGGCAGGATGTAGATTCAGAACCATTTGAACCGTCACTCTTTATACCGAAGGAAATTGATGATGATGATGTGATAACATGAAGCCAGCTAGGTCCAGCTGATAATTATAATGCAGTGACGAGTGAAGAGAGCGATACCAGAAGTATAAAAATTCAATCCTCCTGAGATCCTTACAAGGGATAGGAATCTGTGCTCTTTATTGATGTTTGTTGTGTGATTCAAGACTTAACACATTAATTATGGTATAGAAGTCAACAATTTAATCTTGCTTATGAGCGTGGGCTGGATAAGCGACACTTTTTTCATGTTTTTTTAATCAAAATTCTGTACGAAAATATAGCTCCAAACCGCACCGGCTACGTTCTTACTACAAACTACTTGTGCGTGCCCACAAGTGCACCTGAGTGCCACACCGTGCAACGACGCCTGGCAGGAATGGCGGCGGCGCGCAGGGCTGGGGCTGGCTCGATCTGTCTCTAGGCTCTATTTCCTTTTTTTTTGTGTAATGTCCGGCTCAGTTTGGTCTGTTTACTGAGGATGGATCGAATAATTTTAGTTACCCCCGTATAATTATAAGTTTCCTAAACTAGCCTAAAAAATACTACTCCCTCCGATCCATATTAGTGGGCATAGCTTTGTCTAAATTCATATGTATCTAGTTAAGTATTTAGACTAGATACATGTGTATCTAGACAAAGTTGTGCCCACTAATATGGATCGGAGGTAGTACTATCGCATAGGACAAGTAAATTGTACCGTAAAAGAGCCCGGTGCAGAAGCATGTAGTCTCCGTCCACGGCAGCAGCCACACGAACGCGAACGCATTGCGCTAGCACAGCCACACGAACGCGCTGGCACAGTTGCATGTCATTGCGCTAGCACGTTTCCCTGCAAACTTGGAACCGCATTGCATGAGCATTGAATGAATGGCTGCAGGATATACTGCTCGTAATACGGAGAAATATACCATTAGTTATGTGTACACGAACAGTGCCAATACGTACCACTTGGAAGATAAAGAAGTACTGTATAAACGAGAGGCGCGCGTCGCTCCACTTCGCGGGAGCACTGGCGCTCGTGTGCCAAAACTGTTTTCCGGAACTACTATATCCCATGTAGCAAGATATAATTCCACTCAGACTTGGCTTTGCGTGTTTTTAACTTAACTAGGCAGTTATAGGGAGATTAGTAGTATAAGTAGAGGATGCTCTCTTTTTTTTTTTCCTTTTTGAACTCAGTACAGGATGCTTCTTGTATAGTTGATCTATCTACTTGATGAAAGAACATGTGCACTAAAAATGGTTCATACATATATGATCAAGAAAGACCCTCTCTTCGCGCGCGGCTATGAATTTTTCAGCATGTTATTTAGATGCACAAGGGCATAATTCAACAGCGTGTACATTCACCCATACAACTATACAAGCGAATGAAAAATCCAATTTCTGAAACAAAAACATGTGTATGACCTGTGAAATATACTGCACTTCATATTTTTGCAAAGAAAATGTTCGAAATAAATATTACATATGTATAGTTTCCATATATAGGTTTTCACCCCTTGACCTTTTTGTGGAGAATGCAAATTAACGTTCTTTTTTTACAACAAATTAGCACAAGGACATACAGTATTTCTTTCTTTTAAGGGAAACACCCTACAGTATCAATAGGATATATTAATCTTTACTAGGACTTGTCCCCAGTTGATGGGATTGTACATCCACTCACATAGATATTCCCACACATACATATGAAATGTTTAAAAAGTATTTAAATTTTGCAAACGCTTCTTCAAGTATTTGCTACCACCACCTGGTACTGGAAGAACATGATGTGAGCTCAGCAATAATTGCAAAATTATGTAACAAACTAATAATAGGAGTTACCAAGGAAGGCAGGAATGAAGTAAAAGGAACCCTGAAAATCTACAGTTTTTTCTCTGTTCGGAAGAACATAGACATGTTAATCAATGAATTAACTGGTGGAGTAGATGTTACATTTACAACTAAGAGTAGGAAGCATCAATATTTCTGCCGCAACAGCCAAACAGAGAAGATGAGCCAGCGATGTGATTATTACCTCTCAAACAACAGAAAAAAAAAAACTAAGAAGTTAGAACTTAACTGCAAACAGTTACAGTAAAGAGAATTTTTATTGAAAATGAGGGAGAATCAATAAAACAACAATGTATAAAACCTGTGTCTATAAAAGGTGAAGGGAAAACAAAAGCCAGCCAATCACTTGGGCAACAGCCTTGATGTGTAGAACAGTACTGCAGTTCTGTAATTAGGCAAAAATGTCACAATCTGTACATCTCTAACCAGGGACATTTCTATAGTTCATTTATAATAACAAAAAATGCAAGTTACAGAGTTACAAGTCATAGAGGACCTTGTATTCAATAGACGAGCCGAGCTCGGTAAGTTGTGGGCACGAACTGATGGTGGTAGCAATTGAAGGCTGTGTGTATGTTCCTCTTAGCAGGCCAATTGCGATGCCCTTATATGCAGCTTCTGAGGGATGGAAACCATCCCATGATCCATACTTATGTGGATCATCACACACCTTGTATTCTCCATATCCACATCTTGAAGTCATGGACACACCATAGGGTCCTCCTCCACCGCAGCATGCTGCTAAAGGATGCTCGATCCCTGAGTATATTATATGTATTCGTGTTAAACAGGGCATCAGCTAGTAAGATCAACAACAACAACAACAACAACAACAAAGCCTTTTTTCCCAAATAAGTTGGGGTAGGCTAGAGTTGAAACCCATAAGATCTCGAAACCAGGTGCATCAGCTAGCAAGATAGTAAATTATATTCTTCTTAATGATTATATATGTTCTTTTCATGAAGCTCTAAGGCATTTAGTTAGTTTATTTAGTGAAACTAGCTTCGTTACAATCTGTAGCTCAATCCAAGTGATGTCATGTTCAACATTAATCATGCACAAAATATGATATATTTAGGCTAGAACAGCTAAAGGGACATCGAATGAAATTTTGGAGGAAAATGCTTAAGAGCTCATTCGGTAGCCATCATTTTGGACCGGAATCATGGAATTCAATTGAGATTCCATACCAGCGTGTTTGGCTGTCATGGAATTGGATCATTTCAATTGGTATTCCAGCAAATGTCTATGGTGTGTTTAAGTTTTCTTATCCCTAACCCTGTCATTTAATTTGGCCAAACGAGCTCTAACAGATATTTATTCTATCTGATATCACCTTATGAATCCAAACAAAATCCAGTTGTTCTTGAACAACGATGGCACTTCCTCAGAAAGCTTCTGTTATGTCTACACATAGTGCATTCATTGTGTTACTAGTAGGATTATTTCACGAGAAATCCAATTAAACATACACCTATTAACGTAGTTGGCCATTTGCGTTGTCACTGTTCTGGATTTGCCTTTTCTGGAGCTATTTGCGTTGCCTATTGCGATCCAGCTCCTTTTTTCCTAAACAATTTGCTTTTACTACTCCCTCCGTTCCGAAATAACTGATGTGGTACATGAAAAGTGTTGCAAAGAAATGATAAATAGCCTACATTAATATTATAAAAGTTAGTTCTCAAATGTTTGTTTATCAATGCAGGAAACTATGTAGGATATGTACTTGTAGGTTGCAATCTCTTCCCACAATGTGGTTCAGATAAGCTGGTTTGCTATTTAAAAGCAAGGAGAGAAATTGTTCTAGTTTTCTTATATGGTGTTATAAACATAGGCATTATTTTGCTATGTTTAGAACGCAAACTGGACCAGCTCACCGGCACACATTTGTTATAGAAAGTATATTTTTCTCGAACACACAGCCAAAGCATGTCTTTGTATATTAGAAGAAATGTATATTCCTTTTATCCTACAAATTAATTTCATATTAGAAACTACAAGTAAAAGGGCAACCCTTGAAGTTTGAACTCACCAAATTGTTCGGGGGAACGGTAAACCTCCATGGCAGCTCCGTAATAATCGGCATAGATTATTGACACACCAGAATGAAGATTGCGTAACTTTTCCAGCTCATCAACAAGAAGTTTGTTGTGGTACTTTGAGAATTCGTTCATCCACCGTAGGCAACCAGTCTCTGGCTCATAATCTTCCTTCTTCTCACTCTTGAATATCATGAGGTAGTTTGGGATGCACCCAATTGGGAGATTACCAGGAACTACCAACGTTTTGGCTCCTAGACCAATCAATTCCTGTAAACTAACTCACTTGCGTTACTAAACATGTACTCATGTACTATGTCTTGCGTTTGATAGTAACTGTGGTGACAACAATTGAAGCAGCAGCAAATGACTCACAGTGACTGTTGAAGAAATTTTGGCAACAACACTAGGGGTAAAGGTGCGGATCTTCTCAAATGGCACCCTAGATAGAAAAGGTATATTGTAATCATTGCCCCCAATTTCTCCAACCAAGAAGAGAGATTGGTTCATCATGTCCGTGCAATCTGCTTAATAAACAGCGTTTCAGTATGTGACGATGATATCTTAGAGAAAATGTTAAGAAAGTACCAAGCTTATGGCGCTCTACAGTAGTTGAACATTCATTAACTCGCGTCAAATTTACAAATATTCATTTGTGGTTGCACTACAACACATAGTTCAGAGGTATAAAAAAAATCCCCAATAAAAGCCACAACAAGAATGACACCGGACTACAAACGATATTCCCCTAGCAGAGTATTTGATTTCTAGAATTAATGTATCATATCTGTTCCATGGATTTAACAATCATCTCATGTAAATCTCTTTATCGGAACCAAATATATGATTATTTCCATTTTTACCCATAGAATTGCTTCCATTTGAAACAATGTGGTGCAAAAACTGAAGCGCCACAAATTTCAAGCATCTTCTGCAAATATCACTACCAGCAGCAGCTTCAGTTGAGGTTGATGATGATTGATGTAGACATTCAAATAGCCGGTATGAAAATCTTTGAATAAAATACGCCAAAAGTGGGAAATCTCCTTCATATTTTTAATGTCTAGTCATTTTAAGAATTCATATGAGAGTTCCGCTGCATATTTTTCTCTTCCTATCTCTCTAACCTAGGAATATCTAATCTCAAAATTCCTGTATTTTGCATTTGAAGCATCTTAACAAATCATTTGAGAAAAAAACTGTGGTTTTGTTTCCTATTGGATTCAGCAAGGCATAAGATTGCAATCATTCTTTTTTTTTAGTCTTGTGTTTTGCAATTCTAGTGTTCCAAAGAGGATGATTTATTGTTTCTGCATACATCATTCACACATTTCTATCTGAATTCTAAATCCATACATCACATTTGTTCCTGTTCAGAGTTCAGACCCTACTTAATTTCACCTCCGCCACTATAGTAGAAAAGGTCAAGTCAAACGAAGTTGCGGGACGGAGAAGGAAGTAAATTGGCATTACCTGCCCGGTTCCCGGGGCAGAGCAGATCGAGCAGGTCGCGGAACCACTTCATCTCGATGCCGAGGTGCATGCGGTCGCCCATGGGCACCCCTCTCCCCCGGAAGAAGTCCGGGCCCAGCGCCATGGCGCCGCCGACCGCGAAGTTGGCCCCGGACGCGAAATCCTCGGCGGTCCGCCCGCTCAAGTACGGCCGCACGAACGGCAGCCCCATCGTGTCCGCTGCGGCACACCCGTTCAGATTTCAAGTTAGTACAACTGTAAGGCTGGCCGGCGGCGCCAATCGGCCGATCGAGTTGGCGTGGTTGTGCGTGCCTTACCGATGAAGTCAACGATGAGGCGGCCATCGGAGAAGCGGCCGGTGGCGCGGCGGAAGAAGGTGTCCCCGTACGGCGGCCTGAGCGCGGGCTCGCGGGAGTCGTTGCCGTAGAGGAAGGGGAAGTTGCCCGTGTCCGCCAGCGAGTCCCCGAAGCTGAACACCCTCGGGACACACGGTACCGCGGGCGATCCCCGCGCCTGAACGATCGCGACCGCCAGTACAACCAACGCCGCCATCGCGGCCGGCGAGAGGTTGCGTCCTCCTCTCCCGGAGGCAGAGGAAGTCATGGCAGTTTCTTCTGTTACAGGAGGCGTGTGCGAGGGTGCGAGTTTTTGTCCTTTATAAACTTCGGGACTGCGCCGTAAAAAAAGAAAAAAAAAAACTTGGGACTGCCATCTTAAACAAACTAGTTGAATTGTCCGTGCGTTGCTACGGATCCTGTTTTTTCATAATGTTTTGGCAACAGAATATATAAAAAATTCATGTGTAAGAATAAAACATTCACTGGATATTAAAAAGACAATAAGATTCCAATTCAATTGAAGTGTATATCGACAAAAGGTATAATTTGACATCGTTTGAACATGAAATTAGAACCCCACTAATATCTACTCATTCTCATTGATGCTACCTAGATATTGCCGTACAATGTCTGAAATGTTGTCTTGCGCTTCATTTTCTTGGTATTTGAGCACGTGTAACAAAAATTTCTTCCTCAACTTAAAATCATCCTACACAAATAGTAGTTGTCATTAGCTTGAATAATTCATGTGTAAATAATAAAAAACTAGCAGGGTGGCCCGCGCATTTGCGCGGCTAGATGCCTACCTAACCAATTATATATTTAGCTTTAATATGCAGGGATGTGAGTTAATTGGTTTTTTACAACCTTAATTCAGTTTTGTGCAACTAACACAATATAGCAAAAAGACAACATGGTTATAGTTGATTGATAAATGTAGTAGTGTGATTCACCACAAATAAGATAAGAAAATTTAGGTATTTTGAAACATCATTTTGTATTTCGAAACATCTATTGTCGGGGATGTAAATTATACCAAATAAATTCGCGGTAGAAAATTGTTCACCCGAATTGTTAATGAGCTAACTCTTTCCATGCAAAATAATAGATTTTACCTTTTCACTCTGAAAACATGCTTTAATTGAAATTATAGTTTTTTGTACTCTTCTTTCTAAAGATCTTGCGATTAAACTTGCATTGGTGCTTTCCATCTTCAACGAAGCATAGTTCAATGTTATGACAACTCTACTCTTAACCACAACAAAATAAATACACTGCGCCTTGTTGCTGAAATTATATATGCTAAAATCATTTTGAACCCTTTCATTTGTAACTTGCACTCGAAAGTGGAATCTTGTACCGGCCCGGCGATTTTCTCGCATTTGTCCGCCGGTTAACACATCTCTAATTATATCTCTCATGGGTACAGGTGTTTGCTAGATGGTGGGAAGGATGATGTATTTTCACTGGACAGCTTGGGTAGTACGACGCTTTAGGTTGGACATGTGAGTTCTGAAATTCAAGAAATCGAGTACAAAAGTGCTAAAAAGTATGACAACGTACATCCATCTTCTATATGCAGCCATAACAAATCTACGCTTCAAAGTTGACCTGCACTTAAAAAACCAAAAAAGACAAATATGTATTTGAATAATCAAATATTCTTGACCCAAAGCTGACAGTATTCAGAGTCGAACTCTTTGTATAGCTCTAATTCGAAATTGAATTTTGAGCTGATTATTTTTCGTGATTGTGGATACATCCTGTAGGTTTTATTTTGTAAACTATTTTTACATTTTTTTTATAATTTCTAAGTACATTTTTCTGATTTAATCTTATGATATCAAGGCCTATCTTCGTTCTGAAGTTTATGTGTTAACACCATTCTTCTCAAATATACATGTCGATGGAATCTAACTCCCTCAGGCTTCAAGCCGTATATTTGTTTTCATTACAGCTCACATCAGCAATGGCATTGGGAATACCTCGCTTTCATCAAAAGGTTAGCATCGAACTTTCTCATTACTTCTCTTTATTAATAATCTATTCTAACAAACAATCCTGAAGTAGTACCGCGGCTGCGCGGTAGCCATGGAGACGGGCATAGAAGGATGAGGTGATAATTGTACAATTGTACACTGAATCTATATTTGATTGTACTGTATGTAATTACCTATATAACATCAGAATTCAATGTTATAGATTCTTAGTTTTCAAAATTTCTCAATCTAGCTAGTACTCGGTCCATAATTGCACGTAAGAAAAATGAGGAAGCGATACTCATGTGTGCATCTTTTGTACATGGTGAAGGCCTAGCTAAAACTTCCAAAATCAGATCATTCAACACCTAGAAGCACAGTACTCAATTAATCTGACATCCCTGTCATACTGAATTATTTTCAAGATCATAATTCACTCGGTACTCTTGTTGATTATTTGGGGGTGTAGGAACTAAATCTGATAGAGACATGCAGCAAAGCCAAACCATATCAAGCTTGTTCTCGGACAAAGAATCACACATCGCAACCCACGCAAATTGCAGGAAGAGAACGAAGTAGTTAAAACGAAGAAGAGTAGATGTGGGGAACTTACAGTTGCTTTGCCCCCAAAATCCGTCTTCCATGCTTTAACGTCACATTCCTTTCATTGTGTAGACGCCATGGTAAGGAGAACACTTGCCTGATTGGGAACATGTGAGCGGCCAAGCTTTATCTCATCGAGACGAAGACAGCCGGTGAGCGGCCAGTTGGCGGTGGTCACCATGATCAAAGCAGTACTTTCAAACAACAAAAGCATTTGTACGTAGGTGCCTGATTGAGTGATTGGGAACATTTGAGCCTTGATGTGAGAACGGAACAGGCGGGCAGCGTCTTTACTTGATATGGATGCGCGCATGAGCTCCCCATTGACGTAGAAACTTGCATGGCCGCCGCCACCATGGCACATCCGCATATAGAACCTGAGCATGGGCGCTAGAAGTACATATTTGTAATTAAACCCTATTCAGTCATTGATTCTTAACCAAGTATATTCTGTAAGGAAAAATATCAACACGTTTGCCTATATGTAAGACATGCATACCTTATAAAATATCTCATCTATAGAATTAAACCGCACGCATATATCTCACAATCACTGAATCGCATAGGCTGGTTGCTAATTTCCAGATCAAGTATAACACGCTTTTAACAAATGCACCTGGTTCTTGCTGCTAAACGCAAGATAGCAATTCCACGACAACATCTAGCTGATTGTCTAGTTTTATGTCTCCGATAGCAAGCAAGATAGCAAGCAAATATATATCGGATGATTTTTTGATAAATATAGATCACGTACAAATGCATAGTTGAAAACAATAAAGAAAGAGTAGGAAATAGGGAAATTATTTTGATTTGCTCGATTAATTATTTTCTTGAGTTCGGATCTAACCTGGAGTGTGCAGAAGGTGCTGGATCGTCAAGCACTCAAGCCAGCACTTTTATCCGTCGGCTTTCGCACCATGAATCTGCATATGATACGGCCGTGGGCGGACTCCTCGTTCCCGGTGGGGATGCGTCTAGCATGGAACACACAGTATGTTGTGAGCTGCCTTTTACCCGTTAGCTTTCTGCACCTTCAATCTGCATGAATGTGTTACCCGCAAAAAAAAAAATCTGCATGCATGTGTGCGATTCCCGGCCGCCGGCTGACTTCTGGTTCTGGCGGGGATGCGATCGCCGCCTTTAATCCATTATCTCAGGCAGCTTCAATCTGCATGTGTGCGATCACCGGCCGCCGGCAGACTCCTGTTTCCCGGCGGCCGCCGGGATGCGTATATCTTCTGTTAACTCTCGGACCTCCATCCTGCATGTGTGCGACTCCCGGCCGCCGGCGCACTATTGATCGTGATGGTATTGCGGAAGAATCGTCTGATTCCTAATTCAGTACGGCTATAGACATTGACCTTGCAAAGTACGATCCGTGGACCTATGACCTAGAACATATTTAATGAATCTTAACCGTAGGTTAACTTATGTAAAATCTGAGCCGTAAAATGTTTGTTGTTTTAATTATATAATAGATTGTAATTTAAAAACGCACCGTGCATACTGGATGGACCAATTCTTTACCATTCCATGAGAGCATAATGTAAAAAACAAGAAATCCAGACAAATTCCTGTAGATGGATGCCTCATTGTTATGTTGAATGGTAAATAGACAAAGTAAAACACCCTGAGTTTATTTCGTAAGATAGTCACCTTGATGAGATTTTTGGAGTACCAACCGGTGGTCTACGTGGCGAGAAAAAGATATCAGAATCCCAACCGGGTTGTGCTATTGCAAGCGCATCGTTAAAGTAGTAAGAAATTCTTTGTAATTTCAATTCCATGCTATGAGTTCGCCTCATTTTATCCTCCAGCGATGCCGATGTAGAAAGGGGATCCAAAATGTATACACGAGATGTGTCCTTGTCGATGCAAAACAAGGCGAAGTGGCCGATGGATGCATACGAAAGAAAAACCTGCATATGGAAAATCATTAGAAAGAAACTAAACATGACAACAATATACAAGTGAATTATCTTTACCATTTTGCGAGTTGAGATTTTATAATCTATCCCAGGCCAGCTATGGAACAACGTTGCCAAAAACTAGACATTTGGCTTTATGCGCCACTTGTCGCCTCGTGTGGAATCAACCATTGCCGTCTAAGAAAAAAACTATTTAGAAACATGGTGATACCAATGATAATACATGATTATAACAACTTACACAAAACCGTAGATCCATGTAATGCACGTCGGTCTCAACCAGCTGCAACATTGGGTCGCATGCCACTATGCCTATATAGCTAAGTTGAAACAATCGTTGTTCATAGGTTGGTCCATCCTGATTATATCCTGAATTTTTTTAAGACTCAAACCTATAGGATAAGGTTTGGAGCTCCGCACCCATTCCATTCTGCATCACAAATGTTAAGACTTATTACGAAATCATAACAATGCATATTAAAAGTTTTGAATAGGTAACATGTTATAAAAAAGTACTTACTCAAAAGACTTTTCATCTTTAATCGACAATATTTGCTTGCAAAGCCCATTATATAACTCGCGTGGGTCCGTGGGCATGTTGTGGACAGACAAATCTAATTGATTCAGACCCTCCACCATAGTAACATCGGAATTAGATCCGTCAGAATTAGACACAACTTTTGGATATATTGGTGCTTCTTTTATCTCATTCAGAACAGACTCGTGTAGAGTTATAGCTACATGCTCCCTAAAGGGTTTGATACCCTCCTGCAAAGTATTAATTAGAAATAATTTATTGTAACAATATATTTCATATGAAACTACTTTAATGATTCCTTTGAAAATACCTGTGTTACCGCATGTGCAAGACCTTCACCCGTAAGGTATTCCATGAATTGCAACATGAACAAGCCGCATGATGAGCTGCAATATTAAAAGAAAATCACTTCTCTAAAATAAGTATACACGTTAATATTTATATTTGTATTTGATCATATAATAAGTATTTAACGCACCCATCCGATTGTATTGGCTCATGAACACACTCAAGTACTGGCCATTGACTTACTCGAAGGTCTACCCACTTATCGCCTATGTTAAATTCACTCATTTGAGAAGCAATCATAAAGTGATTGTCGAGCCCCTGGAGCCGTTAAATGAAAGAGAGCATGATAATATGTAGAATTAAATATTATTGAAAAAGGAAAGATGAGTATGACTGTAGTAAATACTCACCGTAAAATGCAGGTCGGACCGGCTCATAGCAGAACCACTATCTACTATGGCCACTTCTCTCACGCCGCTAGGGGCACAAAAATCAGCATCGAACGGGCCGACATACATTACGACACCGGCCACACCTAAAAATAATAGTAAAGATTAATACATTATATTTGTATGATAATCCGTGGGAAAATGCAAGTTTAATCTTTACTCATTATTTACCTGTTAGGGAGCCGTTTGGGAGGGAAAACGGATCAGCCATCGTACAACAGCGATGGATCGTACAGAGACCTTTTATTAAATAAAATTAAAGTAAAGAAGTAAACTATTTTCCAACGGTGAAAATCTAATGAGTAGAGGGTAGAATTGAGCACATATCAAACCTTTGAAACTGTGGCGAAGGGTAGACCAGATCGATCTGGATGAGGTTGGCGTGGAGGAGATAGACGTTTTTGAAAGTGGGGCTGAATCGGGTGGCTTGCAATGTGTCGTGTCTCGTTGCACGGACACCGGGAGTATAGGATACCCCCTTTTAGGTTCGGCACGGGGCACGAAGGAGGCTGAGAATCGTCTTCTTGGGCGGAGTCTAGATCAAGCTCTCCTCTCCACGATCAAAGCATGCAACCAAAGGGACACAAGGAGCTACCCAGGTTCAGGCCGCCCGGAGGCTAAAATCCCTACTCCTGCATATCTGGATTGATGAGTTCTTCATAGTGTGGCTTACAATGGAACCTCCCGGGCAGGGTACCCGGAAGGGTTTTGGCCCGAGGTAGAAGAAGGACAGATCCTGACCCGGAGGAGATCACCTTCCTCTCTACACCCGCAGCCCTAGTCTAGTCTTGTTCTGGTTCTAGCTTCGTCCTTGCTCTATCTTGTGCTTGTTCTACCTTCCATCCCCTCCTCTCGTGCCTTGGTCCTCCTTTTATAGGCTAAGGGGTTGCCACAGGGTCACGTGAGGAGGATGAGGGACCTTCGGGGTGAAGGACCCTCTCATCTAGTTTAGGGGGAGACGTGGCCTCTCCTCAGCCTAGCGTCTCCTCTGGGTTAGGTGGGAGCGTCCGCCTTGGGGTGGACAGGAGCTGACACCACCACGGGACGTGCTTCCCGCCCGCGCTGCCTTCGTCTTGCTTCCCAAGTCTTCCGTGGTGAGGTGGAGTGCTTATCCACAGGAACGTATGAAGTACCCGGGAGGGAGCCTGGCCTCCTGCCGGGAACTCGGGCTCTCGGGTCCTTCCTGGCCTTCTCGCTTGATTCGGGGACCCGGAAGGTCCCCAGGACCGGAGCCCTTAGTCGTCATTGGCCATGTGCGTCTTGACAGTGAACCCGCCAGCTTGACTTGAGTCTTGGTCTTGTCCATCTTCATCTTGGGCCCACATGGGGTGGACCCACTTTGGCAGTACTAGGGGAACCCCATGTTCCACTGTTGCGACACAATGGGACTCTGTTTTTTGCTACAAGGGCATGGACGCATGGTCCTTTTTATAGATGCTCAAAAAGCTACTTGCAGGAAAGCATTTAATAGTAAAGATTAGATATTACCTGCTCAATTTGTGGTGAAAGGATAGGCTGTTTTGATGCGACCCATTTTTTTCTTGTGATTTTAGGGCGCTGCACGATATGGGATCACGAGACTTCCAAAATCAGGAACTATGTTATTAATGATAAAATCATTGATGATCAACAGGTAATTTTCGTGTCATACTCAAAATCTGGCGCATTCAAAAAATAATAATATTCCAATCGTGCTATCAACGCATTCTGATATTTAATTCTCTTAGATTATGGCGAGCGATCTTCATTTTTCATTTTTGCCCATGTATGGCGGCATGAGCATGTACTCCTTCTTCCTTGATTGTTTCTCAACTTGTTGTGGTCTGCATGAGTTAATTATTTTCGCTATCAATTTACCCTTCATGTTGAGGACGATTTAAGTTATACTATTATATGTGAAAGGTCTTAATGATTGAACAACCATGTAGGAAACTTATATAAAGTATCTATATCTATTCGAAATTGATTATGCCTGAGTTGTTGCGGCTATGAAGAAAGGACAGGAAGACTGATCATATATTTTTGACAGAGAAGTTGGTAGTCTAAGATCCGATGAGGTTTATTTATTAGGTAAGAAGATATACTTTATTCTCTGTCTAAAAAATATGATATTGCTGTTGCAGCTTGTTCGGAAAAATAATCAAAATGCTCATCATTTTCAGTACGTGTAAGAGAGCATCTCGTACTTTCTGAATAGAACCTCTCTAATTGTACTTCTGAAAATAACATGACAGACGACTAAAGTAACAAAAGATGCATGCACACCAGAAAATACAGACTGAATCCGACTATGTTTATGCATAAAAAACACTTTGCAATACGAAAATGATGGAATAACAGTCTGAGTATCAATTTGCTACGACATGTATTTTAGTGACGATACATATGAAGAAATATATGTATCCGAACCAGAGAAGACTAAAATGCACATTTCCTTGCTCCATCTCTTTTTGGACAGAGATTGTTGGCCCTGCTCAACGCATAAGGATCCAGGTTGTATGGCCAGCATAAAAAAGGTTAGTTCCCTGTCGTTTTGCAGAGTTCAACTCCTGATGCTCCTTTTTTAAGTCCGTGTTGCTTTAGCTTTCCATGGAAACCTCCAGTTATACACTATACACTACAGACATGTAAAACAAAAAGAAATTAACAGTTAGCTGTCATGTTGCATCAGAAGGAGCAGCAGCTAGAAAATTGAATGATGATCATAACACGATAATTTAACTAACCTGATGGTGTATGAACACTGATTCAAGTGCTAAGGACTTCCTTGTAGACTATGTTCTTCGTGGCCGTTATTAAGTCATCGGATCTTTTTCGCTTCTTTGAATTTTTGGTCTGATCCTTGCCCTTGCCATTGTCCTTTTCCTTTTCCTTGATAGCGAGGATCTTAATGTTAACCTTAGCAGTAGCTCTGGACAAGGCGACATACAACTGTCCATGGGAGAATACAGGCTCTGGTAGGTAAACACCGACAATAGGGATAGTCTGCCCTTGCGCCTTGTTGACCGTCATTGCAAAGCTGAGCCTGATCGGAAATTGCTTCCTTTTGAATCTGAACGGGAACATGTCGTCATCGGAGGGACAAAGAGGTATGCGAGGAAGGAACACCCTCTGTCCGGCATGTTGTCCTACCACAATCTCTGTGTCGATAGCGTTCATCTGGAACCCTCTTACAACAAGCCTCGTCCCGTTACATAGGCCGTTAGCCAGGTCAATGTTTCTGAGAAGTATAACCGGACAATTTATCTTCAGTTTAAGCTCTTGGGGGGGAAGCCCATTAGGAGCTAGCGAGTTTAAGAACTCAGGAGCGTAGTATCCATGCGGATCATCTTCTGCACTGTCGAAGCTGTGGTAGATCTTCTCATCACCAGTAAACCGCTCTATCATGTGTTTGTTTATCTTGTCGACACTGTCATTTTTGGTTGCGAGGATCGCTCGAGAAGTCATGTAATTGGGATCAGACATGTTGTCTCCTAGAGCAGGAAATACATGCTCGATTAGCTTCTCTAGATCCTCCTCCCCCTGTGGACGTTACACATATATCTTCTGGGAGACGTATGTTCCCTTCCTCGTCAGCTTCCTCGGTGCCATTCCCTACCCTCATGTTGGTAACAAGCCTTAGCTGGCGCATGCCCATCCAGAGGTATGAACTTCGCAGGGAAGCGTCGATTATCTGCCCGCGTGTCCCCTTTCTGACGACGGGAAGCACTTGCCTAAAATCACCACCGAAAACGATAGTCTTTCCGCCGAACGGTCTGTCCCGTCGACCCATGATGTCACGCATGTTGTTGTCCAATGCCTCCACTGCCTGGCGCTTCGCCATTGTGGCCTCATCCCATAAGATGAGCGAAGCCCTTCTTAGGAGCTTGGCTGTCCCACTCTGCTTCGTGAAGTTACATGACGTTCCATCTTCACTATTCAGTGGGATCTTACACCTTGAGTGGGCGGTCCGACCTCCAGCATGATGGAAGCGGCGACGCCCGACGTCGCCGTTGCCACACAATCATGCCATCGCCTCGAACCTTAGAAAGGAGTGCCTTGTACAAAAAGGTCTTCCCCGTGCTTCCAGGGCCATCGACAAAGAAAACACCTCCTTCAGCACTGTCGACCGCCAACAATATTTCATCATAGGCACGCCTTTGCTCGACATTTAACGAAGACGCTAATTAGCATCATTGGGGTCAACCTCGATGTTGGTCTCTTCGATGATCTCCCTAGCCTCGCCTCCAGTGTTGTCATAAGACTCATCCATGTCGGGTAGAGGGAAAGTTTTGATGTCTTTTCCCATGGATTGCAATACGGCACTATATCAAGCAATACCATCTGCTCAACTGCGTGGGGCATGTGTTCTGTCGCCGGTAGTCATCAGACATTGCCTCTAGGTGCCTATCCCACAAACCTCGCACGTCGCCAGGCTCGCAGAATACCAGGATTGTTGCGAAGAGCCTCCTGAGCGAAGCTGGCATCGCGAACTGCTCGGACTCGGTCAGACACTCGTCGAGCGTGTTGTCAGCCTCATGAGTCCTCTCTCTCAGCAGCCTCGCGAAAGCTACCACACAGACACCATCTACGGTTTTTAGATCTTCAAAGGACGTGGATCCTGCACGTGGTTTAGCAACACCCTCAAAAAATATCGCTCCCCTCTGCTGGATGGGGTGACACGATTCGACCTACTTGATGACGTTGTGTCCTTGGTTTCCAATACTTGGATGGTTGCCATGTGAAGCTCCTGGAAAATCTCTGTACAAAATATCTCGAGCCCACTCATGATTCTGGTTGGCCACAAAATACTCCGTCAGCATGGACCTCGACACATTATCTCGGGCAACGACATCGGTCAGGTCCTCTGCTGCTTTGAACGTGACCCTGTGCATATTTGGGAGATGAAGTGGCAGCTGTAGGACCGACGGAGAGTTCTCACACAGCTTGAAGCCAAATATCCTCCACATCGCCTCTGGTGGAGTAACCCACCTTGCGTCAATGTATCTCTTGATCTCGTCTATGTTACCATCGCTGTCGGGCTGATCGATGTTGAACGACACCCGATCATGGCCCTTGTATATGTACTTATAAAGGTACTTGACGGCCTTGATGCTGGAGCACACCTCAACATTGATGTGGCAGTTAAACATCCGCAGAAGGTGAGGGTTGTAAGGCACAACCCATCTATTGTCCAGAGTCTGACCACGGACCTTCACTTGACAACCGTTCTTACGTCTACGATAAACAGGGTAGGAGTCCTTTCCTTGTACGGTGTTATCGTTGAACGGTCGGGGGTATCTGCACTTGCACACCCCATCTTGCATGCACATGTTGTTGGGCTTGAGAACACCGCACGGGCCGTGCATCATATGCTTTACAACCATGGCATAGAGCTCCGGGTACTTATGCTTGTCAGGGAGCTCAGCAGATATGAGCCGGTCGTATTGCTCTGGCACAAGAAGCTTATGTGTTGAATCCATGATCAAAGAAAGTGAGCATGCGGGAGGCCTCTCTTCTGGAATTCGACGACATATACATGCGCTGTCACAACACCAAGGATGTGTTTCTTGAGTAGCATCTCTTTCATCGCCTCCAGCTTGGCCCTAAACACACGGCAACAAGATCTGGTCGGTCTTGCGGGGTCTGACCAGGATACAACTCGTCAAGTATCTCCGGCCAGTTCGGGTTGCAAGTCATTGTCAGGAAGATGTCTGGCTTGCCGTAGTTTGAACCAACGCCATGGCGTCCATATGCCTCCGCTTCATGTCTCGATAGCCCCCTGGAATGTCCAAGGCTGCACCGTCCTTATGCCAACGCGCTCCCTCGAGATTCTCCTGCTGTGATGCTATCAACAATTCCTTTATATAGCTCAGCACGTATCTCTGGCTGGTGCTCCTTACCCAGTTCAACCTGCAACCCTCAATCTTGATGTACATGTCGACCGCGAACTGCTGAACAATCGTCCTCCATGCAGTATAGGGTTAAATATCACAGGACGCGTCTGTAGCCTATAGCAGTAGTAGTCCCTGACTGAGACGCACAACCGGCTATTTCCCTCTGTGGAAAGTCGAGAAAGGAAAAAAATAAGGCAACATACGGTAATGATAGGAAAAAAACGTTAAAGTATATGGAATGCAAGAGGCGAACCTGCATCGCCACGATTAGCTCTTGGTTGCTGCGCAAGATCCCAAGATACCTTACGTTTAGGGATATTTGGATGCCAACCGAGCTCCCCATTTGGGAAAAAGAGGGGGTACGAGAGCGGGTCATAGCAGCCCTGTGTGGACTGAATACCATATCATTTGTTGTCGTTACCATGTAGGGTGATGCTGCGGTCGAACCTCCTTGGTAGGTTGCTGCCCTCTACCCAAGTAGCAGCCACCTCGGATGAGACATGTTTGTTATATCTTCTCTGATCTAGCTTTTGGTCGGTGTTCAGTTCTATCCGGTACTCGTCTAGGTTTTCCCTGTGAGCTCCTAGACTCCTAAACTGTTGGGAGTAAGGGTTTTCTTTAAGGATTTGCACTAACATATTGACGACAGACTGATCTAAATTCTCGATCAACGGGGCACGATGGTTTAGGCTTGGGTCATCATCGTAGAAATACAGTTGTAGATGTTCCGGCCGCGAACCTGGGACGAACGAGTGCACGTTGTGGTACATGTTTCCCTGCGCCCGAAACATGTACGTTCCTGACCTCATGTTCGTGTACTTGTTGTCGAGGGTGACACCAAGGGTTGTGAAGGAGAAGTGGTCGTTGAAGAACCGGATGCTCTCTCAAAAATGACGGGAGTCTGCATCGGATGTAGACCAGAGCCTCATAAGTTCAGGTATAGGCTCTGGTTCAAGCAACTTGGTTTGCCCGTTCAGACAGCAGAAACCGTCGGTTTCATACTCGAATCTCTTGGCCTTGCATATTTCACAGTCCACGGCATGCTTCAGGATGTGTGTGCTGTCTGGGAGGTTAGAGTACACCTCGTCAAAAGGAACATTGTTCACAGAGTCCGACGAGAGTGAATCATCTGGTTCATCGAGGTAGATGCCATCATCATCACCTGCGATGAGATGTTGAGTTAGAGACTACTTTACCAGTTTGTATATGTTATCTATTCTGAAAAGATGGTACATCGTTTGGAATGAAGTATTACCTTCACCGTCAAATAAGCAATACTCATCATCCATGAGGTCCGCAGGGTGGGGATTCTCCTCCATGAGTCTGTTAAGCATGGCCTCCATTTCAGCTTCGACATATTTGAGTTGGTAAGTGATCATTACTACTAAGGTCTGTACGTAAGAAGAGGTCAAAGACTTGAGTATTACCGTCAGTCCCGATGGTGTAGTCTTGCGTGCTCGGAGAAGCAGAGATGGGGTGTGAAGCAGGTGTGGCAGGTGTCGCGAAGCGAGCATTAGAACGTTGTTGTTGTGCATGCCTCTCCCCACGTGGTACTGATACGTCTCAAACGTATCTATAATTTTTGATGTTCCATGCTTGTTTTATACCAATTGCTACATGTTTTGCATCTACTTTATATCACTTTTATACATTTTTGGGGACTAACCTATTAACAAGATGCCGAAGTGCCAGTTCCTGTTTTCAGCTGTTTTTGTATTCCAGAAAAGCTAGTCTGGAAATATTCTCGGAATTGGACGAAACAACACGGGGGTGCCTATTTTTCCAGAACACGCCTGACGGAGCGAAGGAGCAGCAGAGGAGGGCCACCAGGAGGCCACACGCACCTAGGGCGCGAGCCCCCCTTCTGCCGCGCCCTAGGGTGGTGTGGGCCCCTCGGGGGTCCGCAGCCGCCGCCCTTTCGCCTACTTATTCCCCCCGACGCGAAAACCCTAAGTACCTGAGCAAATATCCACGAAAAGATCCAGAGACGCCGCCGTCATCAACCCTAGATCGGGAGGGTTCAGAACCTCTTCCCGGCACCCTGCCGGAGAGGGGAATCGTCACCGGAGGCTTCTACATCGCCATGCCTGCCTCCGGAGTGATGCGTGAGTAGTTCATCCTTGGACTACGGGTCCATAGCAGTAGCTAGATGGTTGTCTCTCCACTTTGTGCCATCATGTTTAGATCTTGTGAGCTGCCCTACATGATCAAGATCATATTATTGTAATGCTACATGTTGTGTTTGCTGGGATCCGATGAATATTGAATATTATGTCAAGTTGATTATCAATCTATCTCATATGTTATTTAAGATCTTGCATGCTTTCCGTTACTCGTAGATGCTTTGGCCAAGTAGATGCGTGTAACTCCAAGAGAGAGTATTTATGCTAGATAGTGGGTTCATGTCTCCGTTTAACCTGGGACAGTGACAGAAAGTTCTAAGGTTGTGGATGTGCTGTTGCCACTAGGGATAACCTAACGATGCTATGTCCACGGGCATATGTGTTTGTTTACATTACGCACTTTACTTAATGCAATTATCCGTTGCTTGCAACTTAATACCAACGGGGGACTCGGATGACAACCCGGCGGTGGATTATTAGTCATAGATGCTGTTGGATAACGGTCTATGTATTATGTCGTAATGCCCAATTAAATATCATAGTAGTTAACATGTCATATATATGCATTGTCATGCGCTCACTATTCGTCAATTGCCCAGCTGTAATTTGTTCACCCAACATGTTAGTTATCTTTTATGGAGAGACACCACTAGTGAACTGTGGACCCCGGTCCATTCTTTTACACTGATTAAACAACCACAAACTGCAAACTGTTCCTTTTTCATTCTCTGCAATTTAATACTCATTTTCCACACCATACGTTTAATCCTTTGTTTTCAGCAAGCCAGTGAGATTGACAACCTCACTGTTTCGTTGGGGCAAAGTAGTTTGATTGTGTTGTGTGCAGATTCCACGTCAACAGTCCAGACTCCCTACGACAGCTATTTTTCTGGCGCCGTTGACAACCTTCTGAAGAGTTGCTGCTCCTACTGGTTCGATAACCTTGGTTTCTTTCTGAGGGAAAACTTGCTGCTGACTACATCATACCTTCCTCTTGGGGTCTCCCAACGAACGTGTGTTTCACGTCATCAGGTACGGTTTGCCTACCTGCTCTTATTTTTGCACAATTATCTCGCCTCTCTTCCGCTGCCAAAAACTCTTTATGAGCTCGCTCTCGAGACCTTCGCTGAGCTCTTGTCTCTGGACTCTTCGTCTCTACTGTTAGCTGCTCAATGGTATCTCCCAAGGTCCTGGTAAGGTATTCACCTGCATCATTATTAGGGTGCCGGTAAGTAAAGTTATTGTTCGATGAGTCTGTAGCAACGAAGTGGAGTAAAAATGAGATAAGTACCGTCGTTTTCTGAGCTGTAGTTACGCCTGCTTGCCGAGGGTGAGCCGTGAGGTGAAGTGGGAGGTGATGTGTCTGTACTAACTATTGGACATGGCATTGCAATGGATGCAGCGCACGGGGTCTTCCGCCTAGTCTCGTAGCTTGCCCTGCACCGAGCTAGAAGCTTTTGCTCCTCTTCCGTTGTTAGGATCTTTCGGAGTGACCTTCTTTCCACGGACCTTTCTTCTCTCTACTCATGTGTTAATGTATCTCGTTGTTTCTTATCTCGTTCCCTTCTGACTTGATTTTTACGGGCATGTGTATCAGCCACTTGCTTGATTGTTACGTTATTTGTCTAATCTTGCTTCTTTTTGTGATATGATGCTCGTATCCGTGCGTTTATCGCCTCCCTCTGCTCCGGAGTTAATTTATTTCTGCGTTCTGTAGCTTGTTGTCATCTAATTTGAGTCCTAGTAACATTGATTATGTCCCTTGTTGGAGGTTCTTGTATTGTCGGATTTGCGTGGGAACAATCATTTTCAAAACCGCTTAGCTTTGTGGTATAGCAACCATCATCAAAACGGGAAGGTCCTCGAGCTTCAAAAACAACACAAAAGGCAGTTAACACTTGATATGATAACGTATACACTACTGATACTCAGTGTTGCCGTATGGAAAATTGTGAGTACGGTGATACCATTTGAATTTTCTCCATGTTCTGTGGCACCAGCATTTGTGGGAGTGCTCCCAACATGTAGAGATGAATTCATTTCGGTACAAAGATCACCATCAGATGAGGATGTATAATTGTAGCTAGGAGGGTTGATTGTTTCATGTATGCACACGGCACCCTGTCGCGATGGGCCTGTTATTTTTTGATTTTTGTCTTGGAACGATCACTGGGTAAATATTTACAAATCATAAACAAATAATCTGCCTATTCTAATAAGATTTGTCTTCTAACTGTAGGCCTTAAATACAAACCTTCTTTCCTTTGTCGGGCTTAGCAATTTAGATTTATTTTCACAAGTAGTATCAATAGCATATGTAGTTTGACATGGTTGTTCCCATGGCGAAGCCCCCAGGCCAACACTGGCTATGGCTGCAAAAAGTTTGAGAAAGTAACATCAGTTACAACTGTTAGTAAACAAAACAAAAATGAGCTGTGAGCAGCAAATGTTACTCATTTACCCAAGCTATTTTAGTCTCGGACTGGGGTTTGTAATCCACATCCCTGCATAAACCGAGAACCATAATGATCATCATTAAAGAAATTTTCCTTGTTAGAAGAGTCATTCCTGCCAGGTCGAAATGAGCTTGATCCATCAAATGGAGTTGCGGGTATGCCTACAACACCATTATTTGTACTATAAGTAGTAGTATAGATTTATGTTGCAATTTGTATTACTAAACAAAACAAAAATGAGTTGTTAGCAGCAAATGTTACTCATTTACCCAAGCTGTATAAGTCTCGGACTGGGGTTTGTAACCCAGATCCCTGCATAAACCCAGAACCATAATAACCACCAGTAACCAAATTTTCCTTGTTAGAATAGGCATTAGTGCATAGACGAAATGTGTTTGATCCCTCAAATGGAGTCGCGGGTATGCCTACATCACAAATATTTTCACTATCAGTAGCAGTACAGATTTATGTTGCAATTTCGGTTAGTAAACAAAACCTTGTATAGTCGGAGTGTATGGCAGTTGGGTGACACCTGATTGCCCAGTTGCATTCTCAGGAGTCCGAAGTCCTGACATATGGCATCATTATATATATGGGGTGGTCTAAAGAATGATGTTTTTCGATTAGTGCATCATAAGGGGTGGTCTAAAGAATGAGCTTACCAGGTGATATGGCCACCTGTGTGTTTTTTGAAACGAGGGGCAAAAGCTTTGCCCCTTATATTAATTAAGGGAGAAGATTACAAGAATGCAATTTTTTGTGTCCGGAAATATTACAACGCAATTACTCTCGCGGTATCAAGTTGACCAAAAATTTGGCACCTGCAAGAACCCACAACTAGGCTTCATTTTTAACTTTGTCTAACACAACTAATGGTGGCGCGCTCTTATTCTTAAACACCCTAGCGTTGCGCTCATTCCAAACCTCCCAAGTGACAAGCAAGGTGAGAGAAGATACGGCCTTGCAGTTTGGGGCAACGTTCGTCATCAAAAGCCACCAGTCATTGAAGGTGAGGTTTAGCCAATCTCCGGTGTTGACGTTGAGAAGACCAAGCCAACTTTTTGCAAGATCCCAAATTCTTCTTGTGAAGCGACAATGCACAAGAAGATGGACTAGAGACTCCATAGTTTGCTTGCAAAAGGGCAAAGACCGCAATTTGGCCAACCTCTTTTGGCTAGCCGATCGGCGGTCCAAACTCTATTTTGATTTGCAAGCCAAGCGAAGAATTTTGTCTTGGGCGGAGCCCATGGCCTCCAAACCGAATCCTTCATGGAGGAGGAAATTGTGCCCATAAATTGCATCTTGTAGGCCGATTTGACCGAATACTCCCCATTCACCGTGAGCTTCCAACGGATCGCATCACTCATGCCATGGTTTAGGTGAACGTTTGTGGTGCGGCTCCAAAGCTCCACAAATTGCAAGAAGTGAGCAACGGTGAAATGTTCATCAAGACGCACCTTGTCCACCCAACTAGCCCCAAGCATGGCCTTTCCAACGGTGCAATTCTTCATACTAAAGCACTCAAAAATGAGGGGTGCAATGTCTTTTGGTTTCCTTCCCTCCAACCAAGGGGCATGCCAAAAAGGAGTCTTGAGCCCATCACCAATAGATATCGTTGTTGCGGCATAGAAGATGTTCATGTCATCACTAGTGCAAGGGTTACCGAACCCTACCCAAATTTTACCAGGGTCCTTCCATTCTAACCATGGCCAACGCAAGCGTAAGGCGGTGGCAAACTTTCCCAAATGAAGAATTCCAAGCCCTCCAAGCTCCTTTGGGCGGCAAACTAGCTCCCAATTGACCTTGCATTTAGCACTGGTAGTTTTGTCCTTTGCCGACCAAAGAAAAACACGTTGGATCTTGTTGAGAAAGGTCATAGTGCCCGGAGGAATGATGAGGGGTTTCAAGTAGTAAATTGCTTGAGACGCAATAACCGACTTGACAAGGGCCGCACGACCGGCCGTAGCAATATATTTACCGTTCCAAGGTGGCAACTTTCCCGCACACTTATCCTCAAGATGTTGGAAATCAACCCGTTTTAGACGCCAAACGGAGAGTGGGAGCCCAAGGTAGCGCAAGGGGAAGGTGGTACGTGTAGCCGGAATGCCCTCAAGAATGTCATCAAGATTGATAGCCCCACATCTTATTGGAACCACGGAGCTCTTGTCAAAATTGGTAGAAAGACCGGTAACCTCTCCAAAAGCATGAAGAATGGCCGCAAAGTTTCCAATGTCCTCTTTATTGGGCGTCACAAATACCGCCGCATCATCCGCGTAGAGAGATGTTCTCAAAATTGTGCCTCTGCCACGAAGCTTGTGAAGGAGTCATTCTCTTGTTGCATTCTCCAAATTTGAGTGAGGGGGTCAATTGCCAAGACAAAAAGAAGTGGAGACAACGGGTCTCCTTGCCTTAGGCCGCGGCCATGCAAGATAGGAGGGCCGGCAATGCCCTTTAGAAGGACCCGGGAGGAAGCGGTGGAAAGCGAAGTAGCGATCCAATTGCGAAACCTAGGAGGGAAACCACGCCGTTGGAGAAGATCCATGATGTATTCCCAACGGACCGAATCAAACGCCTTGCGAATGTCAAGCTTGAAGAGGAGAGCCGGTGTCTTGCCCTTGTGGAAACGCCTAGCGAGGTTTTTGACGTAGAGGAAATTGTCGTGGATGCTTCTTTTCTTGATGAATGCACTTTGGGCGTTGGAAACAAGATCATTCATAAGCGGCCCAAGACGGAGAGCAAGAATCTTGGATATGATCTTCGCGATTGCATGAATTAGGCTAATAGGCCTAAAATCGGAGACCTCCTCCGCACCATCCTTCTTTGGCAACAAGGCAATATTGGCGGAGTTAAGCCAATGAAAGTTTTCGGAATGAAGGTTGCCAAAAAGGTTGATCACGCGCATAACGTCCACTTTGATGATGTCCCAACACTTCTTGAAGAAATCCCCCGTATATCCATCGGGCTCGGGAGCCTTGTCACTTGGCATTTGGTTAATTGCGTTCTTCACCTCCTCCTCGGTGAAGGGGTCCCCAAGGTTTTGCAAGTTTTGTTCCTCAAAATGAAGGCCCTCCCAATTGAAGTCTTGAGTCCTAGCTTGACCATGCCCCATGACGGATTTTAAATGATTGTGGACCAATCCTTGCTTAGCAACATGGTCGGTAACCCAACCATTGTTAACTTTTAGGCGGTGGATATGTTTTTCCTTCTCCTAGAATTTACCCTCATGTGAAAGAATTTTGTGTTGGCATCCCCTTCTTTGATATTGGCGATTCTTGCACTTTGCTTCTTCCTAGCTCTCTCCACAATGGCTAGGGCGACAACCTTTCTCTTGAGCCTAGCCCGAAGATCCCTTTCTTATTTTCTTGTGCCAAATCGAAGTGGAGGATGACAAGAAGGGCCGCATGCACCATAACCTTGGAGTTAGAAAAGAGGCCACGGCTCCATCTAGACAACCTCAAACCCGTGGTGAGCAACTTGTGGTGAAGAGTGTGGCATGGCTCCGTGTGAGTAGTGGTTTCGCTCCATGCATTTTGTACCACCTCAAGGAAGCCGGGGAGGCGCGTCCAAAAGTTCTCAAACTTGAAAGAACAAGGTCTATGGGGACCTCGATCATCGGCAAGAAAGAGAGGGCAATGATCCGAGAGGGAAGAGGACAAGGCATGAAGGACATGAGTGTCGAATCTAACATCCCACTCGGAGTTGCAATAGAAGGTGTCAAGCTTCGAAAGCGTGGGGTTCGCCCTCTCATTACTCCAAGTGAAGTGCCGGTTTTGAAGGTGGATCTCCTTAAGCTCACAAGTTTGAAGGGCGTTGCGGAAGCGGATGATGCGGCTCCTATTGATGTTGCGGTTGTTCTTGTCTTGGGCACGTCTAATTTGATTGAAATCTCCGAGAGCCAACCAACGAACACCGCTTGTGGGCTTGAGGGTAGTGAGCTCGACAAAGAAATCATCCTTGCGGTTGGACGCCGTAGGCCCAAAAACGACGGTGATCATGAAGTCACCCTCCTCCTCAATGTTTTTTTTTTTTTGCGAATACCCTCCTCCTCAATGTTAACCATGTGAACCGTTGCCGAGAGCGCAAACTCGGTGCTGACGATATTAGAAAGTTGCACCATGGAATCATCCCACAAAATGAGAATCCCTCCTCTTGTAACCGTCGCGGGTTTCTCGGCAAAGCTTTTTAGCCGGTTTCCACCAATGTAGCTAGCGTCAAAGGGGGGACACGGGCCCGAGTTTCGTCTCCTGCAGACAAACAATGTGGCAAGTGGACGAGGCGACAGTTTCATGTACTGTATCTTGCCTATCTTTGTCGTTAAGACCCCTCAGGTTCCAATCCAAAATATTAGGAAGTTGTTCTATCATTGTTCACCAAAGCAACCCAGGCATAGAGCAAGCAGAATAGACAAACAGTTTGACAACACACACAGAACAGGTTTGCAGTACCAGAACATGGGAACGATCCAACACAGCGTCAGGTACAGGCACCCGCGATGGACGATGCCGGAACGTAGGGTGCGCGCTGTCGCCCACCATCCCTGTTTCCTCCCTTGTTGTTGCCCGAACGATCGCGCTCCCTGTCCCGCGTGCGGTCGCCGTCGTCACGGCCACGGCCAGAGCGAGATAGGCTGCGGCGGATGGCCGCGCCCTAGCCCTGAGCGTCGTTACGGCCGTTGCGGCCGCGCCTGTCACGGTCTTCATCGTCCTCCCTGTCTGTGTGTTAGAATTACTATGTTTTCCACGGAGACCAGCTACTGTATCTTTCTTCAGTTGGTCGGCCTCACGTTTTTTTTATTCCTCTCATCCCTGTTTCGTGCATATCTCTCCCGTTCCCTTTGTCTTTTTAATTCTTTTGGATATGCTATTTGTACTGCGATGCAAAAATATTTAGGTTGTACACGGTCGAAGAAGTTAACAGGTTGTCATTGGTTACCTGAAGTTTTGACATTGGTTGGGTCTTCGAATGGAGTCCGTAGCCCAGTAGGCTTCGATGATGCCATATGCAACACCTTGCTTGTCCTATCTGTTATCAAATTATGAGGACTGTTGGATATTAAAAAATGAGGACTCTGTGGAGCAACAAAATCAGAAGCAAACAAAATCACATTCATGGCATATTTGCATTCAGCTTCATCAGATGTAGCTGACAGGAAGCTACCCATGTGTTCTTAGGGCAATAACAAAAACTTTTGCATGTTCAAACTGTTGTTTTTTAGCTGCAACCGTAAATAACTCACCGTGTCAATTACATTCGAGTGCAGGGGTCAGAGGACGGCAAAGGCCGGACGCGATGACGACCCGGTAACCTGGAGACGGCGTATGAATCGGCGTCGTTGATACGTTGCGGCAGCACTGTCAAGGACGGCAATGTCGATCTGGTAACCTCGATAGGTTGTGATAGTGATTGCTTGATTGCGTCTGGCAGTCTGCCAGTCGATCTCAGTTTCCCACGAATAGTTTGGCAAGTAATGATTGTTTTTGATTTGTTTTGGCGAGTAACGATTGGTTTTGATGCTTTTGGCAAGAAACGATTAATTGCTGATTGATAGTTTTGGCTGAGTGATCGCTGATTGATTCGCTGGTTTGTTGGTTCGTTGGTCACGGAAAGGAAAGCTATTGCCTGGGTGTTACGTTTGTTTTTGGTTCGTACGTTGGTAACGATTCGTGGGAAAGGAAAGCGTCGTTGGTTCGTAAGACTTTTGGTGGGCCGGCCCAGGTTTAGCGATTGTTGATGTGTCGATAATCTATTGGAGCGGTCGTCTGCCTGGTCCTACGAACGTACGGTGAACTGCCATTTACTAATAGTAAAGATCTTCGGAGACTGAGATAAACATCGAGCCAACTTTTCGCCTTCATAGTCGACACGTACTCCCATCATCCATTAAAATAAAGATCGTAATTATACTGTTGAAGTGGACGTATCATACATTTTATTTCCGCTTGCATAATACGTACACCAGATCGTGCTTGGGCGAAGGAGAGAATCTGTGATGCGAGTTCCTGAACTCTTCTGCTATGTGCAAAGAAAGCAGGTGTGTCATTTTACGGTTGATGCTGCACTCCGAACTCTCCCTGACGGTGAAAGATGCATAACCATCCTTCCGGAAAGGAACAAATCTTTGTGGGGTGCTGTAAATTCGTAAACGAAAATAGTCTGATATTTCTTGGCTAATTTTGAACAACAGTTTGTCCATTTCGTGTTATGATGTTGGTCCAATACCTCCAACATCCGTGGTGTCGTTTCCTCGATAGAACTTTCTAAAGGAAATATTTTTTATAGATACAATCAAGACACCAAGCAAGTGTAAGTGCAGAATCAGCACTACGATGTGGACGAATAAAGTTAAGGCATCCCGTTACAGGTGGTCTTCCACAGACGAGGATGGAAGATAATGGAGATATCAGGATCTTATTCTTGACAGATTAGAGGGAAAATTATTCGATCCGAGCATCGACTTGAGAGAATCTATCTACTTCAAGTAAAAGGGAAAAGGCGATTGAAACAACACTTTCATCAAGTGGCGAATCATATACCTTCACCAAATGATTTTTTTTTTGTCTCAAGAATAATAACTTTGCTTACGGCACAACCAGAACTAGAACATTAAGGTATTGCCACTTCGTAATAATGGTAGCATCAGAAGAGAAAACCGCGGCAAGTAAAATCCTGGAAATAACTGAAGAACACAGCTAAAGTCATCAACACACAGCAACATAGTTAACTAAGTTGCCTTTCAATCAGACAATGGGTTGAACACCAAAGAACGTTTCACAAAGCGCATCAGCAATTGCTCGTTTAATGTACCAGTTCAAAACTTGACACGAACTAGTTTCCTCTTGTACAAGTTATCTTCTGTATGGCATTACGCCGCCGGATTTTTATTGTAAAGCTCAAATCTTCCATGCCCACATACATGATGGGCAGAAAAGGCACTGGACCAAAACAACAGACCCCTCAACTAGACCTGGATTGCTATAATCTGCAAAATTAACTAGTTCGTGTTTGCAAACTGGATGCCCTTGTCAATCGAAGATTTGAGCTCGCCCTTGAGACTCTCCAACCCTTCCTTCTCAAATTCCGACAGCTGCCCTAACCCAAGTACTTCCTCGACACCATTCTTCCCAAGCCTCACCTGTTACAAGAGTGGATCATGAAATTTCCTTCTATAACTAACATGCAAAGTTTGTAAACTAAACCAACACAGAAGGACCACATCATAAAATAAGTCCATCACATTACATTGTCATAAGAGCATCTCTAGCAGAGCCTGCAAAACACGCAAAACCGCAAAATAACCGCCCGATGCGGATTGAAAACTGCAAAAAGGCGGAGAACAGAATCCACAAATTTACCCAACCCGCAAAAGATATTGCAGGGCCCCGTGAATTTCCCCCTCCGAACCGTGAATTCATAGATTTCGCGTCCGATTTTGAGGTGCCCTGTATCCCGCGCAAGTGGTTGGCGGGCTGAACATTCAGGACCCTACGGTGACCTTCCGCCGTGGAACTCGCCGGAGTCCGGCAAAATCATCGCCGCGCTGCGGGAGCTCAAGGTGGCGGCCAAGGAAAGGGACAAGGACGGCCTCCTGCACATTCTCGTCACCGGGCACCGCGCTAGTCACAAAGGATCCGACGACGGCGCCGCCAGCCGGACATCGACGGAGCTCAGCGTGCCCGGCTCAGGCGCTGAACAGCGCGCGCGGCAGTGGCGGCAGGGTGCTTCCCCGAACGCTGGTGCTCGCCTTGGCGTGCGTGGTGGCGCTCGGGACGGCGCCGGCCATCTGCTGCTGCACCTGCGCGGCCTGGCTGTGCGGCGAGCGAGCACCGCAGCAGCATGCATCTGCCTCTGACTCAGCGTGCGGCCGCCGGAGGGGCTCCTGTCGTGGCCGGAGCGTCATGAGAGCAACAATACAGCCGCAACCACGGGGGGCTTCGTCGGCAGCATCAACTGCGGCCGCGTGGAGGGGCGGCGGCAGCCGAGGACAGCAGCAACGCCGGCCGGCCGCGTGGAGCAGCGGTGGCGGCGGCCTCGAGGTCGGCGGCGGCCGTGAGGAGCAGCGGTGGCGCCGGCCGCGTGGGCAGCAGCAGCAGCGGCCGCGTGAGCAGCTGCTGAATCACGAGCTCCAGCTCGTTTGATTTGTTGAGCTCGTTCGATTTGTTGACTAGAGGAAGAAGATAAGCAATATTCCAGGAATATTCCTTTTTACAGTTTGTGTATACGGTTTCTGCTCCGCGTCGCCTCGTTTTGAGCCAAAAAACGAGCGTTCCGTGACCCGCAAAACAGTTTTGCGGTTCCGCGTTTTGCAGGCTCTGCTAGAGATGCTCTAAGCACCACATATACCAAGGTGAAGCGAGTCCACCAGCGTAAAACATACTCTACCAGGTTCAATGCACAGTAAACAGCAACAGCATACTCTAGCAGATGCTTGCAGAGCTTTGCTTCAAAAAGTTTATCTCAATCAAACTACAGCATTGCAAAAATAGCGATAGCTATTGATTATTGGGCGACAGGAAAAGTGGAGTATGGCTGACCACAGAAAAGGCACCTCGAAGGCTACTTTTTTTAGCTGTACCTTCAAGCGATTCTAATGGCATATCCTATGGTCAAACTAGGCAAGACCTATACCTTTTTTTCTAGTAATTCTCCCAGCTGCACGACCATAATATAACTAATTCGATTCAATAAATTATTAAATTGCAAATGTATGTCAAAGATAGCAATTCCATAAAGTTAAACAACAATTAGGATGAAATACATCCCAAATACCAAATGATCAACAAGAGTTTAACCATCCAGCTAATCAAAAAAAGGAGCTCTACCCTATTATCAACATAGATAACATCATAAAGAGGTTGTAACACAAATTCACATGTGTGACACAGAAAAGATAGAGAAAATTATTTTTGCTGATGCATAACATTGGAAGCATCCAGATTTTCTACATAAAATCGCATAACAAATAAGAAATGCAATAAGCAACAATAGTAGCAAAATAGCAAAATACACATGTACCTTGGAGGCGAAAAATGGCAGTTCTGTGACAGTTGATTGCACATAGGAGCATTCAACAATGTCAGGAACTCCGTTCAGACCCTTCAAGCATGCATCTCCAAAAACTGCACCAGCATACCTACAAAGATACACCAAATATATGGTCAAAACAAGTAAGAATATGACAGGAGATTAGCATAGCTAAAGTGGCACGTGATAATCAGTCTGCATGGTTCTTTCATCTTTTTGACTTACGCCATGGACAAGGTTGCAGATCCCTTTCCAGCCTTTGCCTCCACAACTTCTGTCCCACCCTCCTGTGTCCTCTTGGTGAGAGCCTTGATGTCTTCAGCAGACAATGCATTAGTTGAAGGAGTTGCCTGTAAAAAAGAGCTTCCTTTAGTTAAGTTATCAGAGTTACCTGTAACCGCACAAGTTTACAATATTCAACTATGTCACAATTGTGAGCCAAAAAGATAAACATAGATAGATCCCATTCGCTCCCATATTTATAATTTGGTAAAATATGATGTTTCTTTAGAGTAAATTAGCTGCACTATTATGTCCAGTTGGACCAGTTGTCCACAAGAATACATTCACTCATGAGAAAGAATAATAGAAAATGGGTTTGGTTCATATAGTCCTGTGCATTTCACAATTAATTAAATGAGAAAATTAGCATCAATTTTGTTACTCTGTGTGTTTGATGACAAAAAGACATATAGGCGATCAGACTCTAATGAACATGCTTTCTGTTTGCCCTTTCTGGTTCTATGACCTAGAAAGGTGGAATACAGTTGAAGATGGTGTGGAGCCATTTATTACACGACAGCTCATCAAGGCTCAATACCTGTGAGAACAGTGGCAGAATGGTGATACCAGCATGACCACCAACAACGGGGACGTTCACACCTGCCAAAAAACCACTCCAATTAGACGGCTAAGCAACCAAATACTACGACCATACCCTTTCTTTTATTTGCTAACAGTCAAGGAGATCATATACTGTGACACGTACCAGTAACATGCACATTAGCCTTTCCAGCATAGAAAGTCCTGGCACGAACAACATCAAGAGTGGTCACACCAAACAATTTCTTCTCATCATAGGTTCCAGCCTTCTTGAAAACTTCAGCAGCAATTGGAACAGTTGAGTTCACTGGGTTGCTGATCATGTTGATAAGAGCCTGACATACAGAATCCAATCAAATTCGGAGTCAGATGTGTACAAATCAAATTACATAGCAAAAGAGGCACTTGTTATACATATCACCAAATGATTTCTTTTCATTTGGGTTGAAAATTGTGAATGAATGGCTCTATCGTTCCTCAGTCCAACAGGTTTGACAAATAGGGAAAGAAATATACAGGATAATAAGCATGTAAAAAAACAAATATGTATATTACGGTAATCCGTATCAGAATATATACAAAAGAGTTAAACACAAACAAATGATGAACTTCAAAGAGAAAACAGCGAGGCAAACCAGGGTCACACTGAACTAGTTATTATTTGTCCAGGCTAATACACAAAGGCATACAAATGCAAGCAAGCTTTGCATCATATCAAACAAATATAGCAGGGAAATAAATTATCTAACAGGAGATCAAAAGTGACAGCAACTCAGAAAAGGCAAACATGCTGAAGCAAAATGCTGGTCCCTATTCAGCAGACAAGTATTGGTCTCTGCGTTGATAACCACACCATGTCCGCTATACAGTTTCTGCATATCAAATCATCCTGCACGCAATGTGGCGGTTCCTAGTGCCACGCCTTCAATAGGCACTAGATAGATCTGTAGCAAGACCTCTCACCCATATAGCCAGAACAATCAACAACTAGGCGGCAGATCAAGATTTAAAGAGGGTTAAGAATCTTACGTTGGGGCAGTACTTGGCGATGGCGGTGCAGAGGTTCTTAACGATGCCGGCGTTGATGTTGAACAGGTCGTCCCTGGTCATGCCGGGCTTCCTGGGGACGCCGGCCGGGATGATGACCAAGTCGGCCCCCTCCAACGCCTCCGCGAGCTGATCATCTCCCATGAACCCCTTCACCTGATAAAAAAAATAAAACCATTCGTTATTAGATCGAACCGAACTGAGCGGCGCTGAGAGGGCGATGAGGCGGGTGGTCTACCAGGGCAGGGGAGTTGATGTGGGAGACGTCGGCGGCGACGCCGGGGGTGGCCGCGATATCGTAGAGGGAAAGGGAGGAGACGAGGGGTTCAGCTTCATGAGGAGAGCCAGGGGCTGCCCGATGCCGCCGGCCGCGCCGAGGATGGCTACCTTCCGCTCCGGCTGCCCGGACGCGGAGGAGTAGCTGCGGCGGCGGAGAAGCTGGGCGGCGGATCTCATCACCGACGGCCTCATCGTTGCTGGATTCGGCGGCGTGAGAGATCTGGATCGATGGAGGCAGGCGAGAGATGCGGATGGGGGAGCGGTGCTGTTGTGTCGGCGGAGTCAGCGAAGTGGTGGTGGATGGGATCTAACAATAAAGTTCTTGGGAAAAGGGTTTTGGGCTTGGGAGCTACTAGGCGTCCCCGGGTGATCTGGGGCAAAAATCCCCCGGGTCCCTGTCCCATTTTTTCTGGCCAAATCCCGCTTTTGCTCCAGTGTAGCAAATAATCATCCGCTTTTGCTATCTATGTAGCAAAAAACGGTTCGCCCAGAAAACAGAAAAGAAAAAGACCGATTTCGCCGGAGACCTCACCGGACTCGCCGGACCTCACCGGAGACCTCGCCGGAGATCCCGTAGCAAAAAAAATGTGCTATTGTAGCAAAATCGATTTCGCCGGAGACATCGACGGAGACCTCGCCGGAAACATCGTAGCAAAATCTTTATCCTATTGTAACAAAACACATAACCATAAATAGCAAAAAAATTGTTCTATTGCAGCATCGACCGTGATGCAAAACTAAGCATCGGTGATAGCAAATTTCTACTTCTTATAATGCAAAATAAATAACCGGTGGTAGCAAAATTCTTCTTCCTGTAATGCAGAAGAAAACAATGGTAGTAGCAAAATTCTCCTTTCCATGATGCATAAAAAAAAGAAATTTGCCTATGATGCAAAACAAAAAACCTGTGTTAACAAATTTCTTCTTCCAATCATACGAAAGAAAAGAGCCGGTGGTAGCAAATCTCTCCTTCAATGGAGCAAAACAAGAAGAAACAGTAGCAGCAAAAATCTCCTTCATCACCAGTGGTAGCAGCGTCGCACTCGGCCGGTAGCAGTGCCATCCATCTATGGCAGCACAGCTTCCCACTGACGGTAGCAGCCGCGACCAGGGCTGGTAGCACAGGCCGACGCCTATGGGAGCACATGACGACGACTATGGGAGCACCGCCGGACGCCGCTGGGACACGGTCGCGCCTATGAGAGCACCGACGGATGCCGCTCGGAGCATGGGCCGACGCCTATGGGAGCACCGCCCCACGCCGGTCGGAGCATGGCCCAGCGCCCATGGGAGCACCGCCCCACGCCGGAGAAAACGCCAGCTCCGCCACCTGTCGCTGGTAGCACCGCCGTATGCGGACGGTAGCATCGAGATGTGCCCATGGTAGCACACCTTCCCTCCCATGGCAGCACCGCCGCCGACCGACGGGAGCAACGCCGCCCTGCATCGGCAGCAACGCCCCCGTCCGACAGGAGCAACGCCGGCCTCCTTCGGCAGCAACACCGCCGTCCGTCGAGAGCAACGCCGGCCTCCGACGGGAGCAACGCCGGCCTCCTTCAGCAGCACCGGGGCCGTCCGTCGGGAGCAACGCCGGCCTCCCATGGGAGCAAACGCCGGCCTCATTCAGCAGCAACGCCACCCTCCCATGGGAGCAACGCCGGCCTCCTTCAGCAGCACCGGTGTCGTCCGACGAGAGCAACGTCGCTGCGCCGGTGCTCGCTGGCTCCAACGGGAAAACAAGGCGGCGCCGGTGCTCCACGGGGCAACTCACGGCGACTGGTTAGGGCGCTTGGCGGCGGGAGCCTGTGGGAGAAGACCGGCGGCGGGAACCATGGGGACACGGCGGCGGGCGCGAGGAAGAAGCCTAGGCGGCGCGTCGACCGAGAGGAGCCGGAGGCGCACGGGGGCGGCGAACTCAACAAGGAGGCGCGCGAGGGCGGCGAACTCGCCGGGGAGGCGCGCGGCGGCAGCCAGGCCGTGGAGGCGCCCCGGGAACGGCGACCTCGTCGTGGAGGCGCGCGTGGCGGCGCGGTCTTGCCGTCGAGGTGTGCGGGGGCGGCTACCTCGCTGGGGAGGAGCGCGGCGAGCTGGGGGAGGAGCCGGGCGGCGCTCCCGGAGTCCCGGTAGGAGAAGCAGGGGCAGGAGCTGGCCGCTGGGCTGCTCCGTCGGCGTGGTTGGATATGGGTTCGAGAGGAAGGAACGTGTGGAGGAGGAGAAACGTAGTGGGGATAAGGTTGTAGTGGACCCCACACCTGTCGCTGACACGGGTCGCACGGACGAGGCGGAGGATCACGGCGCGTCGATCCCCGGGGTGATTGGTAGGCTTTTCCTTTGGGCTTTCGAGATAGCCATTTCCAACCAACTTTTCCGGGATTTTCTTTCCTTTTATTTAAACCTTTCTAAAAAAATTTGCTGTTCTCGGTATACCGTCTACCTGCTCCATTCCAAATTAAGCGTCGGAAATTTAATACAACGGAGGGAGTATATATTTTCACTGGAGGTTTTCAGTGAGTTGTTAATTGTTACTCCCTCCATTCCTTAATGTAAGACGTATAGTTTTTTTTAGGAAAATTCCAAAATATAGGGTATTTTGCGATTTATGGACAATTTTACACATTAAAAATAAGTTTCAATCTATAACGGAGAGATTTAAAGGATTATTTTCAAGTTGTGAATGTTAGGCACTCCTCTCTCCAAAAAAATTCCGGGGAAAATGAGTCCACCATATGCAAAAATCCCACTTCTTAATATTCGTGCAAAAAACTATACGCCTTACATTCAGGAATGGAGGAAGTAATAAGTAAAGGGTTGAGAAGTAACCATACAATGAACGCGACGATTTATCCCGAATTTCACTTTTCAAGAGAAGTTAGTCTCTGTTGAGATAGTGCATGCACAGTGCTCTCCCGTAGGCATAATGGCTCATCTTATTCTTCTCGAGCCTCCACTAAAGCGGAGTGTCATTATGTGCTTGAATGCTACAACCAAACATTTACAAACAAGATTAGACAATCTTCACAGTTGGCGACCCTTGACAATATCCTGGGCCTTTACACCACTAAGATTAAGCTCTGAAACACACTTCCGTCTAGGACACCCAATCATCCAAGAGTAATAAGATTCACAATGGATTAGAGCGGTGAAATCAAATCGGCTTGATAGAATGGTAGATATAGATCTCCTCCCCAAAATCCCAATGCATCAACAAGATTGGGTGACTTGGGAGGGAGATCTAGAAACTTTTCGGTTCAGCAACAATGAAAAACAAAGAGTGTAAGTTGTGCCTTCCCAAATGGGAGAAGAACACCCTTCTATAGAGAGCAACAATCAAACCGTTACCCCTAGCCTCGGCTAGCCCAGACCAGTCAAACCGACCGGACTAAATAAGTGGCATGGGTCTGGTCTGGCCGAAGGCTGCCGAAACCAGGAGCAAACTGGATCTAACCCGGACATTTCTTGTTATCCGGAGTCTGACTTTTTATATTGAAGAAAAATGTTTGGAGAAGGAGTTTTTTGACACACCTTTTTCATCGGACTTTATGATGGGTGTATATAGGATTTGTATAGATGGGATTCCACATTTTCTCCATTATCGATTTACCGACCCATCTTAATAGTATGAGAAAATAGCGACAAAACACTATATGAATAACCGTCCGATCCCACTTTTTTTCTCTTTTCACTTCGAGGTGTCACCAAACATCTTGTTCAATCAAATGATTAGTCCTTAAATCATGTTTCCATTAAAACGGAAACACTTTGGGAGGTAAATGCCCTTTCCAATACCCCTATTTTTGGTGTTTGATTATAGTTGACAACAATAAGATATTATGATAAGAGCATAAAAATATTCTATACGAATGTAGAAATTTTGTGCTCACTAATTTGAATAATTGCATTAGAATACAATAATGCACAACAATTAGGATCAAGACTACCCCATATTTTATAGAACACTAAACACGTGCAAGGGACATAAATATGATATACGCATAGCACTCGCACAAAAATATATGAGTGAGCAAGGGGCACAATTAACATATAGGCTCAATAATATGAAATGTAAGACATGTCATATATATGGAAAAGACTAAACAAGATAAGCAAATATTTTGGTGAGCACTTAAGCTCCAAAATACGGTTTGGTCTCGTGTTCTGCTGATGTGGACGAGTTGACGTGTACCTAGAGCTACTTGTCTTCGTAATTTTTTGCGTCTGGCCGTTCGGCGCACGTGATGCGTAAAGTTGCCCCTGGACTGTCAAGAACGGCCCTGGTAATTTGCATGGGAAGTAGATTCGGACCTCCTTCAGGCTTCAGCTAGAGAGGAGGGCAGGAGGCCAGATGGAAGAAGCCGGACAGGTGAGAGAGGCTCACGGACATATCGTGGTCGTGGTCCATATGTGATTTGCGTGAAAATTACAACCAGGACGCAGCAGACAACTGAATTGAACTTTTCTACATGTAATCTCCATGAAATGAACATATTTTGCAAAGTATGTTAATTGTCATCTCACAACCTTAGTTCCTACAACTAACAAGAACGAAACAAGGCAACGATTTCTTCAACAAACTGCGCACACTTCCATTCTCAGATGAAATGGCATTTCACATGCTTACAGAAATTTGACAATGTGCTGCCATGGATAACATGATGCTTCACACCTACAAGCTCAGGTGGGCCTTCAAGGAAAGATCGAGGCTCTCTAACCTTTATCCAACAACATGCAGCAGAATCCACCATGAGTTTTCGAGCTCCTACCTAGGATGACTTTCTAGCAAGATCTCATACGGATGTTTGAGAGCTCAGTCCTAGAAGACTGTGCAAGTCAGTCAGTCGCTCATAATCTCACTTCCATCTGAATGCTCGAAGGCATCAGTAATATCGCCCATCTCTTCGCCCTCCCCATCGGTTTCCATAGCATCAACATCAGATTCTTCGTCATCTGTGTCCTTGTCCTCGTAGATAATCGGTGCGGCCGCCTCTTCATCGTCAGTTTCATCATCAGCAATCTGGAAAATCTTTGAATTATTGAAATGTCAAAAACAATTATGCTTTTTTACAGGAAGGAAAATTTACCTCACTGAAACGGTAATCTAGGATGGTGGAGAGTTGAAGTGCTGATTTGAAGGTCGATGTTCTTGCATCAATGAGCTGAGAAAAAAATGGACTCAGTACAACAGTACCCACAAAGCAACCTGACATATTTGCAGATATTCAAGGCACTCCAAAACTGTAACAATCTCAACTGTCTGAGGCAAATAGTTTGTTCCAAAACATATTTGTTACTGCAGGTGACAAAGTTGCGAACCTGATAGAGCGAATTGAGCAACAGCAGAGAAGACTCTTGAGACACTATGCTGCTCATGTGCCGGCTAAGTAAAGTTTGTAGCCACGGGAGCAAACAAACCAGTTTTGCACCCCTGTTGAGAAAAAAATTAAAATTAGAACTTTCTGCAAGGTTGTGATGTCGTAGCATGCACGCAAGAATCGCCACATAATAGGAAAAGTACCTACAAGAGCACATTTGGAAGCTGTACATTCTAGTCATGTCAATAAAAGATTAAATCCGACATATACTCCCTCCGTTCCAAATTAGATGACTTACATTTATACAAATGTGGATGTATCTAGACATGTTATAAGTATAGATACATCCATATTTGGACAAACGGAAGTCATCTAATTTAGAACGGAGGGAGTAGTACTAACAATGTGTTGGTCAATGGATACATATAGTTAATGTATCTGACTGAAGGCAGTATCCTAGTCAATGAACTGATGTTCTCTAGTTAATATTACATGCACAGTGCACAACATAATTTATCCTGAACAATACGTCCAAAGCTTTCGTACCTAGATTGTATTGACAACACGAAAAACTTGAGAAGCTTCAGGGCATCTGCTGGTGTTAGGAGTGATATTGACTTTACAATGACCTGCATGTAACGAGACAATAAAATTATCAGACAAGAGGACATATTCCAACAAATCACAATAAGATAAAGGACACCAAAGCCTGACTTTGGCAGCTACCAATAAGTGAAAGATTGCAGCTAGAGTAATTGGTGAAACTCAAACTCACTTAACTATTAGGTTTGTTATCGGCCAAAAAGCAGGCCAGTCCTTAGCCTAAGCCCCTAGCAAGGATTGTTTATAAAGCATCCCAGCTTTGACTGGATAAGACTAGAGGTCTAGAGCATTGGTAAAGAGCAGACTCTGTTTTTTCTCCGTTATCAATAACATCACAGGTAGCAACTCCGGATTGCAAGGAATTTACCCTTTTCCTGTGCACCTTTACTTACTATGAAGATATTCATTACACATGGAGCTAATAAGGAAAAAAAATAACCAGATACTAGATTTGAATCACCAAATTCAGCTTCAACACCAACACCATTAAAATTTCATCACAAATATTTTGAGACAGCAAGTAATTAATCATGAGCACTTGTGTATGTCTCCCCAGTATTTACTAATTACAACGTAGAGAATCTCTATGATACAGGAAATAGAACATCCGGCATAAAAAGACACAACACACCCAAGACTCCAAGAGAATAACATGTATCTGTAACATCATTTAATTAACTATGAACTTCGAAGTAAAATTCTTTTACGGTATGACCTATGAAGACAAGTAGCAATAGAGGATTTGACATAACATTGCACACAAAAGAAAGCAAAGCCATACCTTTTCATCTCTATTGTACAAGCATTTCAGCAATTCAGCGTGATCATCAGCGCGTAAAGCTTGCTTCAGCAAAATATGGACTGAATCTGCACTCGGCGGTGCTAGCGAGGCTGATTGCTCTTGAAGGAATTCAGACTTGTTGAGCAAATTTAGACTTTCAAGTTTCTGCTCCATAGTTGGTTCGTCAAGATTATACTCTGGATTCCCTTCCTTGACTGTGTCTAGACGTTCCAACGAAATACATACTTTAGTCATCAGAAAGGTAGAAATGAAGGGCACCATCAAATTTGTTTTTTCATGGTTTAGAACACTCGATGCATATGACAGCATCAGGTAGGTAATTAAAAGTAACAGGGTGATTGTTACCATTAGTCGAATTCAAAGCAGATGCTGTCCTTTTCTTTGATCTTCCTTGATCAGTGGGGTTTGTATTCTCCTGCTGATCTTGTTCACCAGCCATCCTGCTATTTACTAGTGGCATACAGAAATAAATAAACAGTAAGGCATCTAAACGAAGTACATAATCTGTAACTTCAATAGCATAACATATAGTTGTAGGCAAATCATATATAGTACTCCCTCCGTTCCACAATATAAGCCGTTTTGGTTAGCTGTTTTAGCTAGCTAAAACGGCTTATAATATGGAACAGACTGATATTTAATATAGAAGTAAGAGCAGTGCTTCCATGATTTCAAAAATGCAAATTGCACAAAACTAAGGCAAGTGCAGTTACCACTCTGTACCGAATACTGATGATTGCAAATAATATCCTCATTTTGCTTTTAAAATGTGTTTTTTGCCGCTTATTGGGAAAGCACTTCATCACGTAATAAAATATGATAAACCCTCTAGTTAACTACATATAAGTTTGATTCATATTTCATTATCATGTAGTCAGAAGCTGCAAAACATGCCAGGCATACTTGGTTGAGTGCGACACCTTTTCATCAACAGAATATGACTACTTACATGTGCCGCTTGTTTTATTCAAATCGAGCATACAGTAGTTAAGTATAGAATAGCTGCTATCTAAGCAAATCATACAATCTGGCAAGGAGTACTTCGTAGAGAAACCTTCAAAAGGCAGTGACTCTGAAGATTTGTGAAACACAACAATGCTAATAGCCAGGATAGGTAAGTTATAAGACCAATTTATGGATTACATGATATGAATGGTCACAAAACACCCTGCTGAACAACTGAAACTTTGTTTCAACACCAAAAATTTATTGCGGATACGTAGACACGGGCAAGAGTCAAAAGTAAAAGCATCTCTTGCCATGGCAATAAACTCGCAAAAGCAAATGCCAATCACAAGAAACATGGGAGAACAGCCTACGCGGTTATGCAGCCAGGGACATCTGTCAAATTAATTTTCAGCACTACCGAGATAACGCCCTATGCCTATTTATTAACTTTATTGTGCTAATAATGATGGTTGGACATCGAAAGATATATCAACAAACCTTTAGCATCTTGCTCCATATTCCTTTCTTGCGGTACCACATGTTCTGAAGCTAATGCATCAGATTCCGCAAACAAATTGACGTCATCACAATTCTGACCCAATACTACAGCCTTGAACTTTAAACAGCCTGGTGACCCAAACGCAACATGAACCTTAACTGTGTTGTCTTCTTTGACATCGCATAATTTAGCTGAGATAATTGGGATACGGCCCTTTTTATCAAGTGAATTTTTGACTGAGATTTTGGTGGGTGGTGCTTCATCTTGGGAGATGGTCTGTAAATGCCACACATAAGCAACACCTTTCTTCGATACTGCAAGAACAATTCCTCCGGCTTCATATGATGTGCTCCTTTTACACTCTACAGCCTTTGGCTGAGAATGCATGACAAGGGAGGCTGTAGAATCGATAGTGCCATTATGATGATCACAAGACCAGACTTGGACTTCTTTATTATTGTCAGTACAAGAAACTAAAATACGTGCATCATCAGACACAGACATCAGCTGGATAGGGCCCTGCAATCAAATGGCACGGATGTGATAAAGCCTCTTCCATTATGTAGAGAGAGAGAGAGAGCATACATCTTCAGAAGGAATCTTCAAGACCTCCTTCTTGTCCTTCATACTAAATAATTTTGTTGTCTTACCTAAGACACTCATGAACTTCCCATCTGCAAAATCCTAAAATGTAAGTTCAGAAAATACACAGAATTGACAAGATAAATATCTAAAAAAATAACGACCTAAGGTGTCATATTCACGAAAGACTGGGGAATTTGATAAACCTTTGTTCCAACACACTGGATAAACCGAATTTATTTGAACACTACAGATGCAAACATATAACCTATAATGCTTCCACCTGAGTTTGTTCCTGCCAGGGTGGCACCCCAGTATGTGCTATGTAAAAAAAAATACTGGCAATCATCATACATGCTAAAAAGGCTACTACTTTTATGGGCTAAAGAAGGTCGCCCAGCCTGTGAATATGCTATCATAATTAGGATCCACAAAACATTAGGAGACAGAGATAAGTTAGTTAGGGAGAGAGTTACCGAAGATAAAGATAGAGTTTGTGTCTTGTGGGACAAGTCTAGGTTCCTATATGAAGGGCTATCATATAATTTTTGACGAAACAATGAAATAAGAAAAAAATTACAAACCTGAAAGTACGGGTGGGCATTCAGTTAATATGATTAGTTTGGTTTAATTATTCGGGTTTCGAGAAATTTGGTTTCTCTAAAATAAAAACCAAAATAATCACAAAGAATATAGACATTGAACGTTATTCACCGAAATATTTTGGTTCGATTTATTCGGTTAACCGATTGACCAAAATTGAATGCCCCTAGAAGCTCGTGCACCACTTGTCGCAACAGAAAAATAATAGATGAAGGCCCGCCGCTTGAGGCAGGGCTGTAACCCTTGGTTTTTTACAGCGTAGATATTGAGAGGAGATGTCGCTAGGAAAAAGGAAACAGACATGGGCTTCTTTACCTTGTGTGTATAGGACGTGGAGCGGGCCTCAGCCCTATGTGCATACAAGATGGCTGATAGGAGTTATTAGTAGTGCACGTGAAGGACCGGATATTACGGTGTGATCGGTTTGCGACTGGTGGAAACTGATCACACAACCGATCACCGAACAGAAGGGAAACTAAAATCGGTGAAAAAACAAAACCTGAAAAATCAAAGATATCGGTTTATTCGTTTCGGTGTTCCAAAGTACCGACCCCTGCCTAAAAGCATCTCTTCCACGTCAGGGACTCTACCCGGTTGAGAGTGAGTGCCATGTCCCTAGTCTTCAGACCCTTACCCTACCCAATTTATATTGATATGGATCAAGGACAAGGTCCATAACAGCTGTACATGACAATCAACAAACGTTTAAGGAAATCAGAATGAGATTCCTTCTAATGTAATCACACTGTTTCACAAATAAGCCATATATGTTAGTGAAGATGTTCCCATGAGTACAACAAGCACTTGGAACTTTAATAGACGGATCTTTTAAGCATGCATAAGGTAAGGGCACGTGAAGATAAAAGTTGCACTTACCATGAGAAATTGCCAAATAATTAATTGACTTCTTTGAAGCTTTAAATGTGTCTTTGGATTTTCCAGTACGAGTATCCAATTCACATATAACTCCATCTATGCTGGCAGTATAAAGAACACGTCCTTGTTTTGAGAAGTGAAGGGAAATTACCTTGCTAGTAGAAAGAGAAAGCCATGTCAGTGTAGGCATCATTTTTTCACAGTAAAATCAATTCTATTCTATAGGCATTATGAGCTAGCTGATGTTTCTTCCAGAATCCAGCTGATATAAGGCTCTTCTTTGGAACCACATAAGTCGGCTTATGACAAGGATAATCAAAGCGGACTAACAAAATTTTGTCTTGCTTGTGATAATTAAAATTGAGCCCATATTACCTACGTAAGTATGACCAACTTAACTGTCTCATTATTGAGTTGAAAAGAAAAAAATCCTTGGACGGTTGGACTTACTTAGGTGAGAAACTGAGCTTAAGCATCTAGCAAGGAAAAAGGAACTGAAGCTTAATCTCACACAAATAGGACAAAGAATATGTGGTTAAAAGGTACTGGTGTAGCGCTTTAGGAACTGCAATTCAATAATATTGAGTTTTTTAACAAGTGCAAAGACTACCAACGCAGATCTTTTTTCTAAGAAGATACTACAGCGATGAGCATAATCAACATGGTAGGCCTATAAATAAATCAAAATGATGTTTATACCAAAGAAATAATAGGGGCCTTTTATTGCAGAACGCACCAATGTTCATACCAAAGGTGGGAAGCATGTTGTTTATACCAAAGAATACTAAGTTCATAGCAAGATTGCACATACCCCGTGTGAAAAGCACTTCTCCATATAACACTAGTCGAATCAAGAGCTAAAACCTCGCCATTTGCAGTGCCAACAGCAACAACAATAAGATTGTCATATTTTTTCTGCTGTAAAAAGTACCACCAATAAAAAACTGAAATAATACGACAGTATAGGGGATAAAACCAAATCTCCAACAGAAAATACTTTTTTCTGAACAGAGCTGCAGGCAATGCAACTGTATGAATCATCTTGAGTTGCAACTGGATCAGTCCATTCTGCTATCTTTTGCCCTCCTGTTGTACTCCATACCTTTCGAAATAAAAAATCCATGTGAAGAAATTGAATATGTACACATTCTGTATCTGCGTTCTCACATACTTCCATTTAACTTTACAATGAAAGAAAAAATGAGAAGAGGCAGCAATTTATTGAAAGGCAGAAAATAGAAATAAAATAGGTCCCTGCTTCAGTATTGCTAGCTAGATGAGACCCCGAATGAACAGATATTTAGTTCTAACAATCTCAACTTCCCAAGCATGAATCAGCCAATTACATACAAGTTACATGTTTCCAAGACTGATGGACAAGAAGAACCCTCTAGATGTTCGGACGAGGTACTAAATATTGGCAATTATGTAATCCAGTAAATATCACTTGTCACTAGAAGCAAATCCCAAACCAAATTCACGAAATATCCAAGCCATGAATAGTCTCTATCATGTAAGCATCGATTTTTTGACCGTTTTTGCTTAGGAGGTTTGTACCCCTGTACCCCAACCATGTCAAGCAGCAATCGTACTAAAACTAGCAGCACTCTACTCTTTACTTCGAACACTCTCTGCAAATGCTGATAAGAAAATTGCTCAATGAACTTCACAGCTTTAGTTCGTTTTTTTCTGGCTTAACATGGTGTGCCTTTTCATTGGAAGGAGATAAAACAGTAATTAGTTACTTGGAAATGGCAGGGAGTTAAAGAAATATATAGTAATATGTCGAGGAACTATTGACTACAGTCTACAAGAAAAACAAAACACGAGAGAAACTAGCTTCGCCCGCTAGCAACTGTGTCAATCGCCATAATAAACAGAAGAAACATGGAAGCTAGCTAGTCAACCCACCATACAGCAGCAGGTAGCCAATGATCGGAATGTAACACTACATCTCAAGCACCGCACATCATATCGTAGCGACTCTAACACTCCAGAGTCTGATTCACAGCGACCGCCTTAAGAGCTAGCCAGCACGTAAGAATGGGTTTCAGGTAAGGGGGGTCGGGATAGGAGGGGCGAAGCGAGTACCTGTATCCTCCGGTCGGAGACGACCGCGAAGAGCTCTCCGTCAGGGGAGAAGGCGACGGCGTCGGGCGGCGGCGGGGGTGTCGCCATGACTGGCGGCAACGGCGTGGGGACGCGGAGAGGGAGAGGACGGAGGCGAGGGTTTTGGACTTTGGTTCGGGTGTCCTGGGGCTTTCGTTGTTCCCATTCGAGTTCTGGCCATATGGGCCGTACTTCGTGGGCTGACCCGCGGCCGTTTTCCGCCCTAGCACAGGCACGGTACGGCACAGGAATAAGAAATGCTTTCACTGTGAGTGCAGCGATATGTTGCTCGGGCTATATGTAGCCCAATTTTTCAAGGGAAAAGCTATCGACTGGCGCCGCTCCGCGCGTCGTTTCGAGCGGCGGGCTCGTCAAGATTCGGAAACAGGATCGTGTCCTCCCGCGTCGCGCACTACCTGGTCCGTGCGGCGTGCGTGGATAAGGTTTCTGTGGGCCCCAGTAGTCAGTCTCACGTAGGACACAACGGTGTACGCGAGTTTGAATTTCGGGAGTCGTGCGGAAGTGGGGTGGATTAATTTCAGGTTTTTTTTTTGCCCGAAAATCATTTCCGTTCCCCACGCTCTCTCTTCTCGTTGCTTCTCCAGAGCGGCGATTGCTGGCGATTCGCCGTTCCTCGCCGCCGCGAGCGCCGTTCGGCGGTTCCTCGCCGCTGCGAGCGCCGTCCCGCGGCTCCTCGCCGACCCAGCACCGCGCCCGCGGTTTCTCGCCGCTGCGAGCTCCGTCCCGAGGTTCCTCGCCGACCCAGCACCGTGCCCTCACTGCTCCGCTGTCGGTAAGTCGTCGGCCACCGCTGGTTCGCTTCTTTCCCTTGCCCTTCTCTCTCTGTCCGACCCTCGCTGGAACTACTGGCCCGTCGCCGTTCTTCGCCGCTGCCCAGGAACTCCGGCGGTTTCGGCTCGACGCAGCAGCTGTCCGTTAGGCATCCTTATTGCTCAGTGCGACCGGATCTGTATTGCAGAGCGATGCCATGTTCGATTTGTATAGATTAGTGTTTTTAGGCTTGTTGTTTGCTTGCGCTGTCGATTATTGTAGTGGTTCATTCGCTTTTAGGGTTCATTTAGTTAGGTTTTTAGTTCCTGTGCAGGTGATTGTTGTGCTAGGCATGACTGATTGCATGGTTAAATCCCTGATTAGTTAACTTATTTTTGAATCTGGTGGTTTGTTTTAGTCAGTGAGATGTTTAACCATGTAAAATGGTGGGTACTGTTGTTGAGGATATGTTGTGTGATTTAATTTTGCTAGAACATCATAGTACATATGTGTATATGCTGGTGATGGTAGTGTATAATTGCTTTGTGTTTTTGTTGTCCTGATAGCTGCCAGTAATCTGATATATATCATGTTTTTAACCTGTTAGTTCTATTGTTTTTATATGGTACCTTAGACTGGTCGAACCTGGCGGTTTTGCTGTTTTTTAATTAGCTTGATGCTTTAGTAAAACTGGTATGTATGACCAGTTAACTTGATATTTTTGTTCAAACAACCTGATAGCTAACACCCTGCAAGTTTTTGGTTTGCTGTTTTTGAACCTGTGAGTATTTTCCTCGTGTATCCTTCCATGTGGGCCTGGTTTAGGGTTTTTGGTGGTGCTACTGGTTTTTTTGTTCTGCGAGTATTCTCCGTCAGCGAGTGTCCTTGTTGTTCTGCTGTTAGTACCTGTTCATAGGTTGTTCAAGGGGGGCGGATCTAAAATCGGGAGAGCGGTGCGATGTTCGATTTGTAGGCGTGTTTTTAGTCATTTCCTATGCAGGTGTTGATTTAGTTAGGTTTTTAGTTTGCTTGTGTCGTTTTTAGGCGATTAGCGTTTTTAGGCGTGTTGTTCGCTTTGTGCTGCCGATTTTGTGGTTGTTGATTTAGTTAGGTTTTTAGTTTAGAAACAGCTTCTGTCGTCGAGCCCCGTTCTTATGCAGGTGGTGTTTGTACTAGGCATTACTTATTGCATGCTTAAATCCCATTTTGTTAATCCCATTTTTGGGTAGTGCTGCTGTGGTTTTTGGTGTGTGCTTCATTTTGCAGCACAAGCTGTGTGAAACGTACCAGCAATTTGCTAGAATAGACTGGGTTTTTGTGTATTCATTCTGCTGATTGTAGTGTATTAGTGTTATGGTGTTGTTTGTTGTTTGTCCTGATTAGCTACCAGCAATGTTATTTAATTTGTCAGTAGATTTGTTTATATATGATAGCTTAGCCTGGTCGAACATGGTGTTTTGGTTGTTTTTTGATTAGCTCCTAATTTTTAACCTGGTAGGTATGATCAATTAACTTGATATATTCCTTGAAACAACCTGATAGCTAACTTGTTTTTGAATCTGGTGGCTTGTGTGTTTTTGGTTAGCTTGGATATTTTTCTAACCTGGTAGGTATGATCAATTAACTTGATATATTACTTGAAACAACCTGATAGCTAACTTGCTTTTGAATCTGGTGGCTTGCTGATTTTTGTTTAGATCTGCTAATTTTTTAACCTGGTATGTATGATCAATTAACTTGATATATTCGTTCAAATAACCTGATAGCTAACTTGCTTTTGAATCTGGTGGTCTGCTGTTTTTTGAACCTGGTGGTATTTTATTGGTGTATCCTTTTTTTGGGGCATTGTTCATGGTGTTGGTTATGTTTTTGCTACTTGCTAATTTAATGTAGCTTTGCATGATGTATTTTAATTTGTGCTTCTGTTTCTATCAAGTTGTACACATGATGAATATGGTTCTGTTTTTTCCTAAACAGGGTTAGTGCGATGGGTAGGAGGAAGGGCAGCCGTAATAAAGCAGGTGGTGATGTGAAAGGAAAAACCACAATGAAGAGGCGTGTGGTGAGTTGTTTCCCTTTTTTTCACCTTCTATTGGCGTGCAAAACTAGTGTAGTTGTCAAGTGGGTGCAAATGCACTGATGTAGATTTATTTGTGGGTTAGAGTTATAGTATTATGTTGTTTGTGAGTTACAGAGTATATAATGTGGTGAGCATAGTTAATTTGCTTGGATTTTTTGAACTGAATATTAGAGTAACCAGTTAATTTACTTCTGTGTTATATACCTATTTTGTAATTAGCAGTGATTCTAAATTTTTCTGAACCTTGTTTTTACTAATTTGGTAACTACAAATAGTTAATTTGGTAGCTAGCACTGATCTAATTGATAACCAGACATTTTTGTTAGCAACTAATGCGTCACCATTGTTTATTAATTTGGTCACTAGCACTGAAATATGTTGTAGCTTGCACTTGATAATATGGTAACCAGTCATTTTTTATGTTGCAGGCTACTCGTGTCGACAAGAATAGGGCTTCTCCATATGCTGTCACGCAGCTCTATGCCAGTCTGACCAAAGATCAGCGTGATGCCATAGTTGCTATGGGGCAAGGATCTTTCCTGATATCAAGTGTAATTCCCTCCACAACCCACTGAACAGTTGGTTTGTCAGGTGCTATGATCCAAAGAGGAGAGCATTCGTTGTTCCATGTCGAGGTATTATCCCTCTTACAGAAGAGTCTGTCGAGTTATTGACTGGGCTTCCGCGCGGTCCACTGGAGGTGAAGTACTACGTGAATGGCGAGTTGGAGGAGCAGATTTCCCGTCGCCTTTTCCCTGGTGAAGGCAGTAGGCCGAAAGTATCCGATGTGGCGAAGAGAATTTCCCAATACAAGGCTGCGGACAAGACTTTCAAGGAGCTATGGATGGTTCACATAGTGTCTGTGTATTGGCACCTACTCTTGATAACCATATCAGCAACAGCATCTATCCCATGCTGGTATAAAAAATATTCAGTTTATTTTTTCTCTTATTCCTTGTTGTTTTATTGCATCATCAAGCGCTTACAAGTGTGTTGTTTTTTGTTTCATATGCGCAATTAAATAGATGGATATAGAACAAGCTTCAGAGATGAACCTCTGTAAATTTGTTGTCGACCAGCTGCACGAAAACTTCTCTAGTGGGAAATATGGAAGGGGTTTTCTGTTATTTTGCATGGTGAGCCTCCCCTACCCATGTCTATTTGCTTTTTTCTTTTTGTTTCTTCAAATACTGATATATGTTGGTTTATTTCCTGATATCTGTGCTTTCACAATCTGGTAGTTTGTGAGCTCAAATCACGGTAGCTGCATTTTTTATTTTCGTTTTCGGTGTTTTTGTTTTATAAAAACTCTGGTAGCTGTGCACTAATATCCTGATAGCTGTGTATTCATAATCTGGTATCTGTGTATGGAACATCTAGTATCTCTGACTCTTTTTATTTTTACCTTCAACAGCTGCGATACATTACTGCTATCAACACTGATGATTTGGTTCTAGAGTTAGAAGATGCACCATTGGCTATTAATTCATGGACAAACGATGCAAGAGATGCGGTAGCTGCCTTAGATAAGCAGGAGTATGATTCAACCACGTTCGGAGCAATGCAGGTTAGTCTTCCCTGGTTATGTGTAGTTCTAGCTAGTTAGCCATTTTTTGTGCATGCAATTATGGTACTAAATCTGTACTTTTCCTCTTCCTTGTTATGCAGCTCAGGGATGAGTTCAAAGATGTTCTATCTCGAGAGATGGGCCTCTTTGGAGGGCCAGATGGTTTCGAGTCTTGGATGAAGCTGAACCTTCATCCTACATGCACATATGAGGTATAACTGCATGCCTCTATTGTTGAATGTAGTATTTTACCTTTTGTTTTTTTGTTTCTCTTGCAGTGGGGGGATGCCTACCTTATACCTTTTTTCCCTCTTTTTGTTCATGAACAGCAAAGCAAAAGAGCCCACTCCCTTATGTTATCTTTTGCTTCAACGTCAACGGCGCCTTAATCAATCTCATTCAAGGGTTCACTGAATCGCTTCCTTGTGAGAGATGTGCAGAGGCAGATGCTGTGAAAGGTGGTGTGAATGCATCAGAGGTAGAGGCAGATGGTGTTGCAGAGGTAGATGCTATAAACAAGGGCAACAATGGATCAGATGTAGAGGCAGAATCAGAAGCCAATGATTTTGGTGTTGGAAACAGTGCATCTGATTCGGATGCAGAGGCAGATTCATCTTCGTCTGAAGAGGATGAAGAAACTGAGATAGATGCATCTACTGTCGCAAAAGAAGACGCTGGGCCAAGTACTAGGGCATCCCCTGATGATCAAGCTCGAGAGGGTTCTAGCGCATCCCCACCTCAATTCCACTCACAGATTTTTGTTCCATCAGACAGTGAACTTTATGGATCTGATGGTGGTGGATGTATTGGTGGTTTTGCGGATGATTCTCCAACTGTGGGCAGCCAGCAAGTAGATGATCAGATCAGAGGGAGTGCAGCAAAGCTTGCCTCAAATCTTAGCAGATCAAGACTGTTGGGTAGAAATGAATGTGATTCAGAATTGATCAACACTAATGACGAAATCAAACGGCTTGTCGCAATGGAGCTGAAACTACCTTTAGCGGACCTGCTACATGCTAAAGATGGCCAACCCAACCATGGTGCTGTAGGTGTTCGGGTCACCAGGTACTTGTTAACTAAAAGCCTGTTATTTTTTTATTCTGATAAGTACTCATTTTCTACCTGTCAGCTTGTTTCTACTAATCTGATAACTGGGGTTAATCCATAATTTGTTGTCTACTTTTTTCTACCTCATAACTAACCATAGCTCTTTTTGTATCTGGCAACTCATCTTTAATTTTGTTTTATTCTCTTTTTTTGTAACTGCCAACTCATCTTTTTTTGTAACTGGCAGGAATGTTGAAAGCATTCCATCTGGTGGTGTGGCATTGTTGATCAGCCCCATGACGGCGACGGCACAGTAGTGCAATTTCAAACAGTTGATAAGCATGTTGCTGCATCAAGGAAAAGTGACTTGTCTCCATCAAGGAAGTCCCCCAGGCTTCAGAAAGTCCAAAGAGGGAGTAACATCGGCAAATCCGTATCCGATAAGCATGTTGATAAGTATGTTGCTGCCAAGCAGGCCGCCAGCGACAACGTCGCTGAAGCTGAGACGACTAAGGCGGTTGTAACTGTCGGTGATTTGCCACAGTACAATCCTCTGCACAAAAGGTTTGTTTTTTGCGCAACTAGGTTTTTTTTTAAAAAAAAACTGGTAGCCAAGATAAAACAACCTCGTAGCTAGGTCGAATTAAACTGGTAGGTAGTTTTTAATTAGCCTGCTAGCTACTACCATAGTACTTTTTTATATTTTTGTTTTTTGTACTAACTAGTTTTTTTGTATATTTTTCTTCTTTTTTTCTAGGAAACGTGTTGTTTCATCAACTTTGTCTCCATCAAGGAAGTCCCCCAGCAAAGTTAAGCAAGTCCAAAGTGGGTCCTCAAACTTGACCCCATCAAGGAGATCCCCCAGGTTTCAAGAAGTTCAGAGTTCCTCATCAACATTGTCTCCATCAAGGCTGTCCCCCAGGCTTCAGCAAGTTCAAAGAGGGAGTAACACCGGCAGTGTAAAGGTTGCTACCATCAAAAGTGGCGATATACCTGAAGCATTTGTTGACAGCGATACGAAGAAAGACGGGGAAAGTGACTTGTCTCCATCAAGGAAGTCACCCAGTAAAGTTAAGCAAGTCCAAAGTGGGTCCAAACTTGACTCCATCAAGGAGATCCCCCAGGTTTCAAGAAGTTCAGAGTTCCTCATCAACATTGTCTCCATCAAGGCTGTCCCCCAGGCTTCAGCAAGTTCAAAGAGGGAGTAACACCGGCAGCGTAAAGGTTGCTACCATCAAAAGTGGCGATATACCTGAAGCAATTGTTGACAGCGCTACGAAGAAAGACAGGAAAAGGTACAGGAAAAGTGACTTGTCTCCATCAAGGAAGTCCCCCAGGCTTCAGAAAGTTCAAAGAGGGAGTAACATCGGCAAATCCGTACCCGATGGGACTACCGCCATGACTGCTTACGTTGTTTCACCTACTGTCACCATTCCGCCGAAGGGAAGCATGTCTGATGGCAAGAGTGCAAAGACTGCATTTGTTGTCTCGCCGACAGTTAGCAACCAACCCAAGTCAAGCTTGTCTGCTAGCAAGGTGGGCGCACTCATTGATGGGAAGAGTAGTTCCAGTGCGATTCCCATTTCACCGACTGTTGCTGAGCCCAAGAAAGCAGACGGTACCCCGGAGGAGAATAGGTGCAGGGATATTGTTGTTCCCCCACAAGCACTGCACAGTAATGTTAAGGTCAGAGAAACAAGCATTAGTGCGCATCTGCGGAAATTTGGTTCAGGTGGGGCCACACCGATTACTGTTACGCCAGAGATAGCAAGCCTTGTTAAGGGCCTATCAGATTCATTCAACAAGGAAGAGATTGAGAAAGCAAGGACTAGTGGTAAAAAGCCTTTGTCAGATTGGACCAATTCTCGGAAAAGGAAACGTGATGAAAAGGAAAGAGATAATCGTCCAGGGATGTTCACTCCTCCTGGCTTTGATCTCATGTTTAGCTCGCAGGAAACTTCTACCCCTGACAAACCAATCGACGCCAATCCATTAGCTTGGGCAGCATCCCAAGGTACTTCCTTATTGGTAGACTCGTTGGTGTTATCTGGTAGCTGTTTTTCTCTTTTTTGATAACTGGCAGTAAATTACATGGTAGCTTCATTCTGGTATCACAATAGATTGATGGTTTTTTCCAAGTCATGGTGTCTTTTTAGTTTACTTGGTAGTTGCACCTCTTTTCAGCATGGTAACTGTGTAACTTTTATATGGTTTTTCTCTATATTTTTTCTGAGTGTGTCCCTTTTTTCTGTTTGTTTGGCAGAAGAAGATGTCTCTCGAATCGAAACATCTGATGATGGTTTTGAGGAGTTGAAATTGTCAGAGGAGGTACAACAATTTATTGCGGGAATTTCAACAGAACTCTCTGCTGAAGGCGAGAAGGAGCTCATTAGATATGAGGAGGCCGGTCGAGCTTTCTTGAAAAGAAAGAACGCTATCAAAGAGAAGGCCAAACCAGGGCCCACTATTGGTGTTCTCAGCTTAACACCGAAGGTTAATCCACACAAAGCTAGAGTGAAGAGGGTGTCCCGTTTCCAGAGCTCACCATATGATTCATCATTGACGGTCACACCGGATCAAGAAGAGGTTTACAGGAAGATATTGCTCAGCAACTCCCGTCATAGAGACGACTCATCAGAGTTAAAGAGGTGATAACCATCTGCTCTTTGTTCTGTTCCCATTTTTTGTCACATTTTCCCTGTGTTTTCTTTTCTGCAAATAGCTGTTTTGTTAGTACTGAATGTTCCATTCTTCCCCGCTGTTTGTCTAATTTGAAACAGGTTCCGGATAATTGTATACAAGAACTGCTGGGTTTTCACCGGTGATCTAGCTGATTCTATCCACGTCAGGGGCGAACTCTCCAACAGTTGCATGGAGGTTGGTATCGAGTACCTCCAGAGAACAAACACGATCGAGGGAAAGATAATAATGCCGTACATGATATCAAAATATTTGATGGATCATGAGATGATGAAGCCTCTTGTAATTGATTCTTTCAAAAGGACCCCGACCTATTCACTGAGTGTCATGAAAAGAGTAAGGATAAGAACGTCTTCTGTTTTTTTGTAATACATTTTGCTTCTGCCAGATTTTTTTCCTTGTACATTCCATCAGCTATTTCCTGCCTACCATATTCTTTTGCTCTAGCTAACAGTTTAATTGGTTGTACTTACCAGTTTTTGTTTGTGTTTCCTTCTTTTCACTAGATTCATTTCCCAGTCATGCATGAGATTGCGAGAGGAGAACCATTTGGGAACCACTGGTACTGTTTGTCCTTGAACTTGGAGGCTGAAAGATTTGAAGCGCTTGACTCACTTCGTGGTGAAGGCAACGTAGGCCTCCTGGTCATGCAAACGGTCTCATTAAAAGGATTAAGACACTATGGTCTACCTATTATCGAGATTCCAAGGTTCAGATTGAGAATTACGAGCTCAAGATCATTGCTGCCCCTCAACAGTTTGGGAAGTACGTGTGCTTTTCCACTCCCTGTTCGCCCTTTTTTGTTATCTGGTAGTTATAGCTGGATAAGCTGGTAGCTGTGTAGTATTTATGTTGTAGTTGCACCAGAAATTACTTGGTAACTGTGTTTTTTCAATCCATTTTTTCTATTTTTTTATGCGTGCAGCAAAGATTGTGGGTACCACGTGCTTCATAATATTGAGAAATGGGATGGGCAGAACATCCCCCAAATCAACAAGGATGACGTGCTCAAGATGAGGAAGCTGTTCCCCTATAAGTGGGCTACTGCCTCTTTCAACGAGTCGAAGAATTGGAGGTGGCATCTTGACAACAACAAAATGTGAGGTAAACACACATGCCACAAAAGGAGTACAATTTAAAACATGAATACAGAATATGTATTACACAATCAGGTGTCAATTAACTTAGGACCACAATAAGAATTTTTTTGGGGTTGACTTCGTCTGGTCTCTATGTTGTTTTTTGTTCTACATCCGGTAGCTCCCCTCTTTGCAAGCAAGTCCTGTAGTCGTGAGACGTTGACCCACATTGCTTGCAAGTCCTGACCTCTTTTGGGTTTATGTTCAATGGGTTCTGGAAAGCATGTTTCCTTTTCCTTCCTTTTGTGTTTGATTTCCGTGGATCACGGATGTCTGGAGCCTGCGATGAATCAGAATCTGCTTGCATGTTAGGAACTGGATAGCCATCTTGGTTTGATTCACTTGTAGGGCCAATGGGGCCAGGAGCAGTGTTTTTGGAAGACCTTGTTGCAGCAGCTTTAGTCGAGCGCCTCCTAGGAGCTGCCTGTGGTCCTGATGCTGCTCGTCTCGTTGGAGCACTTGTTGTAGGATTTGTAGCCGGAGGCGGTCCATTTGGAGCAGTAAGCGGATCACTTGCAGCAGCGTGAGCATTTGCAGCAGCAGTAGCCTTCTTTGCCCTTTTTGCTGCCTCCCGCTTGAGATCAGCCAAGTCTTTCTTCAAACCTTTTAAGTGTGTCTTGACTAGCCTCCTGCCGTCTTCTGATTGGTTTCCTTGGATTGCTAGAGTCTTAAAATCCGCGCGCCAGCGACATCAGCTTTTTTGATTCCTCTGGCATCACAGCTGGTCTACCTGGTCCTTCTTCGACCAAGTCTTCATCCGCATCCCATGTCCACCTTTTCAGAATGTAGGCATCAGGCATCTCCACTACCCCAAGCTGTGTCATTGCCTGCATTTTGTTCCAAAATAGAGAAAAAGTTAGTGTTTATGGTCCTTTTTTTTATTATAGTGTATGCATGGTAACTGAGCACTACTAATCTGTCAACTATGTTGGTTTTAACATGGCAACTAGATTTTATGTTGGAATTTTTTTTCTTTTTTTACTCTGTATAACCTGGTTGCTGGGCAGTATCAATTAGGTAACTGTGTAGTATTAACCTGGTAGCTGGGTAGTATGAATTAGGTAACTGTGTAGTATTAAGCTGGCATGGTTCCTTACCCTTAGGATGTGGCAGCAGACGATACCGTCTCTTTCGAATTTGCAGCACGAACATCTGTACTCCTTGTTTTCAGGATCTGCATAGACTTCATAGGTGCGGTTGTAGTAGTTTGGCACGTATTTCGTGATGCACTCCACCTGATAAGTCTTCTCAGCTATTTGGTGTATGTTGTACGAATACACTGACTGCATCTCGTACTGGAAACGGTTATGTATTTTGCGTGTGTACACCTTGGACAACTGGACCTCTATTGGGTGGTAGCAAAAGGTTCGAGCTGTTGATAGCGCACTGTCCGCTTCCTCCTTGTTTTCAGACTTCATGATCTTAGCTTGGATTTCAGAGTATTGATGAACAAATTCGAGGACAGAGTTGGTTGGTTTCACATATTTCTTTAGGACTGCATTGAATCCTTCACTTCGTTGAGTTGTTTGCATGAAAGGATAGAAGTTCTTCATGAAGTAGGCTGGTACCCAGTAGCTCCTCTTCTCATACAAAGCTGCTAGTTTTTATGACCTTGGACTCCGTACTTGTTGATCATGTCATTCCACTTTGTTTCAAAATCTTGGGGTGACAAGCTGCTGTTCAAGCAGTCATTGAATGCTTGCCTCAGTGGCTCATTTTGGCAAGGAATGGTCCAATTTCTTCAGCTGCCTTCTCAATTATGTGCCACCTGCAATTTCTATGGCTTGCATTTGGGAAAACCTTGTCAATCCCTGCTCGCATTCCGAAGTCTTGATCTGTTATGATATTTAGTGGAGCCAATCCATCCATAGCTTCTAGAAATGCCTCGAATAACCAAATGAAATTTGCACTTAGCTCCTGCCTCAGAAGGCCACACCCAAACTGAATGGATATACCATGGTTATCTATTCCGATGAATGGTGCGCACGACATTTGGTAGGCGTTTGTCAGGTATGTTGTGTCAAACGACACGCAGTCGTTGAACTTCTTGTAGGCTCTTCTAGCTACACCTTCAATCCAATACAGATTCACTACCCTTTTCTCCTCATCAACTGACATTTTGTAGAAGAAGTCAGGGTCAGTTTTCTTCAACAACTCAAAGTATGCTCTTGTGTCTTGCATGTCTGTCCATTTGTTGTCAGCCCGAAGTGAGGATCTGAAGTTGGCCACATCTTTCGTGGTGTAACCTAGGCCGTCAAGTGATGCATGCAACTTCGTCATGATCTGCATCTGCCTGCTCGTCTCCAGATTGCAGGAGTGCAGCAGAGTAATAAATTCCTTGTCTTCTTCAGGGATATCTCTATGACCTCTTAAGAAACCTGTCAATGACCACTTTTTGCTGAGTGGGTGGTTGTGGTTGTCATTGAAGTCTGTCACCAGCCAGCTACCATCTCTCAATTTCACAGTCATTCGAGCCGGGCAGTTTGTTCTGGGGTGTGTGTTCCTCTTTCTTTCAGGCACAACTGGTTTCGGGTTCTGCGTGTCTTCTTTCTTTTTGGGCTGATGCCCTGCCCTGGTGCAAGCTATTGCTGCTCTAATGAATTCTCCTGTAGCTTCAGATGGTTTCCTGTAGTCATATCGTATGTCGAAGCCTTTCCTTCTTGCATACCTTCTGTAGTGTTTCTCTGCTTCCAACAGTGTGTCGAACCTCATGTGTGGCGCTGGAGGTTGTGGTGTCGACATTGCTTCTGTTGCGCCATCATTTGTATTGCTCCCTTCAGCTCTGGGCGTGTGAGTACTTGATGCAGCGTGGGTAGTATCCATGTCAATAGTAGCTTCTGTCCCCATCATCAATCCTTGCGAATCAGCACCAGCAGTTGCATTTCCTATAGTTCATAACACGCAAATAGAGTTGTGTAAGTAACTGTCAAAATAATATGTGGCAACTGCTGTCAAATTATGTGGTAGCTCATAATAAACTACTTGGTAAAGCTGATAAGTATTCTGGTACCTAGAACAAATCTAAACCTGCTTTGTTATCTTACTTGCTGTTAGCTAGAATGAATCATCATGGCATCTGTTTTTCAGTTATTCTGATATGTATTGCGAATTAACCTGCTAGCTAGTCCCCCCCCCCCTAATGTCTACTGCCAGTGATTTAACCTGCCAGTGATTCAACAATTAATAACCTGGAAGCTAGCATCAGTGAAATTGGTATTGTCCTTCAAAATACATGGTAGCTATCACAGATTAATACTTATGCATTCACTTGAAACGTCTACATAGCATCTTTTTTACAACTAAGTTGAATCTGGTAGCAACCAAGAAGTTAATTGATATCTAGCATTCAACAATTTGGCAACCATTTGTGAATCCGATACCTTGGATGTGTGACATACTGTTGCCAGAAATGGTAACGTTTTGTGCACCGATTGCTGTGTCCATATCTCTTTTACCTGTAGACATGAATTTGTGAAGCCATGTTAGTACTGCTAACTCAAGCATTCCTTCTATGATTTTTTTCATGCAAACATGAATTGTGAAGCCATGTTAGTACTGCTAACTCAAGATTTCTATGATTTTTTCTTGCAACAGGATGTGAATGGAGATGTTTTGGATTCTTCTGCCATTAAAGAGTTGATGCCCTTGTGTTTCTGGCTGTGATTTGAAGAGACCAAGTCTATGCTTAACCTAGCCTATGTCCTTATGTTTCTGCAAGTGATATAATCCTGTATGTTTTCTGGAGCTACCATGTTTCTGGCTGTGATTTGAAGAGACCAAGTCTATGCTTAACCTAGCCTATGTCCTTATGTTTTCTGCAAGTGATATAATCATGTATGTTTTCTGGAGCTACCATGTTTCTGCCAGTGATAGAAACGAGGCATGTTCTTTTATGCTACCATGTTTCTGGAGCTAGAATCTGTAATTTCCTCTAGCTAGTGTGTTTCATGGATATATGTGTTTCATGGAGAAACAAGATGCATGATATTTGACTTGAGTAGATCATGTTCCTGAATTTCGTGAGGAGGAGAAGCACAAAATAGTTGTCGTACTAACCTGATCTTTGCTGCAGAATTTTGTTGCGATTTTTAATGTGATGTCTGCGATCTGGAGCTGGGAGGATCGCCCAGGCAGAGCGCCGTGATCGCCGGCGGCTGTCTGGAGCTGGAGGATCGCTGGTATTTATAGCCTAGGTCAGGCTCTCGCGGTGGCCCATTATCTGTTTTCACGGCCCGCGCGAAACTGCGAATTTCTGGACGGCCCAGTTACGCTTGACGGCCCAGTTCCGATCGCGTTGGGCAATTCAATCGCTGACTCGGACGTGCGGGGTTGACCGCCGCTGCGCACGACAAGCCAGCGGCGCCGCTCTGTAGTCCTTCCCATTTTTCAAAATATTCGAATCTACACTTTTTTGATTCAAAAAATTCGAGAAAAAATCCTGGACGTACATAAAGTCGAGATCTACCACCACGTAAAGTTTCAAATAAAAAATCATAAGTTTCTGGACTACACGAAAATGACAAAACTGGCAAAAATTCAATTTTTTAGACAATTGACTGTTCCCATTCCAGATCTGCGTATTTGTCTTTTTTACCCAGTCCAAAATATAACGTATTTTTCACTTAAAATCTGTACAGATGTAGATCTAAACATTATCTACGTGCAGGATTTTTTTGAGATTTTTTTGAAACAAAAAAGTGCAGATTCAAATTTTTTTAAAAACCGAGCTACATATAGCCCGGGCCACATTTGAGGTTTTCGCTTTCACTATCCGCTATAAAAAAATGCTTTCACTAAAAAAAATGCTTTGCCATCAGGTTGGGCGGGTGCCAGTGCATTAATTCTTCCTGCCAATATCCACGCCAGGAAATTAAGAACATAAATCCAGTAGCCCAAACAAGATGTACAAATAAGAACATCCACGCCCATACCGATAAACTATTCATCCCAAAAGGGTTATATCCACAAGTTTCAGCGTCGAGTGTGAAATATTTTTACTGAATGAACAGGCGCTGCATATCGACTCGGCTCAAAAATATTTATCCGGGGATCCAGGTAAACATCCCCTCATGAACGGTACCGGGTGCATTTAGGGTTACCATTCCCTTCATCGCTGTCGCTAGGCTTAGATAGCTCTAATGAGCAATTAGCTGCTTGTCTTAGCCAACTTCATCCACTTTTTCTGGTAGATCGATGCGCAGCGGCGGGCGTGGCGGAGGCCTTGCGCCTCTGGGCGAGGAGGAGGAGGAGGAGTGTCGCAGCGCCGCCGCTTGGCCGGCGTGAGCAAGCACGACCGCCTTTGAGGGCTCGGGTGGGCCGGGCTACTCCCTCCGAGCAGCGTCTACGAGCAGGACGCACCCTCGCTAGCACAACGCGGAGGTGGTAGCTTCCGTGCAGTGCCAGAAGAGGTGACGTATGAGGTGGGTGATCTCCACGGGCGGCGAGCGAACCATTTCGATGTGCTCATGCCCCACTTCCAACGCAACCAACCGCGCCGACAATAAACTTGTTGCCGCTGCAGAAAGCGGTGGCGAACGACAATTTCGATGCTCTGGATCGCTTCAAAGTCGCCAAGGCAGAGCAGAAACTCGCGTGGACGTTGCACAAGTCAGCGCTCCAACACTACATCGGTTTTGAGTGAGCACGCCAATGAAGGACAAGACCGTGAAGATCTAGTTTAGTTATATCTAGTTTAATTATATCTATGTAAAAAAGTTTGATGAACTTGAAAATGTTAGTTGAAATCCAAACTCGTTTATCTAAATTTTCAGTACGATTTTAGCGGATCTATTTTGTCCAAACCCGCGTCATACTGCAAACCTATTTTCAGCATCGCCCGAAACTTGTTTTACGGGGCGAGCTTTTCCGGAATTGCTATAGATGCTCTAATTTGTTTTCCAATCTATACTCCCGCGGGTCCCGCGCCTCCCATGAGCTTGCTAGAGTTGGCTTTTCTAATACAATTTCTTGTAATTGGGACGATGAGCCCCCTAGTTTCCTCCTAGACAAACTCTTGCATGATGTAACGATGATTTGATGGTGAGGCAGCAAGTTTATTACGCACTCTTTTACTTGCCAGGGTACCGAAAGGGACTGGTAAGGTTTTTAATGAGGCGGCTTGCTGACCTAATATATGGTGGTTGAAAATTTCAAAAAAAGGCTGGGCTATTTCGGTATTTCTCATCCTCTGCCCTTACCAAAAAAATACCTCCCGAGCGCCACCGCTGGAGGAAATTAGCGTAGCACTGCCGGCGAGCCGAGCTGCGGCTGCGACCAGCGGTCCCCACCGCCGATTCTTCCCCGCCACGCCCCTCCCCTTTCTCCCGGATCCAGGTTAACCATTCTCCGTCCTCTCCCAGTTTCTTGCGGCAAACCCCTTCCTAAACCCTAGTTTTTCTAATTCAGGTAGTGAGGGAATGTGAGCAGTAGCAGAAGAATGATGCCCCTGCGGTGATGTGCTGCTGAAAGGAAAGAAACGAGAGCAGAAAAAGGGGTATTGCTTTCTGTCTTTTTCTTGTTTGCGGGAGGGTTATATTATATGCTGTTACATCTTCCTATAATGCCTGCCGCTTTCTGCTGCTGGATCAATTTCCTTTTTATAGCTGTTGAACTGCAAGCAAGAGTAGGCTGGACCGCTGGAGAGGGGGTTATAATGTTATATGCTGTGGGTGCATCATACCATTTCTATTAGATGTTGTGCACATGGAGCAACGCGGGGGAGGTGATAACAGGGGAAATTTTGCCATACTTAACTGTAGAGGTGTTGGGGTTAACAAATTTGAAGAGAATTGCGACCTTCATGTGGTGCATATAGCCAAGCGATGATCTTTTAATGGTATTTGGCTAGGGAGTGTATCTTGTAATGGTAAGTAACCAAACCTACCCATTTTTGTAGGTTATAAGGGTTGCTTCGTTGCCGTGTGAAATTGACCCAAAACTGAATCCCAGACCCTCTTGGCCCTATGCCGCCACGAAGGCTTCGCGACTCGCCTTCGCCGCCGCCCCAAAGGCTTCATGACACGCCTTCACCGCTGCCGCCAAGCCTCCCCAAGAAACCTAAGTGCCATGACGGCACCGACCTTGCCCGTACCCTGGAGCTTGTCCATAAGCTTCTGGACAAGCTGCTGAATCATGAGGACGGCTGGGTTTTCGCCAAGCCGGTGGATCCACTCAGCCTTGGCCTGCGTGACTACTACTCCGACATATCTGACCCCATGGATCTCGGCACCGTCAGCCACCGCCTTGAGGGCGGTCGCTACACGAACCTGCACTCATTTGCCAGGGATGTGAGGCTTACCTTCCGCAACGCCATGTCCTACAACGACAAGGGTGATGATGTGTATGAGAGCGCGGCCGAGCTCTCTGCAATCTTCAAATCAGGGTGGGCCTCCATTCATCAAGTGCTCCCGTCGCCGCCATCAATCACGGAGCGTAGGATGAGGCTCAAGGATGAGCTGCCACGTCTGTCGATGGACCTGCAGAGGAAAGCAGTCGTCATTATGAAGGACATACGCGCGTGCCTTCAGGAGGTGAATGGGAGGGTTGAGGTGGATTTTGACAAGGCGGACGAGGCAACTCTTGACAAGCTTGAGTGGCTGGTCGCCCTCGGCACCATGAAGCAGGTAATTATTGTGTCCATCTGCAGCCCTTATGATTCTAAACTGCCAATCACGTTTATATTGCAACACATCTTCGCAATGGTTGGTAACGATCTTATCCTAACTGAACTATCCCTTTGCAATGCTGTTTAGCGATCATGTTCAAGCACGGTCTTGTAGGCTTTGTTAAAGATGTAATAACATGGGGGTATGGCTACATGTTCAAGTATAATTCACCGTTGTGAAGAAATTACCATTTTGTGGGACAGCAAGGTGAATATTTTGGGAGTTTAGGGATCGGTAGAAGTAGACGTGGTAGCATGGGTATAACGCCTTTCTGGAATTCCACCTATCAGATTTCTCATGGATGAACCAGATTGGCTGCAGTCAATCATGACCCTTAGCCCTTGGATCACAAATTGAACACTCTGATCAAGGCGTTAGAAGATTGGGGATATTTGTTTCCACTGGCAGAATTTGTTCTTTGTGAGTTCCCCATGCAGCTCATTAGATGGTGCAGGTCCTCCACAGCCCTCCTACTGCTGTGGAGGCGGTGTACACTGTAGAAATATCGTCCACTGTAATACCACCCATGTTTATTTTAGGTCCGAGCCATGGGATGGAGTTTTTTCTGTTTGATTGGACCTGCATTAGTGATTATGCTATATTGGCATGCAAACATTGCTCCAAAGAGGTTATCAATTATGTAGAGGAACTCAGTAAATTATATCAATCAGATTATTTGAAATGCATGTGATAAAGTGCTGACTATGCTATGTTGTGTTCTGATGAACATTACCCAGGATGATGGTTGAGTATCCTCCTAAAGTCTGTGAGAAGAAGGCATGCCTGTTGTTTTGGTTGTTTGATTAACTGTACTGTGAGATCTTAAATACCTGAATGTCTTGGATATGATTTTGTCATAGTTTAAAAAACCGAACCAGTGAGTGAACCGGTCAAGCGACTGGTTCACCGGTCCGACCGCCGGGTCAGCCGATTTGAGAGCAACAAAAACCCGGCAAATTTAATTAATATTTAAGCTATTTTCGAGAAAATGTGGCTAAACATCATACATACACAATATTATGCAAAGGTGTATCACAAAACTAGTGCAGGTGAGGTGGTATTGGGCCTCGGTATGTGCTATTGTGCATTGATTGGAGGGGAAGTTCGATTCCTGTATAGGGCAGGGTGCTTTTATTGTATTTTTCCCTTTTATTGATTTTTTTGGTCTTTTCCGCTTTAAAAACCAAACAACTTGCCAGTTCTGGGTTTTTCCGGTTGGTGGTTTTTTAAACTATGGATTTTGTCTTGTTCGTCAACTATTCTTGTGTAAATGATGGAACTCATATTGATAGATAATCTTTATGCAATCAGTTAAACGTTTTTCATGAAATGGACATGCGTGATAATTATTTTCTGGTTGCTCGCTTGCTCCCAAATATACTTGTGGACTAGAATAATGCTGTTATCTGACTTTAATAATAAAAAGTCTTTGACATGGATTAGTTTGCACTCACATCCTGTAAAAGGCTAGCCAACTCAGTGATCCACATTTGTAGCTAACCGCAAACCTGTTACAACTTACAATGGTTGCATATGGTGAATGAATATATATGTATAATGTTTCACTTCAAAATACTAATATGATTGAATATAGACTGCTATATTTTCAACTTAGAATCTGTGGATGCCTATCTTGCCATCAGCTTGTGTTTGAGTAGTCGTGATCACTACTCTAGTTGATTTGACATTTTCAAGGCTTTAAAATTAGATTCTGGGTGTGTACTGATGGAAGGATGTCTGGCCCAAATTCAGTTTTATAGTCATATAATTCAGATGGAGTTCATGTAAATCTGCATTTACGACTGCTGTTAAAATGCTTTGTAGTATCAGGCAATCGTAATCATTTTTTTACTTGGCACTGTAAATCTTACACCTAGATTTCTTTTTGCTCTCTTTAGAATTGTTCTCTTGATAGTTGATAGTTGTTACTGATGAAAAGCAAGGTCCAGGACCTTGCATACAAGTGCATGTTATGAACATGGAGTATGCATGTCACTGCCCACAACCATTACTATCCTTCTAGTTTTGAAGGAGCATAAAGGCACAGACATTTTTAATGTCAGCATATCTCTAGTTCTCTACCCTTCTAGTACATTTTTTTAATCTTTGAATCACAATGTTGTCCTTCTTGATTGCAGAAAGGAGGAGAGCTGGATAGTCAAACTGGAAGAGGTGCTGCATGATTTTACCTCAACTGATTCTTGTTCGATGGAGTTGCCAGCTTTTTGCCCACCATCGGTCATCTCTCCGTTTTAGAATGCTGCTGGCTTATACATGGCTTCCATTTTTTCGAATGAACATCATTATGATATCTAAGATGATGTATCACTGTTAATCTGGAATCTGGATATCACAACTCAGTATTTCATTCATATACCCCAGAGTCAGTGTGGTTGTACGATTTGGGTTTTTGTATTGATGGAGGTTATTCTGTTTCCTGCTATGTCAAAGTTAGACTTCTGATACCGAAGAATTGCAAGGATATGTGAACTGCCCTGTTGTTCACTAAGTATGATTTCGTGGTTAGGATTTTCTGCTGTTAATTAAGCTAGATTTGAACTCTCTACTGCGCTAGAAAGATTGGTGGATGAAAAGGGCGAATGGCATTTCATCTTCACTTTCTCCCCGGGAGGTGCACAAAATATAAGCTTCGACATGCGTATTTGGATATGTAGGGACGATACAAGAGGAGTGCCTGGTTTTGAACAGACAGTGTAACATCGACTGCTGGACTGTAAGTCTGCTTGGAATAATTAAAAAAATGGATGTAATTATTGTGTGCCGACGGCCATTTGGTTCACACTTGAACGAAATACATGGAAGCACACAATTTTTACACTCAATCCAGACTAGGCAAGTGCTCTTTGTCTTATTTTAATCGATAGATTAATTCCGCAATTCAATGAATGAATAGTCATAGATGGATCAATCCTTCCCCAAAACCACACAACCTGAAATGACTAAGGAAACCACGTTTAGTTAGGTGGCGCAATTTGGTGGATAAATCAGCACTGCCAATATAGAACGTAGCCCGCATGTGCGTTATAGCTATGGGAGCGGGAGAGTACAACACACACCAGCCAAAGCAGAAAGACCAGAACGCCTTCACCTCGAGGCCAGATAATCGGGATCTGAACCTCCTCACGATATCTGCAACGTTGACGCAATTTGGCTATCAACATCTGGGGACTGGGGCCACAAGAACTGAACCGCCACGCCACCTTAAGTGAGTATACAGATACTCGCCCACCGTAATGCTATTATGCTAAGTCTCACACCCTTATTACTGAGATAATCGACAGGCCCTAAGGTAACAAGCATGAGCTCTTGGTTGGCAGAGATACACATTGGCTTGATCTGAATCTCTAAATCCACTACATTTGCTCAGTCAATCGAAGCAACAATGTGTATCCTGCTCCCCTTCAGTTATCTGATTCATCAGAGTCGCTCCTCTCAGCCTCAGCTTCTTCGCCATTTGCAGCAGGCTCTTGAACTTCAGGCTTGGGTGCAGGAGCTGGTGCAGCTTTCTTGCGATCACCACCTTCACCAGCTCCAACTACACTAGCATTCTGGTCTACAAACAAGTTAACGGTGTCTAGACGTTTTGGCTGTCTGCCCATATCTTGCGTCAAATCCTAAGCCGTTAATCTCATCTTGTCCACAGGTAAAACCACAATTCAACAACTGTTAAGCTACAACGAGGGCGTGCGTGAATTTTTATGCTACAGGGTACTTCAAGAATCTATTAACCTCTGTGAGCAGGCAAACTGAAATGTACCGTGTTAATGACACAGTTGCTGCTGAGTAATCTGCTATCTACATATTCTAACCTCTTACTGCAAATCTGGGGCATCAATAAGTACAACCTTAATCATGATTGCACTTTAGACTTTACCCATGTTTCGGGTGGCACAGACAACAATTAAGTGGGATTTTCAATCTTGCATGGAACAGTAATCCTAAGCCATTGATCTCATATTGTTCGCAGGTAAAAACCCATAAATTCAGTGTTAAGCTACAAAGAAGGTGTGAAGTTTATGCTACATGGCTATTTCGAGTATCTGTTAACCTGTGACACAGTTGCAGCTGAGGAATCTGCCATGTGCTATCTACATATTGCAACCTCTTACTTCAAATCTAGGGCATCAATAAGTACAGCCTTCATCATGGTTTCCCTCTGTCCATGTTTCAGGATTCAAAAAAAAAAATGTTTCAGGATTCAGGTGGCACAATGAAGCGTGTAATCACCGTCCGGACAGCCAGTATGCACTGAACCTGTGGTTCCAAAGTAGTGTGAACACTGAACAGAAAATATGGCACTCAGACATCCCTAGGGCAGGATATCCGCATGCTCCTTCCACGCACGATGTGGTATTCAGACATCCGAACCACTACCGAATAGCCAGCCATCTCCGAACGCCCTTCAGTAACCTTCACTGTGCCTGGCTTGTGCATTTCGTCAAACAGCGTACAGGCATGCTACATCCCGCCAGCGAATTCTCCAACAAATACCCATCTCTATGCCCCCTCAAATCCGCAGCCCTACTGCTCTACAACTATCTCCCGCGGGAACAGAAAAGCTGAATTTCGCGGAGCGCGGAGGAGGGAGAGGGACGGGTGCACCTGTAAAGGAGAGGTCGAGGGAGGCGTCGTCGGGGTTGGAGGATGAGCCGGCGACGGATTCGTTCATAAGACGCTCGATCTGTTCCGCGACGGATGGGGGCACACGGAGGATGAACTGCTCCTCCATCGGAGCTACTCCGCGGGGAATCGAAGTCACTCCAAGATTCCAACACAGGCAAGTTCGAAGGATCGCTCCCTCTGCCCTGAGAGCTCCCTCGTCCCCTTTACCGACTCTTGTGGATGTGGCAACGCCGTTGGATGTTTTTTTTGGGGTTGCCCTACACACCGCTTATAACGAGCGCTCGCGCACAGCGCAATCCCACATGGGCCGGCCCAATACACGAGATTTTTTCTTTGTTGTTTTATTCCGGCACTTAATATTGTCCTGTTCTAAAGAAACTTAATATTATCCTATCCTTTTTGTTGCAGTTTTCTATTTTTATTTTTCTATTTTTTATTTTTCATATCTTTATTTATGTCATCATTTTATTAATCAGATAAATACATGAATATGTATGATATACGTAGATGAATATTTTTTCTGAAATCCGTTAACACTTGTTTCAAAACGTGAACATTTATTTGGGGAAGGTAACATGGCCTCATTTATTTGGGATGCATGGAATTTTTTTAATACAACAATAAATATGACAATATTTTTTAAACATGAAATATTTGTCAAATACTCATTTTTTAAACATGAAATATTTTTTATAAAGTGTATTGCTAAAATAATTACAAAAATACTCATTTTAAAACATGAAAAATGTTCATATAAAGTGGAAATATTGTTCAACCGATACAAAAAAGTTCATTATGTACAAAATATTTTTATGTATTTTAAAATAATATAAGTGTGAAAAATGTTCAAGTGTTTAAATAAAAATCTTGCTTTAAAAATGTTTACGGGTTAAAGAAATGTTCACGAGGTGGAAAAAAAAGTTTATGGTTCAAAAAATTACCAATGAGATTAGATAAATTATGCTCATGGGCTCCAAAAATTCCACCATTTTTTATAACAGGAAAAATGTTCACGCTGTTTAAAGGATATATTCACATATTTTCAAAAGTATTCAAGTATTTGTATTTAAGAAAGATAAAAGCAGGAAAAATGAAAAAACATAAAACATAATTAAAATTGAAAAATAAAAAAATGGTATTATCAGCACGAGGCCGACCTAAAAGGCCAGATCACACTCGAGCAGCAATTGCACAATGGTTGTGCGGTGGTTGCTCAAGTAAGTGGGCGTGTCAGCCGTCTGCGATCCCTTCTTATCCTCTATTTTCTCTTTTTTAGGTATGATGTAGAAAGAAATAGAGTACAAAACATACAAAAAATCTCATGGATCACCAAAGTGCAAGTATATACTATTAATTGAAATGAAAAGGCACAATTATACTAATAACCGAAGTACAAAATGCACTAACCACGGTAAAATGGCAAAACTACTATGAAGTACAACTATACTAGAAATCAAAATACAAAAGTATAAGCATACTAATACCCGAAGTACGAAAGTATACTAAACAGAAAAAAATTGTCAAAATTATTGTCAGGATTACAAAGTACATTGAAATCTCGAAGTATAATTATGCTAAAATCCGAAGTACAAACATAAAATTATAATAAAACCTGAAACATAAAATTACGCTAACCGAAAAAAGTTCGTCAAAATTCCCGCGAAGCAACCATACTAGTTTTAGAAGTATAAAAAAAAGTTCGTCAAAATCTATCAACATGGGATCTCGATGCGAGTAACGCAACAGTTACGTAATTTGGACGAATGGTTCAAAATATATTTATTTGAAAATTGATTTTGAAAAGATAAAGGAAAAAAACTTCACCTCCCACCTTCACGTGAGTACGTGACTCTCTCACATTCTCTTCCCCCACTTTTATTTTCCTTGCGACACTGTCTAGCACTCAGACACCCTACAAACTCTGTGTGGCAGGAGAATCTGCCACTTGTGAGATGATAGCGCGGGGGTGGAACATTGAAAAGGTTGTCCTCACCACAAAAAAAAAGTGAAAGAAAGAGGAAAAACAAAAGGAAGCGAAAAAAAGCCTGTATCGCCCGGCCCATGCAGAAGGGCGTGCGGGTGAGTGAGCTTCCCCTGTCCCCTACGAGCCTGGCAGCATGTGAGCTTCCCGGCGTGAAGCGGGGCTCAGGTAGGCAGGATTTGGCCCAAACACAGTCATTCAGTTTTTTTTTGGCAGTTCTTACGAGATTTCTTACCTAAAAGTCATTCGGTAGTTTGATATACTAGCGAACGTGCACGTGCAACGCACGTCTCATAATTTATTATAATTGACGAGGGGTTAACTCATCAAATCCCATGGTTAAGGACCTACGGTTGAGATTACAGGGAGAGAACGTGGTAGAGCTGGTAGTTTCGTCGCCTGACAAGCAAAAGCAGCGATTTACCCAGGTTCAGGCCTCCGGAGAGTAACACCCTACTTCCTGCTTGTCTGGTATTGATATGAGGGTATATGCGAGCTACAATGGAGTCCCGGCGAGATCTCGATCTCGCTAGGGCTTTGGTGGTTCGAGTATTGCGTGTCCCCTCATCGGCGGCCCTCCCAGCCTTTATATAATAGGCTGGGTCTCGGGAGTTCGCAACCGACTCAGATTTACAAGTAAGGAAAGTCTAAACCGACTATGGCTTCGTCTAACTTGGAGGATACTCCGTCTTCTTGAGCCTTCCTTTATGGGCTTCATGTATGCTCTTGATAGTTGGGCCTAGTCGATACGTGCACCAAGTACTCTCATGGTATGGTAGGGTACCCGAAAGGTATATCCCGTCAATAATATAAACATGTTTTTAAATCTTTATTTGTTTTATTCAGTTATTTTACCAAGCTATTTAAATGTATTTCATAATATAAAACTAAAATCGGACTGAATATCTCTTGAGAAGTTTTTAACTCATTTGAGTTAGCAATGGTGATATAGGCAAACGGTGTTTGCTATTTTTGGGGTTGTTGATATAATTTATCTTTTATTCGCTTGTGAAACACATGTGAACTACACAGAAAAGAGCATAATAATTAGTCGAATTAAGTGATATAATCGATGATGATGAATTGAATGAAAAAATACTTAGACCATGTATATAGTTTTTTTTAAACATGGATGTAGTTTTTACTTGTTCCCCATTATAATAGCTGTTAGTCCCCCTTTGATTTACATATTAAAAAACAATATACGTTGACATGTACAAAAACTGGGTTATGTTTTTTCAACAATAGAATTTGGCCAGGTAAACAAAACAGCCATTCACCCAAACACGGGAACACATTTAGCTGAAGAAAAACTGTCCCGTCACTGTTTTTCTTCCAGACTTCTCGATCCCCTTTCAATGGCTGCCTCCTCCCTTCCTATTACTTAAGCTCATTTTAAATCATAGCCAGCACATTTTCCGCAACGCTTGTGGTCGCCATACCACTCGCCTATGCCCCTAACATTTATCGATGTCGGTAAAGGTTGAGCAAAATATTTATAGAAGTACAGAGTCGAGGATAAACCTGATCAAATCAAAAAAAGTAGGTAATTCCAAATGGCCAATTTCTTGAGCTGCTGCGCCCTTCAACCCTGTATTCTGAGACTATGTGAATTTTGCCTTCCAAGGGCTTTATTAATTTAAAGCTGGTCTCTCTGAGCCTTTGTTCTAAAAAGACTATGTGAATTGCATCCTCGAACTATCCAAATTGTTCACTTTAGAGTCTCAGGTGGTTTCAGAAGTATTTTTTGACTGTTGTTCACACCACATGTCCGCAAGGGCAGCGCTGAACATTTGATACCCGAATCTCTGTTAGCACCTTTTCAGACGCAAATCATTGTATACTTCATAATATTATGTGCAGGGATCTTGAGTGTTAAAGTCTAGAAATACTGTGGGGATGCAAAGTTGGAGTTGTCATGATTCTAGAATACCTGCGGAACTAAGTTAGCCATTCATCACTACTAATTCTATATAGATTTCTCCAGAAGTTTGGCAGTACCTAATATCTGTAATTTATGGTATGCTGCTTTAAGCCCGAGCTGGCCCCATCAAAAGTTTGGCTAAGCCAATATATTGGTTAAGGTTTTGGTTGCCCATGTTTGGGCCGTTGTTGGCAGGAAAAGTGAACTATAGTTGGCTTGGCAATCATCCAAGCAAGTGACGATTTTTTGCCTATGACAAAAAAATTGGTATGGTGGGCTTTGGTCACCATCCAAACATACCCTTAAGACCTTGTTGTAGGTACTATTGTTCGGCACATTAGCAATGTAGGAGTACTATTCAGCTCTTGGCATGCACATACAATAGGAAAAGATAACTGGTGATGAATTCGACTCACAATGAATTTGGTGGCCCCAAAGAGGAAGTAATCCCTTGTAAAGCCTGAAATTACCACATGGCATTAAATAGTGTTCTGCAGTAGCTCTGAAAGGAATTAATTTTAACATAATAATGAATACAAGACATGCAATATCTATACCAAAGGCACCTTCGGTCTGAACAAGCTTCAGAAGTCTATTAGTCTGGCATCGAGCGAACCCCGGCTGTGTCTGGATTCAAACCTTGACGGCTTCCACGGGGCAGAGAGCTATATCTGCAATCACCTCAGCCGAATATTTAACAGTCAATAGTGATGTTCTTACCTAATGATTATTTCTTGAACATTATGTCCCATATTGTACACAGGAGCGTAAAATTCAGATTAAACCACCTTATCAGCACAGTTTCATAACAGAAAGAAGTTTCATAATTCGGATGCAGTTATTTAACTTGCCACTAAAAGGTTTCGATCTCATGTAGGTGGCTTGAGCACTCTAAGGAAGAAACTTCCAATAACAGAACAAATTTCCAATAATGTCAACATTATGTGTGAGATAATTTTATTTGGAACACCGTAAATAATGCAAAATACCAAAAATCTTGAAGCACATTTTAATCTCATAGAAATTGGCTGTAAGAGACAGTTACAAAAGAATAATTAAGCAAGATATATGTGTCAGAAAACTACAGTACAATATAAGGTATATGGTAATATTTCTATATATATTTTTGCGTAGATATAGTCTTTCTCTATGACTCTACGTATTGTGGTATTGATTTTTTGCAAGGTAATACGTTTCTCATTGATAAATAAAGCACAAGATCCAAAGCACGTACACACCGATCTTACAGATACGTAAAGTTTCTTTAGCCGATCCGATCGCCAAAGTACAGAGTATACTGCAACCATGTACGTAGGGCGTGAGCTAGATCTGTGGAATCTATTATATCCCCGTCACTCTACCTATCCTATCAAATGGATCAAATCGCAAACCTGCAAAGCAGGGACAGTTTTAGGATGGGCTCATGAGACTCTAGCTTGGAGTCCTCACCTTTTATCAGTTTCACGGGGAGAGACATTTCTCGTGCAGGTTGTGATTTGATCCATATTTGATCTATCTGGCCAGGCGTGTTCTCTGGTGCGACATGTTTCTAACAGGCCACCACCCCTACAAAGAGAGTCACCTCATGATGCGGTTAAAGATAATTGTCAAATTAAAAGATAAAAAATATCTATCTACCAAACATGGATGTTCCAGGATTAAACAGTTTTGGATGAGCATCCTATGTCCTCCCACATTGATTCTGCATTCTTGACCGTCGGATCACACATATATACTGTCTAGAGCGCTTCATCTCACCAAAACGTCCCTAGAACAGGTTCACATCATCGATTCACGTCAAATGGACCGACCGACCTTACCCAATAGTTACGATTCTTACGGAACATGTTGGTTGGCAATAGACGGCCCCACTAGTCCAAAACATTTCACTAGCTGTCTATATATCGCGAGGGCAACGAATCCGATCTCCAACAACTGGCTAGGTTAGGAGCAGCGGGGCAAAGACGAAACTGTTGTGAGTTGTGACGATTGACTATTGAACGCTCATCCCTTTGAGATCGACGCATATGTCCGTATTCCATGATGAGGGTGGTGCCCGTGTCCCAAGACTGAGAGGCTTCTTGTGCCGAAGGCTGTCGATAGGATGAACGACATATCCGATCATAGTATATAAAACTTTTGTACCATTTGCAATGTCGTCCGCAAGGAGAATTGCATAGACACTTCAACTGACTTGTAGTGTCCCACACGAAAAAATTGAAAGCATTCGAAGGTGGTTATACTAAGAGGTTGAATGATAGTATGTGTTGTTGTTTGCTATGGACATGGGTGATTGTGAATCCATTATGAATATTAGAATCGAAAAAACACTAACTAGAATTGAAAATATTGCATAAATCATGCATGTAGAGAATGTATGCAGGTATATACATGCCAAGTTTGTAACTAAAATACAAACTTGTATGAAAAAGGCAAAATGTCCACGTTATTTACAATGAACAACATTTTGACTGTAAAAAATGACAAAGTTTCATTTTCTCTTTTTTTTTTTGTGTAGGCCACATACGATCATATTTTTTCTTGAAATTCTGCACGAGTAAGTAACTAAGTATTAGGACAATATGTAAGTATGTGGTTTATTTCAAAAATTCCTGAAACTTTGAAGTATGATTTTTGAAATGATTTGGAATTCATTGACATAATACATACGTACACAATATATTCAACCCCCCCCCCCCCCCCCCCGCAGTCAAAGCGGCGCCAGAGACGCAGAGACTGGATCGAAACTCCTCAAAGGTGGAAGTCGGCAGTCCCTTAGTCATCACATCGGCGAACTGTTGTGCGGTCGGAACATGGAGAACCCGGATACGCCCAAGGGCCACATGCTCACGCACAAAATGAATATCCAGCTCAATGTGCTTAGTCCGGCGATGATGAACGGGGTTGGCGGAAAGGTACACCGCAGAAACGTTGTCACAGTAGACAACCGTGGCCTGAGAAACGTCATGATGCAACTCCTGAAGTAGCTGTCGTAGCCAGGTGCACTCGGCGACGGCGTTAGCCACAGCCGGTACTCAGCCTCCGCACTAGAGCGCGAAACCGTGGGTTGTCGCTTGGACGACCACGAGACGAGGGACGGACCGAGGTAGACGCAGTAGCCAGAGGTGGACCGACGAGTGTCGGGGCAGCCAGCCCAGTCCGCGTCGGAGTAGGCCACCATCTCCAAAGAGGGGACGCCGTGAGGGTGAGCCCAAGATCCATCGTGCCGCGGATGTATCGAAGAATCCGCTTCACGAGAGTCCAATGCGAGTCACGAGGGGCGTGCATATGGAGACACACCTGCTGAACAGCATACTGAAGATCCGGTCGGGTGAGAGTCAAGTACTGAAGAGCACCGACAATGGACCGGTAGAACGGAGCGTCCGGCATCGGCGAGCCCTCGAGGGCGGAAACCTTGGCCTTCGTGTCAACGGGAGTAGCGACAGGGTGACAGTTGAGCATGCCGGCACGATCAAGTAGCTCGTGTGCGTACTTCTGCTGATGAAGAAAGAACCCGTCAGGTCGCCGAACAACCTCAATGCCAAGAAAATAATGTAGAGCGCCCAGGTCCTTGATAGCAAACTCGTCACGCAGCCGGAGAGTAATCTGCTGAAGAAGGGTTGCGGAGGAGGCCGTCAAAATGATGTCGTCGACGTAGAGGAGCAAATATGCAGTCGTGTCGCCACGGTGAAGACGAACAATGAGGCATCCGAGCGAGTAACGCTGAAGCCCAGTGTCTGAAGAAATCCGGCGATACGCTGGTACCAGGCGCGGGGTGCTTGCTTGAGCCCGTAGAGAGACCGGGACAGCAAACACACATGGCCCGGAAGAGATGCGTCGACGAAGCCGGTGGGCTGCTCGCAGTAAACCTGCTCCTCAAGATGGCCATGAAGAAAGGCGTTGGAGACGTCCATCTGATGAACTGGCCAGCCTCGGGAAACCGCCAGCTGGAGAACGGTGCGGATCGTGCCCGGTTTGACCACCGGCGCAAACGTCTCAGTGAAGTCGACGCCGGCGCGCTGCCAAAACCACGAACCACCCAGCGAGCCTTGTAGCGCTCGAGTGTACCATCCGGGCGGGTCTTATGGCGAAAAACCCACTTGCCGCTGATGACATTAGCGCGAGAAGGCCGGGGAACCAGTGTCCAAGTACGGTTCCGCTGAAGAGCGTCGAACTCGTCCTGCATCGCAGCAAGCCAATGCGGATCACGGAGGGCCGCTCTAGCGGACGCCGGGATCGGGGACGGCTCGGTGGTGGAGGCAGCGAGGAGATACTCGGCGCTGGAGTACCGCTGATTCGGGCGGTGGACGCCGGCTCGAGCCCGAGTGAGAGGGCGAGACGGCAACTCTGGCGAGGCGGCCGGCGGGGCGGCCGACGAGGCGACCGGCGAGGCAGCCGGCGGGGCGGCCGGCGAGGCGTCCGGCGAGGCAGCTGGCGAGGTGGGGGCGCAAGGTGCAGCTCGTCCCACGACGCAGGGACCGCCAAAGCCCGGAGGCGGTCCGAGAGGCGAGAGGGCCGTCCACCTGACGGGGTCGCCGAAGAGCCGCCGGTGGCCGTTGGCGGCGAGAGGTACCTGCTGCTGAAACGGAAATACCTTCTCATCAAAGTAAACGTGCCGGGAGGTGAATACACGATGTGAGACAGGGTCGTAGCAACGGTAGCCTTTGGTGTTAGGTGGGTAGCCGAGAAAGATGCACGCGACGGAGCGAGGTGCAAGTTTATGGGGCACAGTGTCGGCGATGCTAGGGTAGCAGAGACAGCCGAAGATGCGGAGGTCATCATAGGAGGGCGGGGCACCGAAGAGGAGGTGATGAGGTGCAAAGTTCCCGCGAGTGCGACAAGGTCGGATGTTAATGAGAGGGATGCTGTGGCGAGAGCGTCAGGCCAAAACGCGGAGGCACATTGGCATGAAAAAGAAGGGTCCGAACACAGTCGTTAAGAGTGCGAAGGACACGCTCAGCGCGACCGTTCTGCTGCGAAGTATACGGGCATGTGAGACGAAATATCGTGCCATGTGTGGTGAGGAGAGTGCGAACTGCTAAGTTGTCGAATTCCTTCCCGTTATCAGTTTGAAGCGCGAGAATGGGACGACCAAACTGCGTAAAGACGTAGGAATAGAAACGGCGAGAGTGGAGAAGACATCCGACTTCCGACGCAGCGGGAAGGTCCATACATAGTGCGAAAAATCATCAAGAATAACCAGATAATAAAGATAGCCCGTATTGCTTGCAACTGGAGAGGTCCACACATCACAATGAATTAACTCAAACGGATACGAGGCAACATGAGTGGAGGCGTTAAAAGGAAGACGAGTTGTTTGCCTAGACGACATGCATGACAAGAATGATCATCGATCTTATTACACGTGAAAGAAAATGTCCGAAGTATATGACGAAGCGTAGCAGGGTTGGGATGACCCAAGCGAGCATGCCAGAGGTCCACACCGGCGGCGAGGGCAACAGGGGCAGTGGAGGTGGTGCTGGCAGTGGGGTGGACCGGGTAGAGCTCGTCGGTGCTGTCACTGCGGTGGAGAACCATCCGGGTGCGAGCGTCCTTAACAGAAAAACCATACTCGTCAAATTCAACGGTAGCGGAATTGTCACGTGTAAAAGCTTTAACGGAGACAAGATTTTTAATAAGATCAGGAGAAACTAAGATGTTAGACAATGATAATGGTGTGGAAGTAGACGGAAAAGATGCATGTCCTACGTGAGTGATGGGAATGGATGAACCGTCGCCGACGGTGATGCGAGTGGAAGTGTGGACGGGGTGGGAAGAGAGGAGATTACCAGGATGAGCAGCCATATGCGCGGTAGCTCCGGTGTCCATGAACCAGTCGCCGCCGCCAGGGTAGTTAGCCGGAGTCGGGGCGGAGTGCAGAGCAGCCAAGAGCGCCGGGTCCCACGGTGCAGGCGGGAGGGCCTGCTGCTGGTACGGGTTTGTCAGGGGCAGCGGCAAGGCCGGCTGGGCGCTGGTCCGTAGGAGAGAGGCCCGGGGGCGCCATGTAGGGCTGCGGAGCGGCGTACATCGCCTGATGGACGGTGGCCGCGAGCCGAGGATGCTCGGGGCAGGGGGCGGGGAACCGGCATAGAGTAAGCGTGCACAACGCCGGTCCATGGGTTTTGGCCCGCGTGCCACGGGGCCGGCTGGTACTGCTGCTGCGGTTGGCGAGCTCCTCCCTGAGGCCCGGCCGGCTGTTGTTGCGGCTGCTGCTGGTTCTTGCGGCCACCACGGCAGCCCCCGTTACCCCGGTGGGGGCCGGTTGAGGCTGCAGGAAGGGGCAGGGTAGGCCGGCTGGGGCGGGTTGGTCGGTGCAGGGCGCGAGGAGGGGCGCCGGGCCCCCGCGAGTGCCGACGATGAGGGCGGTGTGAGCGGCACGAGAGCGCGCCATCTTCATCCGCCGTTCCTCCAGCTTGAGGTACGCCACCACCTTAGGAAAAGTGGGATCCGGGATGAGGGTGAGGTTGGAGGCGGCATTGCCGAAATCCTCGTTGAGACCGGCGGTGAGGGTGCTGATGAGGAGCGCGTCGCCGACCGTCTCGCCGAGGTCGCGGAGCTCATCGGCAAGCTTTTTGAGGCGCATGCAATAATCGTCGATGGACGAGTCATGCTGCTGGCACCCGTAAAACTCGCCGTGGAGAAGAACCTTGCGCTGCAGTTTATTGTCGGTGAAGAGACCGTTGAGCTTGGTCCAGACGGCATATGCGTCGTCGTCATCCGCCACCACCGTGTGGAAGAGGTCCGGGGAGATGGTAAGATAGAACCAGCGGATGATGGTGGCGTCAAGGATCATCCACTCCTCGTCATGGAGCATGAGGCTCGAGTCCACGGTGCCGTCGACGTGGCTGTGGAGCAGGTACTCGCGAAACACCAGGGAGAAGTAACGCTTCCAAGCGGAATAGGATGCCGTGGATTGATCAAGCACCACCGGAACGTGGTCATGGATGTTGAGCTCACGGACGAGGGTGACATCGGGACCGGCGAAGGGGTTGGAGGCGGTGGAGGAGGAGGAGGAAGGCATGGCGTAGATGGTTGGGGCGGCTAGGGTTGGGGTCGGCTAGGGTTGGGAGGAGGTAGTGCGGAAGCGAGCGCGGCGGTCACCCGGCGGCGGCGGCGCAAGGGAGGCGCGGCGGCGGCAGCGGTGAGTGACGGCGGCGAGGAGAGGGAAAGGCGGCGGCGGCGGCGGCGCAGGGGAGGCGCGGCGGCGGCGGCGGCGCAGGGGAGGCGCGGCGGCGGCGGCGGCTAGGACTAGGATCAACGTGCGTCTGATACCATGTAGAGAATTAGGTTTAGGCTGTGCAACACTTGATGTATTGATCGGTGCACCAGGCACGTATATATAGGTACAGGAGAAGGGCCACGACCTCAACTATACAGAGAACTATGAGGCCGGCCCAAGACATAATACATACGTACACAATATATTCAACACCCATGTCCCCCGAGCTATTTTCGCCGTCGTTTGCCGCCAGTTTGTGCCATGTAATCATTGGTTTGTAGTCAGCGGTATGTTGCCCGTGGAGTGGAGGTCAGGGGGTGCTTCTTGCGAACAGACACTTCGGTATGGACGCTGGCTATTCGAGAACTGGAATGCCAAACTGATCTTTTCGACAGCTCTAATTAAGCATGGCCACCATGTTCAATGGTTGACATTTCATATATGTAGCGAAAATGACCCGCGAGGAGAAGATAATATAAGCGTAAAAAATCGCGTCAGGTTGCCACACAGCTAATACTAATCCGCCGCACGCCACGCTGGTCGGCCAATCTTTTTTTCTTCCTTTGTACAGTAAGTAGTAGGAGGTGTGTATGTGTTGGTAGTAGGAGTACTCCCTGTCAAAAAAAAAGGAGTACTCTGAAGTCAACTGGAGTTAACAAGTGCAATTATTTCCCTTAATCAAAGAATTCATTCGTACACGCACGCATGTAGGAGTAGGTGCTGGTTTTTGCCGGATTCAACATATCCTTTTTTGGATAGGAATCCTCTACTTCACTTATTGATGCAAAAAAATTCCACCTTAACTAATTATATCCTGCAAACTAATTGACTTGAGTTTTTTTCTCAAGGTGGAGTGTGTCGCGGACTCGCGGGGAAGGGTTGTATTAAATCAATGGTGATAACTATCATTACTATTTTGAGACATGCAAGATCATGTATCTCATATACATTATAGGAATATTATTGCGGATATCCGGGTAATTCTCATAGCATGATCTAATTGAGGATGGGCAGGTTTATAGTCGCATTGCTCATTTGGTAGATGATAAAGTATCAATTCTACATTATGTGGATGATACTATCATTCTAAGATAATATGATTTTGCGAAATGGAGCTAATATAAAGATCAGTATGTCTACTTTTGAGCAACTGGCCGATCTTAAAATATATGTTTTTCATAAAATTGGGATATTTCTTTGGAAGGGCATCGGGCGGGGACAACCCACATACACAACTATTTGGCAGTAAAGCTAGTTCTCTCTCGTTTCACTATTTGGGTATTCTCATCAACTTTCGTAATCTTTTGAATAAGGGTAGAACAGGGTGGAGGATCGCTTTGAGAAGAAGATCAATAGTCGAATGAGCATGCTATATTCTTATGGAGGCGGGTTTGTGTTGATCACTGTTGTGCTTTCTACTCTTCCCATATTTATGATATTCTTTTTTCGAGGTAATTAAAGGGGTACACAAGCAAATGGATTATTACATCTCTAGACTTCAGAGTTCCATGGTATGGTTCGGCTACCGTTGCTCTCCTTCTCAGGAAACGACGGAGGCTTTGGGCGTTTGGTGGATGCGGCGAGGAGAAGGAAGCCTCCAAGGATCTATTTGCTTCTCTTGTTTTGTGAGGGGCCTCAGTGTGAGTGAAAAGTGGCGGTTGCATGTATCCTTCTTGTTTTGCTATGTCTGTATGTGTTGATGTATAGTTTTCTTACTCGATCGACGGGCGTACAACTTTAAGAAAACATGTGGTATTGCGGACATATACTTGGGCCTTCACATCCCATTGCTAATAATTATTTTAGTCCAAGATATATAACACATGACGCCGGCAGAGGGAGACCTAATGTAGAGAAAACCTAAGCATTGATAGGAGACATTATTTTCTCCTATATAATTCCAATAGGCTCCTTTTTCCTCAGACCTCTTGATATGGCGCCAAAGGGGGAGAAAACCTCGCATCAACGATCGGATGTAGGTAATTTATCTTTCATGTTAGATCTATGTGTCCTTTGTGACGGCGCACTAGTGGTGGAAGCGAGTTGGGTGGCATAAGTCTCCACATGCTCCATACTTACTCTGGAATGGTCGTCATGGCTGACGTGTGCATGCCCGTGGTATTCTGAGCTCGTTTTGTGCTCTTGGTTTTCTTCTAGCGATCCCGATATCGCAGCAAGTTTTTTTTTTTTTGGAAGGAGCCATTTTCAGTTGATCAGATCATCGAATCGACATCAATCATTTTCACCTTAATTTGTCGACGACTTTGCACTAAAGACCTGTCACGTTACAGTATCCAAATCTGTCATAGGGAAAAAATGCTACAAGATTCGATGGGAACGTATAATATATTCTACTTCAAATGTGTAATAATGGAAGAAGCCAATGAGGTGACCGTGACTTCTTTGAATCCAGGCATGTAAGAACTGTAAATAGTAAGATCAAAAGTCTTTCCCTTCCGTCGGGATGCTTATAATTAATTGGACCAGATAAGCAGGAATGCAGGCACTAGTCATCCTCAGCTCACTGTGAAGGCAGGTTGGCTGGAGATCCTTATTCCTGGTGAGAAGAAGATAGATTCATGGGTACCTTCGCACGATCGTCAAATGGTCCATGGAGGTTGGTTTCATGGTGGTCCACGCAAGACTTGGACGTTCAAAAAGTAGTGCAGTTCAAATGACTATTCATGACGGCAAAGTTTAGAAAATGGATATAATTTAAGTCTCACACGGCCAGATTCGATCGGCATTTCATGTTTAGCACGATATATACGTGAAAGAACGCACCATAGTAGACCAACAAGATTGTGAAGGGTGAGGAAAATTGCGACTTGTCTGCTGATAAGTGGCAGTGTCAATGTAACTACGACGTGTGCAAGGGCATGGTTGTGTCTATTCGGAGCATCTGCAGTACGTTGCGTGTTACCTGGTTGATAAAATTGGTCACACCATCAATCAATAACCAATCATATAACTAGCAAAACCTCCAGTCTCCGCTCCGCTATGGCGGCGACGAGAGTCCGCTTGGTTTTGTAGCGGTCATATGAATTTGGATCACAACTGAAGATGCAACCAGCGTATTCAATCTATCTCCTTCTCAGTTATTCATTCCGAATGCGGGACGTAGAGTAGGAAGATTTTATTTTTTTGAAATGTGGCAAAAGATTTGTCATTTCATTAGTTAAGAGAGAAACAAATAGTGTGGCAGTACAAGGCTGAACCCAAATAAAACTCCAAAAGAGAGTGCCAACTCATGAAAAACATGAGGACTTAGCACCAGGGAGGCTACTCTCCTAGAATGAAATTCACCAAACAGTGCAAACACTTGGCACCTGCAATGATCCAAAGATCTTTTCAAGATCCACACCAAAACATCCAGAAAACTTCAAGGTCTTTCCAAAATCCAGAGAAGGAAGATGAAGAAGAGAACTTTAAAGTCTTTCCAAGATAAACTTTTTACAGCCTAGCTAGGAGCAATGAGCTCGTGCTCTTCATTAGCGCATCAATCATAATTTGCCGCATTAGATAAAACTAAGCGAGTAGGTCGGTTCTAGACGAATTTTTAGCAAATCAAATGATCTCTCTAATTTTGAACCATGTGCATTGAACATGGAAGTATCCACAATTCAAGCACCTTCATGGCTGCTGGTGAATGACACGACAATGTGGAACACGCAAAACAGGAGTCTCGGTCACCGTCGGTGTCAAGTGCTTCATCGCTCTCGGGGTCGCGTCAGTCCAACATGTGTCGACCTGCTCCTGGTGGCCGCCGGCTAGAACTAGAAGTAACCAAATCTTAGATAGCTAGCCAACGGACGATCGAGAAGAGTAAACGAAGGATGCAACTGGAAGCTAGGACACACACATCACCACCAACCCACTGGCCGACTGGATTCTAGCTAGTGCCATTTGCAAATCTACTAATCTAGGCTCTAGCAAGCATGTGGCGATCGACCCTACCCGTGGAGATCTGTCCACGACTCACCAGCATTATTGCCTGTGCGAAGTCCGCGCATATGCTGCATTATTGCCGTTGCTAGCTAGGTTGCTCCCTCCATTGCGGTCACGCGCCTAACCTTGCACCGTTTTGTCTCGGTCGGTTTCTGTTGCATGTAGTGGCAGATGCCTCCAAGGCTCCATGATCATGAACGTTGGCAGACCAACTGATCTAGGAATGTAACGAGGTGGGCCTCTCTACTCAACCATAACAAATAACTTCACGGTTAACCTTTTTTTCGAAAAAGGGAACGGTCTCTGCATCAAAAGATGCATACATTTTTTATTACAAAGTTCAGAAAAGTACAAAGTAAATAAATCCGAAGCCCCATGTCTCGCGACAATATCTCCACCAAGATACCACTAACGCTATGCTAGAAGACAAAACTAAAGAGAAAATACATAATTTTTAGACAAATCCTTCAAGAAGAAAAAGGCGCATGTGCATCGATAATGACGAGTCCAAACCAAGCTCGAGCTAGGATTTTCATTCTCAAAGACAAGTTTCGAACAACCACCTTCAATAAGGGCACGACGTAAGCGCACGTCAACGTTGCCAAAAATGTTTCCACTGAGGTGTGTAAACTCGATGTAGATGCTTGTACCATCATCACATGTCCGACCAACGTCATATCGTTGACCAGATGCCACTCGACAAGAAGCTGGAAGCTTATGACGTCACATACCGCCACGCCTCAAGCCACTTCCGCGCCATCTTCGATCGATCATCAATAAGAATGACTTGACACTGCGGAGGACACGTCGTGTGTAACACCTGGCAAAATAGACATAACTTGACCCCTTGTATGAGACTCCACATGGCCACCGTCGACCAGACATGACTTGGCAGCTCCTCCGAAACCGTCGTGCGTAGCACCTGCTGCATCGAATGGAACCCTGTTTCAAAATGAAGGGGACGTCCCATGCTGCCGCTGGCCTCAAAACCTCATGGTGTGAGCTCTAGGGTTTTGCTCCCCCTGTCGCCTGGAGGAGGCGGAGTGAGAGAGCGCGTGGAGGAGGCTCCCTGGTGTGAAAGTCTCTGTTAATCAAACTTGGGCTCTTGCAAAACTCGGACATGATATTGTTTCGTTTTGATCTGTATATAGAAAGTCTCTTACAAACAGACAACAACTGTTTAGTCACTTGAATGAATACAGTCCATTCGTCTGTCAGGTCAATTAGTTATGATTGTATGTATGTAGCTTACTCAGATTTTTCACTACCCAGACAGGTCACTATCTCTTGATTTACCGGTTATATAATTCCCTCGGGGTCAATGATTGCGTTGAGTAATTTATGCATGGTGCCAAGGAGGAACTATACGCGATCACAAGAACAAGGCGCCACACTCTTGCCGCCGAAATTCCTATTTTTTGTTGGGATCCCTTCCCGGCATCCTCTGTACTCCACCCGATCCTTCAACAAAATCATCATACAATAACCTAAACAAATCACATATAGTAGGTCTTTATGATTCTACTTAAACATATCATAATCAATCGATCATCATAATCGTACATGCGTCAATCACAAAAGGCTATTGATCAAATGTGAACCTTTATAATATATAATTAGCCGCCGGACTAGGGATCAACACTTTCAACTCTCAGAGAACATACTCAATTTAAGATCAATTTCCATGCTCGATTTCGTCTCGATGAGGCGTTCAAAACAAGATCTCATATTGATATGTTCAGACTAATTTTTGTTTTCCATATATGTGACAACATATTGTGAAGTTACCGCGATCTTAGTATGAGTGGTCACCTTAAAATCTGGCCCGTACTATGATAACCTGCATGTTATTTGTTATAAATGTCAAATACCAAATTTAACACAATTATCACCTGAAAGCTATTTAGATGGGCTAGTTATAACCTGCATATTACTGGATAGATAATAAGTTGTATGAAAACTTGATAACATGCCGTGTGGGATCGTTTTAGTATTGAAGCTGTCATCGTGAATTCATTATAAAATCAATGGTTAAAAATAGGTCCGGAATAAATGGTTTAAACTATAGAGCATTCAAAATTTCAAAATTGAAGGGAATTTTGGTGACATCCATGGGCGAATTTAAGGCCTCTCTAGTCTGGGTTCGTCAACTATGCCGCAACTTGCAATACTAACTTTATATAATGATTTTGTCCAAAAAATGGCACATTTGACAAAGCTTCTGAAAGTTTCTAGGTCCGCCACTAGTGACATCACCACACAGTAGTCATATGCATCCACTCGTTAGACCACGGTGTGTTGAGGCTTTACAGTTGCCTTAGAGAATAATCATTACTATATCGACAACTTGTTAGGTGTTTCCTTCATACTCTATCCGTTCCTAAATATAAGATATTCTAGCTAGGTCACTCACATGTTGTCTAGGCGGGGACCTAAATGAGAAAACATATACACTAAAACGTGTCTAAATACATGTAGACACATGTGATTGTGGACAAAAGTTAAAACATCGAAAATAGTGGACTAATTTGTAATGAGAAAACCAAACCCTTCTCCTCACCATCATTCAGCTCACTTACAATCTACTCTTATGTGCTAGCGCTATATTGTAAAACGACATCCATGCTGAGGAAATCCGCTCAAGCAACCGAGAAGGAATGGTGGCAACAGTTGCAGGCATTGTCCTTTACACGAGAACGAGGGTTTTACATATTTGCCAAGATGATAATGCGCAATTGTAAAAAATAAATACTTTTAGGTATTGTAGTATTATGCATAACTCTATATCAAATATTTTAGTGTTGCCAAGAACATAGAAACTAAAATGTATGTATCTGGCAACTAACGGATAACAACTTGGTAACTATCAACAAATATATTTTTCGAAATATGTCGACATGGGATTTAGTTTCGTATATCTACTAAGTCAATAGTGAAAACGCAACGCCAAATGGATTAGCGACTCGAGAGATACAACTTTTTAAATTTAAAACATGAAGATAATTGTGTTGATGTAAACGTTGTTACCATCACATGCATGCAGGGCTAGAGAAAAGGAGGGGCCCTCAGGAACCCAAGCCCTCCATGTGCCCCAACACTGTAGTTCTTCCCTTATAATTTTACTAAAAACATGGGTTAGCGACATTTATCCTCAAGCATAATTAGTTCAACCCGATGGATGTAAAATTATCTCATGACCCGTGTCATGTCTCGGTAGACGGACATCGGGAGTAAAGGATAACCCTTTTTAGGTTCGGCACGGGGCGCGAAGGAGGCTGGGAAACGTCTCTTCCGGGAGATGGAGGTCAAGCTCTCCACTCCGATGATCAAGACGAGCAACACAGAGACACAAGGAGTTACCCAGGTTCAGGCCGCCCGGAGGCTAACAGCCCTACTCCTGCATGTCTGGATTGATGTGTTCACCATGGCGTAGCTTACAAGGTGGCTCCCGGGTAGTGACCCGGAAGGTGGATGGCTGGAGGTAGACGAAGAGCAGATCCTGACCCGGAGGAGATCACCTCTCTTCTCCAGCCTCCTTGCCCTAGTCTAGTCTTGACTTGCTCCGAACTTGGGATCCTCCACCTCGGTGACCTTGGTCCTCCTTTTATAGGCCAAGGGGATGCCAGAAGGGTCACGCGAGGAGCGTGGGGGGTTTTAGGTGGGAAAACCCCTTGGTGGTATATAGGGGGTGACGTGGCCTCCTCTCGTCCTAGTATCCTCCTCCGGTTAGGTGATGATGTCCACCTTTATGGAAAGCAGGGCGGGCAGGGCTTGAGAGCCCCACCGGCCATGTTCCCAGGCGATGTCACCGAGCGCCTGCTTCATCTTGGCGCCCAAGTCTTCTTGGAGCTTCTAGCACGTGATGGCGTGCTTATCCCTTGTGTTGTACGGAGCTGCACCCGAGAAGAAGCCTGGCCTCCTGTCGAGGACTCGGTCTCTCGGGTTCTGGCCTTGGTCTCCGGGTTGTAGGCGACCCCGGAAGGTATCCGGGCCCTCTGGCGTCGATGTCGAGCTTGTTGGGTTCCCATGGGGTAGGTGAGCAGGCCCACCTACCAATCTTGAGTCTTGGTCTTGTCCATCTTCTTGGTGGGCCCACAGGTGGTGGACCCACTTTGGCAGCATAAGGGGAACCCATGTTCCACTGTTGCGACAACCAGGGTGTTTTCAGCCGGGGTTTAATAACTTCTGGTTCCTTCTAAGTCAAGTCTATGTATCAAGAACTTATGAATGGGGACACTAGATATCTCCAAAAATACACTCGAAAGCTGAAAATTCCACCAAAAATAAATATTTTCATGTGGTTCCTTAACCGAAAAGTAATATTAATAAAAGAAATCTCGCTAAGAGGAATTGATAGGATGTAAAAAATGTTATTTTTGTGGTGCTAAGGAATTAGTATAACATTTATTTATTTCTTGTCCTTTTTGCTAGACTAATATTGCGCGTCGGCTTTCAATATATCACCTCCAAAAATATGTTCAGGAATTGGTTGATAAGACAAAAAAAAAGGCTGAATTTCGAATTTGTGTTTTTGTTTGGGCCATATGGAATGTTCATAATGATTTTGTTTTAACAAACCAAGAGATACTCCACTTTTGCAAGTTATCCATATGGCTAGCCATTGGATCATTATGTGTTCCTATATCCATCTGGTGGATCAGCGCTAGGCCATGAACTATGGGTACAACCGCTTGAAAATGGTTGCGCCGAATTTTTTTTGACTGGTGCGGCTATTAGTGTGATAATAAAATTACATGTTGAAGTACCGGCGTTGCATGCTATTTATTTTACGTTGGTTGATATATGTCTCAACTTTATGTGATCATCATTGAGATGTAAACTCTTTGCACTGAAATAAGGAAAATAAAGTTGGCTATATGCATCTATCAATGCAGAAGTTGGGGTTGATCCCCCTTTTCAAAAAATGCCTCTTATGGGGATGTTCTTTAGAAATCATGTACATGAGACTAGAACTCATACCTCACACATGACCAACAAGTATAACTATGAAAATATATATAAGTAAGCAAACTATTACTATCATGTACAACTCATATCTCTTTTATGAATAACACATATACACATAGAGATTACCCGAAAAAAATACTCATAGAGCTATATCTGACTATTCAAACGGATAAGTATAATATTATTGTCATGTACACCTCATACCTTTTACATGATACCAACGAAAATAAATAACCACATTACTATTATAATGTACATAAAGTAGATATTTTGTCTTGATCGTGATTTGTGGTGTATGCCTTAGTACATAAAAGGCAATAAGTAAAATGAATGTAATAAAAAGTTGGCATACATGGATACCAATATGTATGCGTTCTATATATTCCAAAATTCACCTTATGAGTGAATGATTCATGGCTGCACTCCATTCTAGCCATGTTGCAATTGAAACGGCTAATAAATATCTTTAATTGAGTGAACCAACTTAAAATAGGAAGAGGACGGAAAAGAGGAGAACGTGAGGAATATACTCCCTCCGTTCCACAATACTCTACATCCTATAAAGTTTAAGACAAATTAGCATTCTCTTTAATAATACTACTCAAGTACGTAAACACCCAATCCAAGTCAGATTAGCATTAATGACACCCAATAGAAAAACAGAGAGGCTGCTTAGTTTTCTGTTGTTGCTGATTACCGAGGAGATAATTAATGTTCAGAACCCAAAATGTAGATTAATATGGAACAAAATATTAGTCTAGAATGTAGACTATTATGGAACAGAGGGAGTATGTGCTTATAGTACTTCAAAGTTTAGTGAAAGTGAAACTGACCAAATATATAAAAACTATCAACTTTATAATACCAAATCCAAATATATATAATGTAAAAAATATTTCGTGATAGTTTCAATAATAATAATTTGATATTATACATGTTGACATGTTTTCTATATACTTGTTTAAACTTTTAAGTCTAACTTTGACCACTGGAAGCTGAAAGTACCACTGAAATAAAGATTTTCATGTGGTTTCTTAACCGAAAAGTAATATTAACAAAATAAATCTCGCAACGCTGGCGGTAGCGGTCGCTTTGTTCGGATTCAGTGTCCAACACGGATGTGAAAAGGCCGGGGTAAAAGAGTTGGAGATCGGAGCCGGCCGCACGTGTGCGGCGGCCTTTTAGCCAAGCCAGCGGCGAAGACACGCACTCGCGCAGGCAAGCAAACCTGTCCCTCGCCTCCCGCTGACCCGCGAAGCTCTCCATAAAAGCACCGTCGGGGCGCGCGTGATCCCGACCGACTCCCAACTCCCAAGGGTCTCTCTCCCCCTCCCTCCGCCCGCCCGGACCGTCACCAAGATCATCCGACCCGAGATTAGTAGTCCACGCCGCAAGATTTTGTGGTCCTCCCTCCATTAAAAACCCACCCCCAAGAACGAGTCATTGCTGCCCCCACCGCCGCCGCCGCCGCGGCTGCAGTCCTTCGTGTCGGTGAGTTGGAGGCAATGGCGAGGTCCGGCGCCGGCAGGATGCGGGCGTGCGGGCCGTGGGGCGACGGCGGCGGCAGCGGCGCCGTGGGAGACGCGCTCGACAGGGAGATGTCGCGCGACGGCAGCCACTACAGCCTCTCCAGCAGCATGCTGCCCTCGCTCGGCGCAAGGAGCAACCGCCGCGCCAAGCTCCGCCGCTTCATCATCTCACCCTACGACCGCAAGTACAGGTGATTTTTTCTTTCGCTCGCACACCTCCTCGTTAGTCTCATCATCATTACTCCGTTACTCTCCTGTCGTCATCATAGGCAGCACGCCCATCTCTCTATCTCTCCGCGGCTGCTTTGTTTCAAAAACTTGTTCTTTTGCGCATTGGTCGTTTCCGGTTCGTTCCGTCGTGCTATGCTATGGCTCTGCTTTAGTTTAATCTATTTATTTAAGAGAAGAGGTTGGTATTTTCAAATAATTAAAAAAATAAGAGATCGGTGGATGCTCCTCGTTGAGCTGCTACGAAGTGGAGGCTTTGCAATTTTCGCTTTGTTCTCTCCCTTTTTCTTACTACGGAGTAGATTATTGTCGTTAACTTCAACATAACATATTATGTTATAGATTATTAGAAAGGCAGGCTACGGAACTCAGTTCAGTTGTATGTTCGTCCAACTTTGCCACTAATTTGCTCTTCTTTTCGTTCTTCCTCTTCTTCTTGGATCGGAACTTCAGAGCCAGTCCTCTAATTATTATTTTCTGGAATACAAAATCAAAGCCCCGCTGGATCAGAAATAATAGTAATCGTTGCTATCTTTATGTTTTCCAGGGTTGACTTAAGCTGAATTATTGATTTGTTTGTTTTATCGACGTAGTACTCGTCTCTTCTGCTTTATTTTTATTCACTTCTTTGGACTGCTTGAGTAATCTACGACCGCTTTAGTCTATCATTTTTCCGTAGGCAGACAAAGAAATCGTGATGTTGATGCCGACATTTGAGCAATTCTTGCAATGCTTCGTTCACCAAACGGGATCATTCACGGAATCCACACGGAGAACATTTGTCTATTAGTTATATCTTGAAATTATTTTTTAGATTTTCAGGGAGCAAACCTCCCGGGCCCCATTCTCATTGAAAAACGAAGCCACATGGTTTGCCATACAGAGTTGTAGACTTCTAGCTTCAGGAAATGAAAATTATTGGAATTATTTGAAGGAGGGGGAAAAAATCCTCTTTTGAACCTGTACTTGTTCTTCGTTCCAGTATGTACCCCATTTGTTATTTTAAAAAAAGAATCCCAACCTGATAGGACAACCCCACATGTCATCATGGGCAGGGCTCGAAAGAATACCATGATATTGTAAAAAAAATTGTCCAAAATTTGAAAATAAATCATATCTCACCCGTTTTAAAAGCGTTGACCAACGGAGGAAGGATCCCTCCCTTGGCTATCTCACCCATTTTAACTTCAATTAAGTGACACTTGTTCCAATATAAACTCAAGTTACAAATGAGAAAAATACATTATAATTTAGATTATGAATGTAAAAGCAAAGGAAAGATATATTTCTTAATTTGGTATTAAAATTAGTGATATGTGATTTATTTTTTGCAATGTGATGTGGCGTCCAAGTCAGCTGACACATGGGTCTTGCATGAGTGTCAAGATGTTAGAGCATCTCCACAGCGCGCCCAATAGAGCATCCGAGAAACAGGGCGCGAAGCGGGGTTTTGCGGGGCGCTTATTGGGGTGTGCCGGCAACATTTGGGCTATTGGGCTCGCCGCTGGGGGCCGTTTTGGTGCCGGCGCGCCCAATCTATTGGGAGCGCTATTGGGCGCCGGTGGAGATGCTCTTAGGTTGGCCAAGATAAACCTTGGAATAAGGCATAAGTGAGGTAAAAACAGGAAATAAATTCTCAATCGGATAATTGTTGATAGTCTATGAGACTGCGCGAACTAGGTGGTAAAAACAACAGGTTGCTCTTTTTTCTCAACCATGCTACTGAACAGGCAACATTAAGTCTGAAATGATGAAGGTTGGGCAATCCACATATATTTCAATGTGGACAAAAAGAGGCCAAGCAAATTTTACATGCGCCAACCAGTAGAACAAAAACCTGAACTGATGGAGAAGGTTGGGTAATCAACACATACTTCAACGGGCGCAAAACGTACACAAGCCCAAGTAACAAGAAACAGAAAGGAAAACAAAGTAACCGAGAACAAAACAAGCAGATAAACAGGAAACGCCAAGAAGTTTCTCTTGTTCTTGCTTTGTAATTTGATCACTAGTATAGCAAAAACTTGGCACACACATTACATGCCCGTGGAAGGTTAATGTTCATGTAACCACCTCATCAGTGGAAACTGCATGTACATGTCTAAAATTCTCAAAACTTGGTCAAACTTAGAAAGCATTCAATTTTGAATAAATTTATACGCCATGTATTTCAGGACGGGAGTAATACATACTGAATGTGATATTCTGTATTTGAATATATAATTGACAAATTTATGTTGTTTTAACTGTGATCACTATCCATTTGGTTGTTTGTCAGTTTGATATCTTTCCAGGGGAGGTTAAGTTTGATCTTGAAATTTGTAGTTAATTCATATATCACCATCTGTACATTTCCTGGAGTTATATAGAACTTCACAATGTTTGGCGGAGTTTTCATGAAAGTGTGGTTTCCATGTGATTTCTGTCGTGGAAAAGGGTAGGTGCTGCCAACGCACTAAAGAAGAAAAGTGTTATATATACAAGAATGTTCATGTTTTCTAGAGTTTTATTCTTTTTCTTTTTTCTCAGATGGCTCCTTTTATACAATAAAATCTTCTATATAGTAGTAAGTGGTAACTTTAGTCATCGGTAATTCCAGACTTAAATGAAAGATTCTGTGGGTGCTAGACTTTTTGGATAAGTGGAAGCTGTATTGAGCAGCTCCGGGAATTGCTTCTAGGCTTCTGGCAGATAGCAATGCTTACACCCAGTATGCAATAATGCTAAACAATCTGGACATAAAGAATAGATAGATCACACTTTTAGGCAGGGCAATCGGGTTTATATTATACAGACATAAGACATGCATCAATTCTAATATTGTGTTATTAACACTATGCAGATTGTGGGAGACTTTCCTCATAGTTCTTGTAGTCTACTCTGCGTGGGTCTCCCCATTCGAATTTGGCTTCATTCGGATTCCTACAGGGGGGCTAGCTGCGACGGACAATGCCGTGAATGCAATCTTCGCAGTTGACATCATCCTGACCTTCTTTGTAGCCTACCTGGACAGACTAACATACTTGCTTGAAGATGATCCAAAGAGAATTGCTTGGCGTTATACTACCAGCTGGTTTGTTCTTGACGTTGCCTCCACAATCCCGTCAGAAATTGCTCGCAGGATACTACCTTCAAAGCTCAGGTCATATGGATTCTTCAACATGCTTCGTCTATGGCGTCTCCGAAGAGTCAGCTCTCTCTTTGCCAGGTATGTTCGTCATAATGGATGAGTAGAAAAATGATGTTCTCTTTTATGTTCATATATCCTGCTCTTCTATCTAACTCTGATCGAATACTGGGCTATTATCTTAGTGCCATTTTAAATATTTTTCTTCATTTTATAGATTGGAGAAGGATAGACACTTCAATTACTTCTGGGTCCGATGTGCTAAGCTCATTTGTGTAAGTGATTTGAACATTACAGTGTTCTCTTGTAAATTTAATATTATTAATGGTTGATATCATGTTTCCTTACCTTTCTTTCATCTTGTAGGTCACACTTTTTGCTGTGCACTGTGCAGCATGCTTCTACTATCTTATTGCTGATAGGTATCCAAACCCAAAGCAAACGTGGATTGGCAATAGCATGGAAGATTTTCATCAACAGGGCTTGTGGATTCGCTATGTAACATCGGTATATTGGTCAATCACCACACTTACCACTGTGGGTTATGGGGATTATCATGCGGAAAACATAAGAGAGATGATTTTCAATATTTTTTACATGTTCTTTAACCTTGGGTTAACTGCTTATTTGATTGGGAACATGACCAATTTGGTTGTCCATGGCACCAGCCGTACTCGAAAATATGTGAGTTTTGTCTGGCTGGCCTTTGGTTGATATATACATCGAATCATTATCTTAATACTCAACTCTGAGATCTTGTTTCTGTTTTCTTTTGACTAAAGCGAGATACAATTCAAGCTGCAACCAGCTTTGCACTTAGGAATCAGCTACCACCTCGGTTGCAAGATCAGATGATATCACATCTTAGCTTAAAGTTCAGGACAGACTCAGAAGGTCTTCAACAACAAGAGACTCTTGATGTGCTGCCAAAGGCCATTAGATCTAGCATTTCTCACTATCTCTTTCTCCATCTGGTTCAGAACATTTACCTATTTAAAGGTGTATCTAATGATCTAATTTTTCAACTGGTGAGGCTGTGGTGATTCTTTAGTCTTTCTTTTAGTTAGTTACTCCTGAACATATGCTTAATTTTTCATTTTGCATGATTCCTTTTAAAGGTTTCGGAGATGAAAGCTGAATACTTTCCACCTAGAGAGGATGTGATTTTGCAGAATGAAGCACCCACTGACTTCTACATTTTAGTTTCTGGTAGTGCGGTAAGAATGCTGTTTTTTCCTAGTTATTTAATTTCTTAGTTGATATATTATTAATAAGAAGAGTATAGATAAAAAGGAAGTTATGCTGGTATTAGTTTTAACACAAAAAGTGTTGATGTCATTCTGACAATCGGTAAACATGTTGCTTTTTCAGGAGTTAATTGAGCTGCCAAATGGTGCGGAACATGGTACAGAACAGGTAAGTCCTATGTTGCTTTGATGCTTAGCTTGAAGCAAATTTATGCATCAAATGGTCCTTAAAATAATATATTGGTATTCGGTAATCTGCAGGTAGTGGGAGTGGCTAAGTCCGGAGATGTTATTGGAGAAATTGGGGTTCTTTGCTATAGGCCTCAACTATTCACAGTCCGGACAAAATCCTTGTGTCAGCTTCTACGCATGAACCGTACGGCGTTTCTCAGCATTGTTCAATCCAATGTTGGAGATGGAACTATCATAATGAACAACCTTATTCAGGTTTACTGTCCATATTACCCTTCACAGTTTTCTTCTCTCCTATGGAAATTGCACATTTACAGTCTTACAGACTGCTAGACTATAATTGTTAAGATCTCGGGCTACACTACTGGAGCTTTTTAGTAGATGACAACATGTGAAATTGAAAGTTCAATCCTCACATAATCACTTGCTCGCCTTAGATCCTTAAATTACATTCATGTGGGCTATTCTCTGATAAGCGGATGCTCCCAACTGTAACCAACTATGCTGAAAATGTTTAACGAAATGCTGTTTGCCTATGAACGCTTGTTGTACGCATATTAAGATCCTCTTTTCGGTACAGTTACTGAAAGATAAGAAAGACGACGGCGTAATGGTAGTTGTGCTGAAGGAGATCGAGACCATGCTAGCTCGAGGTCGTCTGGATATGCCGATTACACTGAGCTTTGCAGTAACTAGAGGAGATGATCATTTGGTGCATCAACTACTTAAACGTAATCTGGACCCAAACGAGTCAGATCAAGATGGGCGTACAGCATTGGTCAGTATGTTCATCAATGCATAACTACGCTCTTCATTCTATATTTATTTAAGCAGGAAATGACAATCTTCATTTTCATGATCAACAGCACATAGCTGCTTCCTCAGGAAATGAGCAGTGTGCCAAGCTTCTATTAGAATATGGAGCGGATCCAAATGCTATGGTAAGCCTACAGCTAGAATTATGATAATTCCTTCTTGTATATATCATCATAGTGGAGCAAATCTATGGCCTCCAGAATTCTTTTGAAATTCAAATTTATTACGGTGTACCACTTCAGGAAACATTTACTCTTTTTTTAGGAACCTAATTTTTTTTACTCTTGACTAGCTAGAACAAGAATGCTCTCTTAATTGTGCTTACAAATCGCAAAAAGATGTTAAGTTTATGTAGGTTTTGTCATACCTCCATCTGACGAGGTGCCTTTAATTCTTCGAATATCCAGATTCGGAAGGAAAGGTTCCACTATGGGAGGCTATATATGCAAAGCATGATACAGTTGTGCAGCTGTTAGTCCAGGGCGGTGCAGATCTGTCATTGGGGGATACAGGCTTATATTGTTGCATGGCTATTGAGCAAAACAATATAGAACTCCTTGAGGAAATACTCAATCGCATCCATGATGCAGACAGGCCATCCAAAGATGGAAACATTCCGCTGCACCGTGCTGTCTGCGACGGAAACGTTGAGATGGTTGCGTTGTTGCTGAAACACAGAGCTGACATTGACAAGCAGGACAGCAACGGCTGGACCGCAAGAACTCTAGCTGATCAACAAGGCCATCAAGAAATACAAGACCTATTTAAACCATTGACAGCACCAAGGAAGTACACCTCAAATGGCAAGGCGACACCTATGCTGCTAGGCCGGTTCAGCAGTGATCCCTCGATGCGAAATGTGATCCGTGAAGACACCGAGCTACCCAGCAAAGTTCTTCCACAAAAGCTAGGCAGGAGGAAAGTCAGCTTTCAGAACTCTCTTTTCGGCGTCATCTCTTCGTCTCATCCACACCGAGACACTGACCATCTACTCTCAAGAGGTCTTGCAGCAACAGGTGCTCCGAGTTATCGCCAGGACCATCACAAGCCACTCATACGGGTGATAATCAGCTGTCCTGAGAAGGGGAACACTGCTGGGAAGCTTGTGATTTTACCACGGACGATGCAGGACCTTCTTCAACTCGGCGCAAAGAAGTTTGACATGATGCCTACTAAGGTCCTGACAATCGAGGGTGCCGAGGTGGACGAGGTTGAGCTCATCAGAGACGGCGATCGTCTTGTTCTTGCCAGCAGTGACTGGGTGCCAGATGTCGCACAAGCAAGATGAAAGTTTAGTGAGAGAAATGCGGCTTTGTGGTTTACTACTATTTGGGTAAAGAGGGAATGTTGAACTACCCTTGTAGCAAAAGCCAATGGTGAAAGAATAGTTTGAAATCACCAATAGCTACTCCACCATGAAACATATGGTGAACCTGGGTTATGCCCACCAAGAGAAATGTATTTATCATTTTGAAGTGGTAGAGCATACCTTGTGTAGAAATTATTCATTGTAAAGCTGTCCGAAGAAAGTAGTACAGGGTTGTCTGGCTGTTATTATTATGCCTCTCAGGATTCTTGCTTCCTATGTAACTATTGGTGCTCGAGAGCTTGAATCTCGAGGAATGTTGCCAGCAACACATTTTCGGAAAGCTTTCTCTGAAATTTGTTTCTCTGGGAAAGAGAGGGACTAAACAACAGCCAGATGGTAACGGTTGTATAGTGCAATGCAAGTGGCTGTACAAGAAATGATCCAGGCACATCCATGTCTACACGCTTCACCTTCCACCAGCTGTGCTCATGCTCAGCCCGCCCAGGCAAGAAATGTTGGCATGCAAAGGCAGTACCCTATGGCAACTGGCATTTGGCACGGGACAAATCCAGAGAGGACAGAGCGATCCAGAAGCTCTTCCCCCGGCCCAGAAGGTGGCTTCCACCCGACATTTCCCCTGGCCGTCCGGTGACTAACTTTGCACTAAAATTTTCTCTGCTGAAATTATTTTAGTGAAGTTATTCTCAGTTCTTTCTAGCAGAGGATAAGATGAAGTGGCATCTGGACTGGAGCAGCGGAAGACGTGAACAAAACACAGCAAGAATGTGCTGTACAGATTCAACTTGCTTGATTGAAACAATTCGGGGACCCATTACATGTGACAAAAAAAGGTTTGGAGCTCTAGGACCCTCGAGATTGTGGGTCAGGCTCCACTACTTTGCAACTAACGATGACACACAAACTCACACCAACTAGGGGCGATCTACTCAGTGTAGAGGGCAGAAGGGGGCAAAATTCAGAAAGAAGAAAGATGGACAGGTTGTATGCTACAATCTTTGCAATGAATCGTCCGATGCTACCAATCTTGAGATAAATGGAGAAAGAGCCGAGAGCAATGCCTTGGCACACTCTTCGTGTGGCAGGTGTCCACATCCTGATATAGTTACTAGCCTCTGCACAGGAAGCAAAATGCGGATTGTTAGGATCAGCAATCAGGTGTAAAATGGAGTTGGAATTCATGACAGTATACCCTATTATGGGAGAACTAGGCAGCTATGAAATCGTGGACAACTTACAGAATTTACAAGTTTTGAAGCCATAGTTTGCGCCGACTTCAGAGGTACAAGAACATCCTCAGAACCTGCTACCACTAGAACAGGGAGGTCTTCCACTGATCTTAGTAATTCTGCAGCTCTGTTTGATGATAGGACAGTAGAAAACGAAAGACGGCCTACTTCATGAAGTGCTTCATCCCAGCCCTCAACAAATAGTGGAGCCTGAATGCAAAAGTTCACATAAGGTCAATCGATAGTTAAATACTCACAGAATCAAGTAATGAGCAAAAACATGTATGGTCGAAGGTGCACTTATTTTACATTCGGAAAGCTATTTATATGCTATATATAAGTAGTAGCATGCAAGAATAGTTCAACTTTTCTACATTAAGACAACACGGTGGGGCAATAAATTATTATATTATACCTGACTGAAGTTCTGTAAGAGTATTTAAATAATAATAATGACCTAACTCATTTCCGAAACTAGCTTGGAAATCAAGGGTTTGACAGTAGATTTAAAAGGCAAAAGGGAAATGTAAACCACTGGAAGTCTTTACCTTGTAAAGGTTCAGAACATCTGTTGTCAACTTGGTGGCATCATACCATGCTCGTCGATTGATCACCTGAGTGATTTCAGTACGCAGAAGCGGGCGGACCATGTGCTTTTTCCTCAGAGGGGTATGCAGGAGTATACGAGCAAATGCAGGAATGACTTCTCTTGATAAGCTTACACCGATAAGAACAACTCCCTTCACTTCAACCTGGGAGCACACAAGGAAACAAGTGCTTTTACATGACCATTCTGGGGATAAACTACATCCCAATAATATGATAGGTCACCGAAGTTTACAACACACAAAAAAAGTGACAGTGCTGCTACCTTTGTAGGATCTCTAGACACGCGTAACTTCTCAGCAGTTCTTAGAGCAAGCCACCATCATCATGACCAACTAAAACCACAGAGCGCAAGCCCATGTCTGAGCAAAAGGAAATGAGATGATCAACCTGTAGAGGGGCATAAAAAATTATCTTGTTAAACATGATCTCTCTGTTCGAAGTACAGCAGGAAAGTGTCTAGTGGTTGTAACTGAACTGAAACCTTAAAAAACAATCAGGTCACACCACTATCATTAGGAAATTATATCACAGCCTTATGATATACTTCCTCCGTCCCAAAATATAACACGTTTTGGCAAGCTGTTATATTATAGGACGGAGGGATTACGTCTCAAAACTTTAAAAAAAAAGTGTTAATCATAGCTATCAATGAAACGAGGGGTATTTTCAAAGGGGTGTCTATTATCTCAATCATCAAATGCAAACATTCCCATCTCGAAGTAACTCCATATGTTACCAACAAAATAACGCCTTTGCTAATCCTCATTTGCCTGAAATTCTTAAAATCTCAGTCACCTAAAACTGAGATATGATGTCAGTCACACTCTTAAGCCAAAAATTGCACTCTTTGAAGGTATACAACTTTAGTGAAATGATAATGCAATTTATCTTTATTTTGTAGTTAGAAAAACAATTTTTCCAGGTAAATGCTGGATGTACTCAATTAAGAGCTCCTTTCTAAAAAATAAATAAAGTTCATGTGACACAAATCAGTGAGTAGATGGCAACAAGGATCACCTGTGACTCAATCTCGTATGGATTTGGCAAATTCTTGTCTTCCCAGTCCTTTCTGCGAGGTCGAGATGTTAAACCCCATCCAGGGCGATCAAAGGCCAGCACAGTACAACCCACTTGTCGAGCAAGCGAATTAGTAACATGTCTCCAGGAGAACACTCCCCCTCCAAACCCATGCACCAAAACAACAGCAAATTTCCCCTGCTCTCCAGTCTCGAGATCAAATCCCATAGGTTTCAAACACACCTGTAAGCTCTCATCATCAAGAATCAGAAGGGGGATGCCATCCGACAAAGTTGGAGAGGTCAATGGTTCTACCAACAGTGGGGCATATAGTGAGGTTTGGTGATACTGATGACTATAGCTCCTATTCAAAAGACGGCGGGTACTAGAGGTAGCTGAGGGCGGGCTCTCATGCCTATGCCTTCTAGGAGAAATGCTTGATGAAACTACATCACGGTTGATTTCTGGAAATGATTCAGGAGCTGGAGATACACAATTTGATGGGTCGGACATTTTGTAATGTACAGTGATCCCCTGGCAAGCAATGAACCTGCTATCACTATCAGCAAGAAAACTGATTGGAATATCCCTGTCATCGTGGACAAGAGTTTTTCTCTTTGTCTCACTTTCACTCCTTGAATAAAGTTTCCCACTGTGTGGAGTGGGTGATCGAGGAACCTTGTAGCATCCAGGAAAGGCATTCTTGTATGCAAGAATCTGAAAAGTAGCAGACCAAACCATAAATACCAAGAGAAACAAGTAGGAGTATAAAAGCTTGATTTGTACAATCCATCATAGGCTGTGAGATTCAAGAGAACACGACATACCGATTCAGGGTCAATGCGATGGATAAGCAGCTTCCGTCGAGCCCGGCAGCTTGTTCTGTAGGCAACAACAAAATGGCCGAGAGCAAAGATCAAGGACGACAAGAACAGCACAGGCATTCCCCATAGCATCTTCATATTTAGCTTGTGATCCGCCAATGATGGTGAGAGCTCAGGCCCAATGTCCTGTGCCGGACTGTAAACGCAGGCCTTCATCAGCAGGATTAGCAGCGAAGCCAAGGAACAGAACGTTGTCGTTCCAAGGTACGGGCCATGAGAGAGACCAGATGTATCACACACAAGGTACACACCTGCACAAGCACATTGTCAGGTTAGCGGGATCTGATAATGATTCTCCTCAAAATACTGGTGTAAATTCATACTGTAAACAACTCTGAAATTTTCAAATTTCCTTCATCAAGTTTCGTGCAGTCCACTCAGCAAAATGCCGCAGTTTAACTAAATTAGTACGGAGCATTAGGATAGAAGAGAAGAGGACATACAATGAGACAACAAGCAACAGATATATGCTCTCTAATTAATGACTGCGGTAACGGGCAGTTTTTTTTTTCACCAAAAGTTTCGTCATTTGGCCCAAACGGAAGATGACAAGCACAGGTGTAGCTTTCGGATCACCAAATCCTCATACATAGATGCAGCAAAAAAAAAAATCCTAAGCAAAACGCCCAAATCCCAAAATAGGCTCCAAAGCACTAGGGGGGAGGGGGAAAATTAAAGAAGCCCGGCGCGTACGTGCCGATTTCGTAGCACCAGCGCGCACTAGAACAGCATTGAGGAGGCAATGGCAGCTTACAGGCGATGACGAGAGATCGAACTACGGAGACGAGCGGTATGTCCACGAGCGAGCTCCGGAAGCCGTACCGCTGGAGGTGGTCCCGCAGCCCGCCGCAGCGCAGGCACCCGAGGCGCACTTCGATCCAGAGCGCCACGGCCACGTCGCCGGCTGTCACCACCACGGGCGCCGACACGACGAGCAGCGACGCCAGCATCACCACCATGAACCACGCCGTCTTCACCCCCCGAGTCGCCGTCTCCACCCACCCCTTCCCGCCCGCCCCCATCTTCCCGCGGCCGTCTCCGACGCGCGGGTCCCCGGCGCCCAATCCAACTCCGGCGATCGCCGGCGGCCTGGGCTACGAAGCAGCGCGCATGCGAGAGGCAGAGGCCACGCTGGCGCTTTGTGGGTTTAGGTTCGACAGTTGGGGATGGTGGGGAGAGAGAGGAGGAGCAGGGGGTGTGAAGAAGAAGCGGAGGAAGCGGCCGGCGAATGGGAGAGGAAGAAGAAGAGGGAAGAGAAACGGGGAAGAGAGGAGCGGAGGGGTATTTATGGCACAGTGCTGGTGAGTTTGGCAATTTGTTAGTGCTGGTGAGCTGAACGGCAGGATGGAGGAGGAGCCAGTTGCATTTGTTTGTCTGCATGCCAAGTAAGGTTTTTTCCCCTGGCGATTCAAAGAGAAATTTTTGTTTTACCTGTGCTGTTTTCGTGTTTTATCTTTCCTACGTGTTGTCCTTGACAGCAGCACGGTTTTGTTGAGATGTTTGTCTTGCTTTGGTAAAACACATGACTATGCGGGGATACTAAGAGAAATCGGCGATTGCTATGTAAAATAATGTATATGTTTCAGTTTGGTCCACAAAATGTGACATTCACCCCCAAAGAGAAGAGTATCAAACAGCTAGGGTGGGCGCGTTTGGAATTCTGCATCAAATTCGACAACCCGCCAGATACAAGTCTCCGACGTATTGTTTCCGGGTTGGTCACGCCACACACACTCGTTAACGCATCACGTAGCCAAGCCCATCAGGCCACAAGGGGCGTTAGGGGGACGGCGAGAGACGACGCGACTACTTGGGAACTGGTGGAATTTTTATGCACGATATCATTCATCACCTTGCTCTATACTGATAGATCGCTGGCATCCCTCTCCCTCTAGAGCAACTTTGTTTCTCAAAGGAGGTAGGCTAGTTTTATCTACGACAGCACGATCTTCACCGGCGGCTAGAGTAGATATTTCTGACTCCCGAGTTCCACTCCTCCTTCTATTTTTAAAAATAAAATCATATTTATAGCCTTTAAAAAAAATCTGAAAAAGATCCTGCTTGTTGTCAATGATGTCCATAAAAGGTCCAAAATCTGAATTTGAAATACTTTATATTCTGAGCGTTGTTCTCGAGATTCCATCGTTGAGTGCTCAAATATTCACCGACGACTTCTCACAGTTGTTACCGCTCACTCTTCACTAGTGGTGGCTCACTCTTCACTAGTGGTCGCATGATGGTTGATTTTCCTTTGGAGTGGCACGAGGCTGAGGATTTGTCCGATGATGATACTTTTGGTTTGGAAATTTTGGTCTCTATGCCAATGATGTCGAATGGTCCATGCACGGAAATCGAAGATCAAATTTTTCTCGCTCGAGTTTCCTTTTTGTTCATTGGATCTCAACGACACAACATTTCGATAAATTGCGGGGCCAATAAGTCAAGAGCGTCGGGTAGGCAGGTGGCAGATGCAAAAAATGTAGAGGGTGAGTACGTCCTCTGACTCCGAGGAATGTCCACTTCGCGCGACGATGTTCAGCTGACGCAGTTCTACGTCTAGCCGGATGAGGATGCCATCTACATGTTGGTCATATGCAGAGAGTTCAAGACGTTGATCGAGGTCTTAATTACCGTTCCTTTAGGTTGAAGTCATGCGTTGCATGTAGTTGGAGTGATTTTTCGGCAAACTCGTCTTTCACGATGGGTGGACTCAATTGCAGCGACGCATGCCCAAAGGGACATTCTCGTTTTCACCATCATGAAAGATTCAATAATCAAGGTGTATATCTACGATATGTGTCGAGGGGGTGGTCACTTGTCTCGATCACCCTTATGCCATGCTAACCAGGGGCATAGGAACACATGAGCTTAATCAGGGTTCTATCCCTGATATAGTGATGAAATTGTGTGGTGCTTTGTCGATCAGGTTATGAAATGCTTGATCTCTTGGAGGCGGTGTTTGGTTCATACGATTAGATACTCACGTCATGAAAAACTATATTTTAGAATAATTTTAAAATGTCAAAAAAGTTATGGAAAATTCCGGTATATATCTGAGAATTTTATGTTCACGCGCCAAGTTTCATGGAAAAAGGGTTTTTTTGTATTGTATAAAAGACAATTTTGGTGGCTTCAGAATGACTTTTCAGAGACATTTTTTGTCTTTTTAACACAAGCCGCAAACAATGTCCCTTTTTGGTAAACCTTTGTGTGCAAACATATGATGTCGGGATGTACATCCGCAATTCTTATTTATTTTTTTACATTTTAAAATGGGTTTTTGGATAGTGAGAGCATCCAAAGTGGATTTTCCTGTTCTCTTCTCTAGTTGTACTTTTTGACCAAGGGGTATGTAGGAATGCGCTTATTAGTAGAACAACCCCTAGTGGGGGCGTGTCAAAGGGATGCATGGTAAAAAAAAGAACTTGTCATACAAACAAGTGACAACTCGCCGTCGCCGGGAAAACCTCCCGGCCGCCCCACCTGCAATCTCTGCAGCTGCAGTACCGGCGAAAGGAGCGCGGTCCTATGAGCCACCCGGAATGCCAATACTACCCCGGCACAGTCGCAGCACCATCGGGCCCGAACGGCCGCCGCGACGTGCAGTCCATCACAGCCGTCCGCTGCTCCACGCACGGCGGCGCTCGTTTTCCCTGAAGATACGGCGCAGGGCGGGCCAGGTCCAGCGTAGCGTCGGCCCAGCGGCAGCACATGCGCCCCCACGGCCAGCGTGGAGTGATTCACGCCTGGGTCTTTATAGGTTTTCCTATTCTCCATTTCGTTTCTTTTCCTCGCTTTTTCTTGGACAGCTGAGTCCGATGCTCTGTCTTGCGGAGTGTTGCTGCGTTGAACAGGCTAGTTTATTTTCCTCCCGACAGATCATGAATAATGTCTGGATTGGATTGGATGCATGAGCTAACCACTGTGCCAGTTCATGCATGATTAACAATAATTCCCCCTTGTGATAGTTTACGATTTGGCGCCAAAATTTCTGACTGGGATTGATTGGGTAGGTAGGTATTTGCTAGACGGAAGAGCAATCTTTGGAATGGGAATCTGCATGTCGTGCTGAAGAAGGTCAATATTCTAAGTCATGATTGGTATCCACCAATAATGATAAGAAAGAAGCACTTTTAGAGGTTCTTGGAAAAAAGGTTACACTTTGAAGGGGAATCGAGATAGCTAGTGTTTGTTTCAATTTTCTGGAAATTTTCTCCACCATTACATTAGCGATCAAACTATTGATTTTAAGAAGTTCAACACAATGATTTCTATTCTATGACTACTTAGTGAATAACGTAATTGTTGCCGCTCACCAATTATGCTATGAGGTTCGATGATGTTGCTCCTTTTTGGGTTGTTTGGTTAGTTTTTTTTTTGACATATGGATTTTAACTTATAAGTCACAAAACCATCTAAACTGGTGCTTTATGCTTTGTTGTCTACTTTTGACTGGATAAGCAGACATGATGGCCATAAGCCAAAAGCCAAAGCTAAAAAAGATAAGGCTAACCAGACACCCTCTTTGTCTTTGGCTTCTGAGTTACACCATCATGTAACATTTATCTAGGCAAAACCCCAAAACGTATATATAATTGCTTTTTTATTTGTATAAAAAATAAAAATAAGCCTAACCAAGCAACCCCTTTATCTTAAAAAAAATGTGTGGTTTAGAGTTGGAGCCACCACCCGGCAATTGCTTGGGCTTGTCCATGAGACCGTGATTGATTAGATCATGACATTGTGGCTTCACCGCTCTTTTTGTAGACACGAGCCTGCCGGTCACATCACATGTGAGAAACTGAACTTGCCAACATTATCGATATATAGTGCACAATCCGGAGAAAAGAAAACATCAAACTATCGATTTCGAGAAGTTCAGCACAAGGATTTTTGTTCCACGACTACTTAGTACACTTGTGTTAGTATGCAAACCGTAGTAACACAATTCTTTGGTATGAGGTTTGCTGACATCGCTCCTTTTAGGGTTGTTTGGTTAGGTCTATTTTTACTTTTAGATTTTGTCTTCTAAGTCACAAAAGCATCTAAAATGGTGCTTTAGTTTTTAGCTTTTACCCAATGTCATCATGCAAACATTATCCAATCAAAAGTCAAGAGCGCCTATTTAGTTATTTTTTGCTTTGTAAGAGAAAGTCTAAGTACGGAAGTGCCTATTGCGAAAGTTTGTTGAATAATGCAGAGTATTTTCCCTTGTAATATTTGCAAACCGCAGATTTGAAGTCTGGAAACGGAAAACCGAAGGGCAGGTGAACCATAGTGCAACAGTGTGGAACTGAAGGACATATCCGGGAGTTCGGATGTACTCTCGGGTGAATCAATCTATGACCCGGCGGGTTGGCGGGTCGAATCGCGGTCGGTGGGATCAGGATCCAAAATTCCAAACAAAGGGTGGCTTCCCTTTTCATGCGCCACTGCCTGTGTTATGGTGCACCTGCAACTTCCAGGTAGGCCATATTTACATAGACCCACTTGCTAGTGGGGTGGGACGTGAGCACCATGGGAACTGGAACCACTCGGCCGAAAGGTGCTCTCCTCGGGACGAGCTAAAGCGCGTAACGGTAACGGCCAAAAGGGCTCATCAGCTCCGAAGCCTGAGGCCAAGTGAGGCTGACATGCGGGCCCGTCAGCTGATTCCCTTCCCCCCAAGTCAAGTCACGGAGTACAGGCCGTTGCACATGGGCGACCTATGAAGGACAGGGGCCGGTGGCGGAGTAATACTCTGCTCGCTTAGGTTTACACAGGCTGACGCGTGGGGACCCCAGTGGGTGGACCACGTTGTCATTGGTAGGAGTATTCGGTAAAAGAGTACTGTAGCGGGCTGCAAGTGAGTTCACGGCCCCGCGCGCGTGGGTAGAAAAGTGAAAGAAAGCTGCCGCGGAAGAGGGGCAGGCTGACAGCGCCAGGACCCTGTCAAACAAACTTTTGTACTGGGATCCTCACCAATGGTGAAAAGCAAAAAAATAATTTCACCTGGCCTGCGGGAATACTTTTCTCTCGCGTTACTCGGCCGATCAAATGTGGCTTGCTAGGCTAGAGTGCATGCGGCATGCGCGTCCTACTACAAATTTAACATGACTGTTTTTATTTCTTTTTTATGATGGAGGCAAAATGGCACATGCATGCGCGGCAGGTGCATGAGATCCAGATTATTCTCTTTCCCTAACTCAAATTTCAAAAAGGAGCTAGGAATCCAATGAGGATCGCCATGATTACCCAGGTTTAAGCAAGTGCCAAATCGCCAAGTACAACCACAGTTTAGCTTATCATCCATACATAAATCCCGCGCGCAGGTCAATCATCAATCTACTACACGTTGGACACATAGACATGACATGCAACTCGTACAGTCGTACCCACGCACATGTGATGTGCCGTACCACAGCAGCACAAATAATGGAGAGCCGACGCCACGTTGTATGTGCGTTAATGGTCTAGTGGTTGTGATTTTTCGGTCGATTTTGCAAGGAGAAAAATATCGTGCTATAACAAAATAGGACTTGTCTTAAAATACGCTATTAGCGTGCTACATCACGCTTCGTGCTATTAGCGAGACATCGTATACTGGTTTATTTGGCGAGACATGTCTCAAAACGTTATAGTGCAGTGTTATAGCGCGCTATTTTCTTCTATAGGCAACACGGCTTAGACCGTCCGATGGCCGGTTTCTTCGTCTGGTCAATGCACGCATGGGATCCAGATTACTCTCCCGAACTCAAATTTTTGACAAAGTGAGGATAGATCGCCATGATTACCTAGGTAGGTTTAAGCAAGTGCCAAATTGCAAGTACCACGGTTTATATAGCTTATCATAAAGCCCGCAGTCTACACGTTGGAAACATAGACATGACATGACATGCACAGGGTGTACTCGTACAGTAGTACCGCGCCGTAAATAATGGAACACCGGCGCCACGTATTGATATGTGCGTGCATAGTCCAATAGCTAGCTAGTTGCAATTTTTCGGTCGATTTTGCAAAGAGGAAGTCACCATCCTAGCTGGCACGCCCGATGGCCGCGCAGGCGCGATGGACAGTAAGACAGATCGGCGATCTCGTGTACGCGGTACTGCTACAATACCGGCCGTCAGTGCTACCAACAACCTCGAATTGAAACCAAGGCATGCTTGCTTGATTTGTCTGACCACAACATTTGTTTGGATGTGCTTTAACGCTGCATCTGTGCATGAATACGGGAGCGAAAAATTTCTTGTAATGAAAAGTCAAGTGGCCGAGTGTTCTGCACTACTCATTAATTGCTTGGTCGCAATCAAGTTTTCCTTTCTAATATCATAGAGGCGTCCCCGATCTTCTTTCCGGTGCTACAGTAAAGACAGGCGAAAAGAAAGGCGAAGAGAGTTTTCGCCGGCGAATCTGATGGCATCCTCCGCCTCCGGCGCCGCCGCGGCGTCGTGAGGTGGGGGGAGCCGGTGGTTCTCGCCGTGCGGCAGTAGTATAGTATAGATTTAGTTCTATTGTTGTGTTCCCTCGCCGGTCTCGTACCGGAGTTGACGCCGGCGATTTGGGAGAATAAAGCGCCTTCCTCCTTTCTCCGGTCCGGCGACGTGGTCGTCGATCAGGAGGTGGGCTTGATGTACTCCGTGCAGGTGGCTGGTAAGATGGCGACTCCGGCGGACTGTGGTGGAGGCCGTCCTGCGAGCTGGTCGTCTCCGCGCCGTCTTCTTCCCCAGGGACGGTGGTGAGCTCGTGTGGTGCCGTGATGGGGTGGTGGATCCGTGGCTGCTTCGTCGGCGGCGGATCTGGTGTGAGAAATTTCAGAAAATGAAGATGGAGGTGATCTTTCGAAGCTCTGCGTCGTCGGCGGCGTCTTCAGCGGTAGGATCCTCGGATCCGACGCTCGGCGACTTCCCGCTGGCCAGGAGGCTGACTCCGCTTAAAGATGGTTCAAGGAGCAGCGGCAGCGGCGCGCCACCGACGGCCTCTGTGCGTCGGCGTCGGCGAGTTCCAGAGGAGGAAGAAGTTGGACTTCGTTGTAATTTCTTTTTCTTTCTGGATCTGTCTGTAAGAGCAAAGTTTTAATATATCACCTTTATTCTCCGCAAAAAAAAGTTTTTCTTTCTATTTTTATGAAAATGTAAATGTCAATGTAGCGGACGATTTGAAAGACCAAGCTATTGTACGATTTATTTCCATTTTTATGCAAGCGAATGCCAATGTAGCACAAGGATTTAAAAGACCAAACTAGTGTACTGTTACTACTGGCAGAGGCACTACTCCCTCGGTCCCTCCACTTGCGAAAAGACAGTTCTGCTCTAGTACTGGTGCACACGCCACTAGCACTGTAAAATTACACTAAGCGGATTAACCCTCGAGCTCACTTGTAAAAAACAAACCGCGGCTTCTGCTACAAGCAGCACCAAGCGTTAGCTATTGTGGTTCCAGCGGCTTCGTTTCCATGAAATCGGTCCAAGTTGTGCAATGCTTGTGTTAATTTGGATTAGAAGGATCTGCTTTCCATGTATAGGCCAGATATAATCCGGTACCTAAACTCGGATTAGGTGCTTGCCAAATAAGCACTCTGCTGGACTGACAGCATACATCTGCCCAAAAGCCGCTCTATCCTAATCTACACTGCTAATTTGTTGTCATGTTAGATACGGATAGAGTGAACAGCTCAGAAAAGATTGTGTCCGGATCATCGCCCTGTCATGCCCACTAAGACTGGTTGGTGTGGGATCATCGCCCGTGCATCCATCATGGAATTTTGTGTATGATGTTTCATCTTTAATTCTTTCTAGGGATAGCGAAGTTTGTTTTAAAGTAAAGAGAATGGTCTTTTCTGTTGCTCTCTGTTTACAGGGAGATTTGGTTCACTGAATTTGTTGCAAAAGAAATGATGCATGCATCCGTCGAGGGTGGAGAAGGACAGCAATGGGGGTTACACATTTTGACGGAACATGCTTTCAAATCAAATGCAGCGTCAGCCAGCGACAATGAGGCGCTGACTCATTTTTCAAATCCAATGATCTTAAGAAGATCGGTGTGTGTTGACGCTGGATAATCACTTTCAGCCTTTTGCTTTGAGTCAGCATTTCCTCTCGATTGGAAGATGGGTTTGCGCAAGGCAGCATCCCTATCAGAGTGACATCAACAGCGACGGCCAACGAGATTTGTCTACAAGTGAAAAGCACGCTCTGACAATTTACCACAGTTTATCTTTCCCTTGAAAAGGTCATCAATATGCTGATTTGAAGCACCTGTTACATGTTTACACCTGCGGCAATTCGAGCGGTGCTGCTACAATGTGAATCTCTGATCCATCCATCCCTCATGATCTACTGATCTGCAGATGTCGAAAGTAAAATATGTACTTCCTCCGATCCTAAAAATCTGTCGTAGCTTGTACTAGGATTTGTTCATAATCAATTCTCTTCTCACGACAATTTTTCTGAATCGGAGGTAGTATAATCTACTGCCCTGTATGACTGACGAGAACCCTCAACATTGTTCTGTGCAAAGATTATCCTACTGAATTTGTTTATCTCCCGTGTCTTAGCTTCAACACAGGTTACATGCGCGTGTGCCGCGTACGCGTAGTAGAAGGAAACCCTTTTGCCTTGCCTATGAGTGATGCAATATCGCGATGATCGTGATGCCGTAAAAATTGTACATTGGCTGCTGATTCGAGATTAAGAACTCTCATCTGCTACACGTATCCTTCAAATTCTTCCGGCGGTCTCCAAGGGGGTGAACACAACCGATTTGTGTGGTAGGTTAGATTTTATTAAGTTGAGGGTGACTACTTTCCAAATGGCCTCGTCTGCTATGCTGTTGGGTACTCACTCAAGAATGCCACAATCTTTATGCCTTGATTTTTGGCCGCATCCATCCACATGGGCCGCGGCTGTGGGAGATTTCGCAGGAAAGAGCCGGGTCGTTTGTTTAGTTCCCAGTAGGGGTGTAAACGGATAGGATAATTTCCGTACCGAATCCATTGTCGAATCCGTTTTAATGAATCCATATCCGGTTCCGACGAATCTGCCGGATAAGGATATCCGATTCCGAACTGAACACCCGGATACGGTATAGGATATGGTATGTAAAATAACATCCGAATATGGATTATCCGAATATTAGTTAGGATTATCCGATGGTTATAATCCGAATAATCCGATTTTCTACCGAAATGTCTAAACTAATAGAACACAATTTCTAGTTAGTGAGTTATGAAGTTCATTTGTGGAGCACAATTTGTAGTTAGTTCTATTTTTCTAAACTAATAGAGTACAACTTTGTTAGATTATTACATTGTTGGGCTATTGTTTTTCGTTACGTGGGTTGATGATGTACATTGCGTATACCGATCCGACTAATTTTCTTTCGCCCCGAATCCGCTCCGTTTCCGTTCCGAATCCGTGATTATATCTATCCGCCCCCGAATCCGCAACCGTTCATTATCCGATCCGATCCGAATCCGAGAAAAAAATATGGTAAAGGATATGGTAGAGACAAAATCCAATCCGATCCGATCCGTTTACACCCCTAGTTCCCAGGCCATGAGCCTCTCATTATGTCGCCTACAAATCAGGGGTTGCATATGCTTTGAACCTAGATACGTTCAGGAGTGTTTGAGCAGAATAAGCTTGAGGTTTCTTGATAACGGAGCTTCTTCTGTGTAGGGCAAAATGTCAACGGGAACGAGATTAAAAAACCATACAACTGTCGAAGTGTGAATAATTTTTGGGCACACAAATTTGAATTCTATGCCGTCACGTTTTGTTACACTCTGACGTTCAAGTTTGCTGCTAACATGATCATTTGGCGGATGCAGCCAAAACGGCGCTCAGAGTTGCGGCAGCAGGCAGCATGCACCACCCGTTTTTTTATGTGAGTAGACGAACAATCATGAAAGCTCATAACACAAAAAACCCTGGTATTTTGTTGTGTACCACTGGTATCTGGAACCACTGTTGGCCCCTAGTATTTGCATTCGAACAAAACAGCTGGAGAAGTAGGAATCTTCTCTGCTCTGGTGCAACGGCTGCAGATCATTGCCAATGATGAAGGAAAATGAGAATACGAATCCTCGATTTCTCGCGAGTTCAAAATTGAGAACAACCTACGTATGCTGTTCTGGTGGCTTCTTGTCCGTGAAAGGGGGTGATGATTGCAAAGATTTCAGCAAGTTTGTCCGGCAGGAGCTGCGCATTCTGGACTTAAAATCCTAGCAGGCAGAGGCATCAGGGCTGGGGCCGTGTTGCCTGCACAGAATTTTCAGGGAAGGGCCCAATGTTGAGCAGGAACAGCTAAGCGGCTGGATTTGGTTTCGTCTCTCGAGTTTCGAATCTTGCGCGTTGGCGGAAAGTTTGATCCCCATTTAAATTGGTCGAAGGGACGAAGACTTAAAATTTCTGCATTTCTTCGCTCTTCGTTGTCGTAAATGTCTGCAGCAAAATAACAAACTTTGACAGTAGCGACTAGGGAATATCGTTGGGCCAAGCCAATCAGGTTAAAAGCCTGAGAACGCGTATGCGAGACTGGCACCGCGGCTGCCAAAGAAGAAAGATGGGTAAGGCGGGCCTGGGAATTCAGTTTCAGTCCAACTTGCAGTCGTTCGAATCAAAGCCTCATTTGGCAAGAAAAAAGCTAGGCCCAACGACCAAGCCGACCTATACAATGTAAAACCAAGAGCAAGATATCGGTAGAAGAAGTTGAAAAGATATTTAGACATTGAATTTGATCTAAAAAAACAGAGGGAGAGAGAGGAGGTGTGTATCCACATTTGCCGTTTCTTCTATACTTCCGCTATTCCCTCCAATCTCTAATCCCTAGAAATGTTTTACTCTCCTTGCTTCTCACGCCATTCTAATGGAACATCGACGCCAGTAATCTCTCTCCCCATGTGTGTTCTTTTTGATTTTTTTCCTTGCGAAAATGTGTTCTAATTTTTCTTGTACATATGTTTCACCTCTCTGATGTGGAAGAATACGAGTATAAAACATCAAAACTGAGATGGTCTTCGCGTGCCGAACTTATCGCTTTTAGCTCGTATTCCTGATTTGTTTGTTTCCACACACCTTCTGCCATGTGAATTTTGAATTGGAGAGACCAATGCGCCTACGACCCGGTGCCTCGATCTGAAGTGAGGTGGGATTACACATCTGACCACCGTCCTTCGGGTCAGCAATGTAGCCATCTTTCTTGCGGAAGATATGGAGGCGGTGGCGAGTTAGCTCGATGGAGGAAGTTGTCGCACAGGGGCCTGGTGAAGCAGCGGTGACATTGTCTCCTCCTGCCGATTTGGACCGCATACATTAGGCCGTGCTTGGAGAGAGAGAGAGAGAGCAGGTCGTTCGGGAGGAGCACTTGTACAGAGAGGGGTAGCATTGGAAGCAAACCGGACCAGACAAATTTCGCATCGTGTGGAGTAAAAGAAATTGCACATGACACCAATTCTTGGGGATTTTGTTGCACAAAACCACAACCTTTAGCTTTTGATTTGCACGTAATACCAGCTTGGGTGATTACCTACACAGAACACAAACCCAGTCCTTCTCCTTTTAATAAATAGTTAATACTTAATAACCACCCTCCTGCCTCGCGTCGTCTCTCCGGAGGCGACTCGGGGGCGAAACCCTAGCCCTCCCCACCTCCTCCTCTCCTTCCCAGCTACCTCGCCGCCACCGGAGGCGCTCCAGGGCAAAGCCCACGTGGCGTCTAGGAAGGTGGTGGTGGGGCCTTCGCCGCTTCACCTAGTGTGGAGGGCTTCGGAAAGCCGGGGCGGCGGCCTCGGGCGAGAACAGCGGCGTCGACCCGGCAGCGGGTGACGGCTGTGTGTCGTGCTGCACCGCTTCCTCGGCCATGTGGGCGGCGAGGGGGCGGAGGTCGGAGTTCGCGGCACGGGGCCGCGCCACCGTCCCTGCTCCAGATTTGAAGAGGAAGCCTTCCCCTGCTCATCTAGCTCGTTCTCCCACCAGATCCGGAACCCCAAAAGCTTCTGCTTGAAGGATTTAGCTCTGTCAGGCGGTTGGTGCGGGGTGGCTCGGTACCGGGGGAAACCCTTGGCCAGCGGCTGGCCACGACGATGGCGACGCCGCGAGCGCCGTTCTCCTTCTCGAAGGCTTTGTCGAGGTACCTGTTCCGCCCCTTACCCCCTCCCCTGCTTGGCGAAAGCCTAGTTCCTGGTGTGGTCGGCGGCGGCGTCTCGACGTCGCTCCCCTCCTTAGAGGCGCCGTCTTGGAATGCAGAGGAGTTGTTCGAGCAGTGTGTGCGTTGGGAAGGATGTGGCGGCTGCGTCTTTTGGCAGCGGCATCTCATCGTGGTCGATCTGGTGCCTTCGCTCGGTGCTCCTCGCTGCTCGGTCGCCCCTGTTCGCTTGCGGATCGACGCCCATGAGCCGGGTAAGAGGGGAAAGGGTTCCCCTTTGCAGCAACAGCGGCGCAATTGGCCGATGAACTCTCAAGCGCTGGTGGTCCTGTTCACAGCGGTGGTGTACTTGTCTTCTTTCGCCGTTTCTTCTTCGGTGCCCCTTCGTCCAGCAGCTTCGGTCCGGTATTTGCGGTGGTCTGTGGTGGTGGTGGTCGTGTGATGGAGCTCCTAGAGCAATGCCGCTCTCCTCTTATCCGACAAGCTAGCTCTCTTGGTCCCCTGTGTTCTCGGGTGAACTATCTTCGCCCCCCGACGGTGCGGCGCCTTCGAGCCTAGGCGAGGGACACGGGTCCCTTCCGGCAGCGAAGACGGTGGACCCTGAGGCTAGGTGTGTCCTGGTGAAGACGACGACGTCCTGCTTCTCGGTGCCTTCTCCTGACCTTCTGCTTACATGAGTGCTCGCAATGGTGGTCTGTGGCTTGGGAGGATCAAGTTGTAATCTTTGTTGTATCTTCTGTTTGTTTGTCTTTCTGATGCCTGTAAGCTGTTTGTTCAGCATGTTGTAATTCTGCCGCTAAACTCTGGGGCTTTGTTAATTCAAAACTAGGCATTTCGCCTTTTTTCTATAAAAAAATACTTAATAACTTGGGTATATTCCATGATGGTATGGATATGTTACTTGTAATTATCTCGTTTGTGTTATGTGCAAAAAATAGGTTTTCGTTTTGGGCAACAAAAGCCTGGGTTATGTGCAATTTCCTCAGTGGAAAAGATGAGAAGGGTACCGGGAAAGAAAACTTGAAAATGGTCGGCTGGCGCGTGGTTGTGGAGAGATATGTGTGCATGCGTGAGTATCCCTTGTGCATACGTTTTGACAGTTTTTTCCTCTGTCGCTAAATGCAAAACACTTATCTTAAACTCATAGTGAAAAAGTGGATGTTATATTATGATTAACAGTTGTGCACATGGGAAGTTGCATGTTGTGCTAAGGGGAATTTTATTATGGGATGGCATTGCACTCACTCTATCCACAAATAATTTCTGTTTCTAGGTTTTATGCTAAGTCAAACTTAAGAATATATTTATTTTGAAATGTAGCTTTATACAAAAATATTAATATTTACAACACCAAATAATATAAATATATTTATTTTGAAATGTAGCTTCATAATAAACTGAATGTCGGTGCGCGGGGGCGGCGAAGAAGACAACGAACAACAAAGCTACAGCCCGAGGGGGCGGCGTAGCTGCATGGCGCGAGTTGGTACCTCGGCTGGGTGTCACCGGCAGCGTGCGCCTAGGAAGGTGCGTTAGTAGCCGACAATGTGGACCAATGGGCGGTGATGCCGGCGGCCCGAAAGGGGCGACGCGACGGCAGCCCGTTGGTCGATCGGTGGTAGGTGCGTGCTTGGGGACGTGGGCGCGATCGGTTGATTAGACCGACGAGGCACTTTACGTGCCATGGCGGGGATGACGACGCGCAAATCGAAGTCGATGGCGACGTTGTCGGTGAAGTCCGGGTTGATGACGGCGAAAAGGAACCGGCGATGGAGACTATGCAGGTCAGAGAAACCGGTTGCGACGCGTCGAGGCGTCCCTTGGACGACGCGTCCGGCCCTGCTGCACGGTTGGTGAAGACGAGCCGGTCGGTGTGGAGTCGGCGCCAGCGAGTCAGCTGCGGCAGCTGCCTAGGCAGGCGCACACTAAAAGAAATATGCTATCCTATAACCTTTTGATACTGACCCTGAAAATATTGGTCACAGATCTATGACCATTTTGAAAAATTTGGTCATGCATTGTTTTGGAGGGTTCAAACCCGAAAATGTAATGACCAAATCTGTCAGAAAAGTCACTAGCCTACGACCTTTTTTCTAATCGAGTACGACCAATTTGAATGGCCATTCGCTTTAGTGAACAACAACTCAGCTGTCTCGCCTACGTGTCAGTTCTTAGATGGCAGTATCGCTCACGTGTCACTCTTACTGGACAGCCAACTCCACAGTCTCGCCTACGTGTCAGTTCTTAGGTGTCACTTGCGCTTACGTGTCACTCTGACAAGTAGGACCCATTGACAGGAGGAGCACACACATTGACTTGTTGACTAATCTGAGGGACCCGTAGATATGACAAGTGGGACCAACAAACAACTTGCCATGACATGTGGGTCCCATGTTGGTCCCGCCCCACCCACCTGACATGCCGACCAAACTGACACGTGGGACCCACCACTGACCTGACAAGCGGGACCCACCAAAGACTAACCAAGGTTCAAACGGAGCTAGAAAACTACAAAATAATTTGCGGACACGCTGGGATTCGAACCAACGCACTCACCCACTACACAGGCAACGTTACCAGTAGGCCACCAACTATTATTGATGTAATCGCACAATCAGCGATTTTGAAGGATGTGTCTGTTTATTGGGTTTGCGCCTAGCTCTTGCGAGGCCTTTTATCCTTTTTTTCCTTAACATTTTCATCCGCCGAGTGGGCCGACAGCCCATGTCGTTGGCGACACTGGCCCATCCGTCAGTATGTGGCTAGGGTAGGCCATGTGTAAAACATTTCAGACTTTTCCCAAATTCCATAAATTGAATAAAACTTTGAAATTTCATATAATATTCTCTGTAACTCATAAAATTACAAATAATATGTCAAAATGTTAAGAAAAATACAGAAAAATATAATCTAGCTATTTAGATAAAGTTCATACATGTTTAAATAATTTAATCTAAGAATAGCTTACATGAACGAATTGAACGGTTAAAACGGCGGGCATGACCGTTAGTAGCTAGGGGTTGAATCTGGTTAAACTATTCTTGTATCTCTGATGAAATAGGTACTTTTGTATCCAAAAATGATTTTTTTTTTAAACTCATGAGCAAACTACGAGGCACATGTAGTTCAAATTTGACCCGTTTCCTGCTGAATCGAGAGAAATTTGTCTTTTTGACGAGAGATGGATGGAAACCCTTTGAGACATAAACATTTGGTTATTCGTATATAAAATTTGGTTTAGTATTTTTTTTTAAATGCAATGCTCCAATTTTGCAACATAGTCTTGGTAGGTGCTTCACAAAAAAAACCTATTTTTTGCATTCGGAAAATGAAAAATGATATGTTTGTGCAAGGAAAATGAAAACTTTCTTCGGCAAAATTGTTCACGGTTCCAAGATGCACGCTTGTGCCGAATATGGGCAAATTTGAACAAACTATTCCATGAATGTGGCCATAACATTCGTCATTTAGCCTCGAAGCTATGTATCTTCGTAGATGATAGCTCATTTCTGATAACATTTTTCAAATATAATTGCCATATTCCGAGTTTATTATTTTTTATGTATACTAGTACACATATAATGACACTACGTGAAGGTTTTCCATTTATTTGATTTTTTTTAATTTCATATGCGAATTTCAAAATACGGCCAAAACGGCGGACATGACCGTTCATAGCTAGGGGTTGAATCTGGTGAAACTATTGTTGTATCTCTGATGAAATGGTACTTGTGTATCCAAAAATAATTTTCTCAAAAAATCATGAGCAAACTACGAGACACATGTAGCTCAAATTTGACCCACTTCCTACTGAATCGAGAGAAATTTGTGTTTTTGACGAGAGATGGATAGAAACCCTTTGAGACATAAACATTTGGTTATTCGTACATAAAATATGGTATAGTATTTTTTTTTAATGCAATGCTCCAATTTTGCAACATATTTTTGGTAGGTGCTTCAGAAAAAAAACCTATTTTTTGCATTCGGAAAATGAAAAATGATTTGTTTGTGCAAGGAAAATGAAAACTTTCTTCGGCAACATTGTTCATAGTTCCAAGATGCACGTTTGTGCCGAATATGGGCAAATTTGAACAAATTATACCATGAATGTGGCCATAACATTCGTCATTTAGCCTCGAAGTCATGAATCTTCGTAGATGATAGCTCATTTTGCGAACACTTTTCAAATATAATTGCCATATTCCAAGTTTATTATTTTTTATGGATACTAGTACACATATAATGACACCACGTGAAGGTTCACTACGGCAGAATAGCTTACCAGTGACGGGCCCAAAAGGCCCACTAGTGACGGGCAAGTGTCCGTCACTAGTATTTGCATACTAGTGACAGTCTTTTATTCCGGCCCGTCACTGGTATATATTTTAGAAATTAAAAATAAATAAAAATAAAAATAAATATTGCATTTGTACCATCAGTAACACGATAACACAATATTATCATGGACACTTATAGGTCACAAAATATTATCTTAAGTAATATAAAGTGGAATTAACATCAATAGTACAGTATCAAAACAATTTGCTGTCATCTCAGGACAACTAACACCTCAAATATAAACGTCAAAGCTTCAACCATGTGCTTCGCAGGACTCATCAGCTCCCAATTGTATCCCAAACTAACACTGTCATGGAGCAGCCACCGCTTTAGGCAGCAAACCAGCAGGCGTTTAGCGGCAGCAAGACAACACTTCAGTTCACATCACAGCACACGCACGGCACCCAACTTGAGCTTTATAACTTTCATCTGCATGGGGCGGAAAATAGAACAATTATTAAGTAATAGAACATTTGGATGCTGCCAACTATGATAACAGAAAGTCCGATACTATAAGAGAAAAATTAGATGCTAATTTGGTACATATGAACAAAGATTACCAAAGCACAACCCTGTACCAAAAACAAAGAACAGGTTTGCTGGAAAGGCCAGAGTATAATCACCTTAAGGGGCATAAGAGATATGAACACTTGCAAACTGATTCAAGCATTGTATAAATGGCCTAAGAGCTTGATCAACTTATTTAGTCTGATCTGATTTCGGTTAGTGGGCATATGAACTAGAAGTTAATTCGGCAAAGCTCATTTCATAAGCCTGGTCAAAATTGAAGCCTCACCAGTCACAAACGGAGGGAGTGTGAAATTATTCTCACTTGCCAAGAGATGGGTGTATTGTCCGAGCTGGGCGCCTTTTGAATACTTCAGCAAACCTATGAAAAAAAATCACGTACCATGAGAGATGGGATGTATACAAGTAAAACGATTCATATTAAAAACGAATTTTACAAATAATGAAGGACGCAGGTAGAGCAATAACAATGTCTATATCTCCTGATTCTTCAACGGAAACAGAGAGAAGGAAAAATACAGTTACAGCTTGGATTGAGCTAAATTTGGTGTATGTAATTAAAGACGCAGTAATACATAGGATATTTCCCAACATCGTTACATTGAGCATTTGATTTTGAACACAAGGCTACACCATTCCAAACGATCGAATACTAAATGGAACTTCAGTAACACAACAATGCAAGTAAAGGCAAATGGTAAAAAATAATTCTACAGTCCTATAGCTAAATAGAAGAACCACTTATGTGATCACGGATTTCAGATACCTGAAGTAGCTTTATCTTTCTATTCAGGTATGATTCAGTCTTTCTCCTAGGGAACCAATCAATAGAAGAACCACTTATGCGAATCACAGATTCTTGAACTGGGATGTCGACTTAATCACAGTTTGAAAACTGAGCTTCCCAATTCTCTAGAGCATGTAATCTACAAAAAAAAAAGAATATAATAAATGCAGACAACGCACAAACTCGCATATTTGTCATATTATTTATCCTCACACATTACGCCACACCAGTTTCTAAAGTTTGCAAAAGGAATTTCAGAAACTCTCTAACTTCAGATTTGTACTTCAGAAATTCGATAATGCTAACTCCAAGAATTTCCTTCTTTACTGCATAAAGCATCAGCAGCTGGATAGAAAGCAAAAGCATTTATTTATAGCTGACAGTTAGCTTTAAGCCTATAAATCCACACAAACAGAAGGGCAGTGTCTGATCCTCTAAAATACTTGCATGCTCAAGTGCATCTATGAAATATCCATATGCCCCGATCCACCCATTCCTATTTAAACAGATGCTATTAGTAATACAACGAAATCACTAAATCATTGTACTTCATATGCCGCAGCCCAAACAGATCATGGAAAGACTAACTTATAGCCCCTATAAACTGTACAAGAAATTCAAAGGTGTTCTCAGGGAAACTTTTCATGTTCAACTGTAGGGTACAAGGCATTACAAATACATATTTTTTCATGTTCAACTCTACTTGGTCTAGATTAGTTCAGTACATGTTTTCTTCGGCGACAGGGATAGACTTGTTAATTCAGACCTGATCAAGGGAGAGAGAGGAGGGCCCTCGCTGCTGCTGCTTCCGAGGATATGGAGGTGGTGCTGCCACTAACTGAAAGGTATTGCAAAGCATAGATGATTAATTTTCTTCCAGAAGTTTGGCACCTTGTTTGAAAAATAACTGAATTAACATTCTGTAGCAAGCGGGCAACACAATGGAGAAAAGAAATTTTGAAGGAATACAAAATCGAAATAAAAAGAGATCTTAATACAACGAGATCTAAACAAAAAATTATCACATAATCCCCAAGCAAGTTCCCATCTCCTATTGGAGTCTTAATAAATAGATGAACAACACAGAAGTCTTTGGGCGGAGAATTGCCAGGTAAACTATACCTCAGATCTAGAGCCATTGATAGCTACGTGCAGCACATCTCTAAGAAAAAAAATGTCCAAGATTAAAGTAAATCATGGCATATAAAAAGGAGATCGGGAAAGGGTTGATGGGGATTTGTTATGAACCTTTCGACTTGAGCTGATTGAGAGAGGACGAGAGATGGAGCAACGACGACGGCCGCCGGAGCAGCTTGTACTTTCCAGATTCGATTCGATTCGTCGCTGGTTGTGCTTCCTGGCTCGGTCAAACGAAAGAAGAAACCTCCTGCACATAAACTGTGGTGAGTAAAAGAACAGTAGGAAGAGAAGGCTCAGCTAAGCTGGGCGCGCCGGCGAGGGAGCTTGGGGTGGAGGATCTGAAGAAAGCTGGGCCGGAGGGAAGACGGCGGCGGTGCAGGGGTTGGCCGTGGCGTCGACGTCGTCGCCGTCCTGGAGGGCCTCCGCAGCTCCCTCCGGGGCCGTCTCTAATACCGGCGGCCGTGGAGATGCAGGGGGTCACCGGTAGAGGCTACCAGCGGCGTGGTTGGCAATAGGCGGGCGATGGGTGCGGCGGCGGCAGCCAGAGTAGCATCTGGCGGCGGCGTTAGATGGGACCAAACCTAGCATCGAGAAATTGAGAGACAGGGATGAGGTTGGCACTTGGCAGTTGGCACACGCGAGAGAGAGAGAGAGAGAGAGAGAGAGTAAGTCTCGTGACGGCCCGCGGAAATTTTTGGAGACGGGCGCGGGCGAAGGATTTCATCCGCCAAAAATATGGTTACGCGCGAACGTGGATCATATGTTACCGGTGACAGGCATTTATATTGTCCGTCACTAAATATTTTTTCCCTTTCTGCCGGCACTCACAAAAGATACTGGTGACGGCCATATTTATTAGCCTGTCACTAGTGTTTCGTACTAGCGACGGGTATATTTTGTCCGTCACTGATAATGCTTACTAGTGACGGGCATAATTTTGCCCGTCACTAATCACTCGGAGGCTATAAGCCTTTCTGTAGTAGTGGTTTTCCATTTAATTGATTTTTTTAATTTCATATGCCAATTTCAAAATACGACCAAAACGGCGGACATGACCGTTCGTAGCTAGGGGTTGAATCTGGTGAAACTATTGTTGTATCTCTTATGAAATAGGTACTTGTGTATCCAAAAATGATTTTCTCAAAAAATCATGAGCAAACTACGAGGCACATGTAGTTCAAATTTGACCCACTTCCTACTGAATCGAGAGAAATTTGTCTTTTTGACGAGAGATGGATAGAAACCCTTTGAGACATAAACATTTGGTTATTCGTACATAAAATATGGTCTAGTATTTTTTTAAATACAATGCTCCAATTTTGCAACATATTTTTAGTAGGTGCTTCACAAAAAACCTATTTTTTGCATTCTGAAAATGAAAAATGATTTTTTTGTGCAAGGAAAATGAAAACTTTCTTCGGCAACATTGTTCACGGTTCCAAGATGCACGTTTGTGCCGATTATGGGCAAATTTGAACAAACTATACCATGAATGTGGCTATAACATTCGTGATTTAGCCTCGAAGCCATGAATCTTCGTAGATAATAACTCATTTCTCAGAACACTTTTCAAATATAATTGCCATATTCCAAGTTTATTATTTTTTATGGATACTAGTACACATATAATGACACTACGTGAAGGTTTTCCATTTATTTGTTTTTGTTTTGAATTTCATATGCCGATTTCAAAATACGGTCAAAACGGCGGACATGACCGTTCGTAGCTAGGGGTTGAATCTTGCGAAAAGTTTGGTATATCTTTGATGAAATAGGTACCTGTGTATCCAAAAATGAATTTTTCAAAAAATCATGAGCAAACTACGAGGCACATGTAGTTCAAATTTGACCCGCTTCGAGTTGAATTGATTTAAATATGTCTTTTTACTAGAGATGGATGGAAAACTTTTGAGAGGCAAACATTTGTTTTCTTGTACGTAAATATGGTCTAAATGTTTTAGAAAATGTCATGTTAAATATTTGCAACAAATATTTGGTAGTTTATTCACAAAATACCCTTTTTTGTCACTCGGAAAAGGAAAAATGGTTTTTCTGTGCAAAGAAAATGAAAATTTTCTCCGGCAACATTGTTCTCCATCCCAAGATGCACGCTTGTGCACAATATGGGCACATTTGAACAAACTATGCCATCTGGCCATAACTTTCGTCATGGCCTGCACTTCAAATTTGACCCGTTTCAAGCTGAATGAACATAAATTTGTCTTTTTCACTAGAGATGGATAGAAACATTTTAACACACAACCATTTGTTATTTCTACACATAATTTGGTATAATATTTTCTAGAATTTTGTGGTCCAATTTTGCAACATAGTTTTGGTAAGTGCTTCACAAAACCATATGTTTTTATCACTCAAAAATCATTTCAAAGGCACATGTCTCAAACCAATCAGAACTCAGATTCACCCTCCCACGGATCAACCCCTGTAACCGATCTGAGCTGTCCACACCTAACGATCCAACGTCTCTCGCTCACGTCTCATACCGAAAAAGACAACAAAAAAACACCTAAACTCACGCCCCCGAGGCCCCGACCCAAACCCTAGCAGCGCACGGCATTATCCTCCCCGTCGCCTCCTCTCCCCGATCTGGATCCTCTTTCTCCCTCTCCCCGATCCAGATCCCTCCACCGCTGCCTCTCTCACCTCGCCGGCAGGTCCCTCCACCGCCGTCCTCTCCAGCCCCAGCCCTGGCCATCCTCCCTTCCGCCACCCCACATCTCCTAGTCGCTCTATTTTGTCCTCCCACAGTAGATCGAGCGCACCCCCAACCTCACCAGCGAAAGATGCACCGTCACCAAGCAGCCACGGCGTCGCGGCCGGCTGGCTCACCGGCGTGCGCGTGCTTTGATGCGCGCCGCTCCGTCGAGTTGGCCGGACCGCGGCGGCGCGTGACCTAGGGTTTGTGGTTGCTTTGCCCGCGAGGAGAGACGCCCGGTCTCACCAACCCGCCCGTTGCATGCCGTCTCGATCCCGAGATCTAGTCGTCGCCGGCGTTGCTCGACCTCTCCAACCTATCTCTCTTTCCACTCCCTCCCGATCTGTTTTGAGTTTTGTGTATAGACGCGCCGCACGCACGCCGCTCCACCACGTCAGGCGAGATGCGGCCGCGCGGCAGAGGACACAACGTGGACGACGACGAGGATTACGAGCCCTCTCCGCAACGGAGCAGCATCCCCCCTCACCGGCACCGGCGCTGCCACCACCCCCAAGTAGTGAACCACAAGGCGCTCATGGCGCGCGTCCGCTCCCAGGAGTTCGGCAAGAAGCTCCGCGAGATCCTCATCAAGAAAAATCAGGTCCATGCCGTCCTCCTCTTGTGAAATTAGGCGCGATTTTGTGGTGACTTTTGTTGGTGCCCTCCAAGTGCTCGACGAAATGCTTGGCGCGATTTTAGTAGTAAGCCTGTGAAATTAGGCAAATTTTGCAAACAAGGATGTGGGTTAGGATGCGCACTGTACATGTTTGATAAAATGTTTGAGAAATTACAAGGGTGTAGGAACCTGAGATACAGATGGAATACACAATCCCGTGGCTCGTTATTTAAGGGTGCATAATTTGATTGAGGTCACCGACTAGGAGTATAACTTCTGGCAGTAGTTTTTGTTGAAGCTGAACGCACAAAAGAAATGCATGTCCATGTCTTGTGTGCCCTATCATGTTTGGTTTCAGTACACTGCCTTCTTTTCTGTTGCAGTTGCGTTCGTCCTTACAACTTCAGCTCCACATAAACTTACTTAATGAGCTCAAGTAAAGTATTGTAGACAGGTAATGGAAAAATATTTAACTTTGCAACTTTCAACCTATAAGATGCATCACATTTCCTGTTAACCATTGTCATTATTTCAGCCACGAGTTTGTATTTGTGCTTGCTTGGCCGAATGCTGCTCATGCATTTGTTATATCACCATGTTTGCATATACTTAATATGTTATATCACCAGCTCATAGATCATTTTTATAGGCAAATAACATATGTCAATTCATTTAGGAGAATTAGAGGACGAAGTCTTTTAAGTGCATGTCATATTTGACTAGCTCACTGGACACTTGCTTTTGGTATATGGTTCTAGTATTTGCTTGTGATAAGAACAAAATTATTCCACTAGATAATGCTCACAGGTATAGATGAATTTGTTAATGACCTGTAGAGATTTTTTTAGTTGTGCATTGTTTACCATCTCTAAATCATTGTTGTTTTTCAGTTCTCTTCTTTTCGTTTGCTATGAAACTCTTCTTGATCATGTTAATACACACTCTTCTCTACAAAAATTATTCTCTGCTGGAATATTCTCTGCTCTGGTTGAACGGCTGCAGCTCATTGCCAATTATTGAGGAAAAATGAGAATACGAATCCTCGATTTGTTTTAGTTTAAAGTTTGGAACAACCTACGTATGCTGTTCTGGTACCTTCTTGTCCGTGGAAGGCGGTAATGATTGCAAAGATTTAAGCAAGTTTGTCAGGCAAGAGCTGCGCATTCTGGCCTTAAAATGCAAGCTGGCAGAGGCATCAGGGTTGGGGTCGTATTGCCTGCACATAATTTTGTGTGAAGGCCCAATGCTGAGCAGGAACAGCGAAGAGGTTGGATTTGATTCTACTCTAGAGTTTCAAATCTTGCGCGGTTGGCGGAAAGTTTGATCCCGATTTGAATTCATAATTTCTGTATTCCATCACTCCTCGTTGTCGTAAACGTCTGCTGCAAAATAACAAACTCTGACAGTGGCGAGTAGCGAATATCGCTGGGCCAAGCCAGTCGGTTAAAAGCCTAACGGGCCAAAAAGGCCTTTCTCTCACAAGAGAACGCGTATGCGAGACCGGCACCGTGGCTGCCAAGGAAGAAAGACGGGCAAGGGAAGGGCCGGGAATCCAGCTACAGTCCAACTTGCCTATGTTCGAACCAAAGGCCCATTTGGCAAGAAGAAAATCTGGCCCAAATAACCAAACCGACCTATATACAGTGTAGAGCAAGATATCCGTAGAAGAACATAGTTTTTTTTTTGTTCTTGCGAGATCGAGGGATCTCTTTATTTTTAAAATATATATTTATTTTTTTGAAAAAATCCAGTATGTTTTCAATGATGTATATCACAAGTGTAAAAAATCAATTTGAAATACTTTATGTTCAAAACTACATCAAAATAATAAATGTGGTTATCTCAATATACATACTTTCAAATCTGCAAAATATACAAGAACTTTTCATTTATGTGTAGTCCATAATATAAAGAATTTCGCATTATAATTTAAATGTTTTTAGAATGCATCATTGACTACATCCAAAAAAAAATCAGATTTTTAAACTTGTACATATAGTTTTTTTAAAATAAATGGATCACTCGAACTCGAGAGTTAAGGTGATTTTTCGTAGAAAATGTTGCAAATATTAGTTTGTTTCTCTCTTTTATGACATGTTATGTGTGATGTTGCGACGAATTAATACTCTTCGTGCCGAGGCCGGCTATGCTAGAATATGATAGGAGGAATTAATTGAGCTCGTCTTTACTTGAATTTGCAGGCATAACACAAGACAAACGAGATGGATCTCTGTGGGATGTTAACGGAATAGATTGTAAATGATCTTACATACAATCTAATCACACATGTGTAATAGGGACTATTAATTGTAAATGATCTTACATACAATCTAATTACACATGTTTAATAAGGACTACTATCAGTGTTTGGGGGGAGAGGTGCAAAACACTAAAATTTTCTCATCTAAATCATTTCCCAAAAAAATCTTCACAATGTTTTCCAATTCTGGTGTGTGTGTGTGGGTGTGGGGTTGGGGGCAGTGCCCCCCATAACATACAGCACGCTCCGCTACTGTGACCATGTCCACGTTGGTGACATGTTCAATAGTTTGCACACCACACGCATTGGACCCCGAACAACACCACATACGGCCAATCGAGGATAAGCATCTCCTGCCGCATGTCGTTCTTCTACCCCGACAACGACGCCGCCATGTTCACTGATCTCCTCCGTGCCCCTCCAAGTCTTCGTAGTGTCTACTGGGGCAGTCCATGGTTAGACTTATTAGCAATAATCTTGGTTAAGTCCAGTTAATATTGCACGCGTCCGCGTCTAGGAAGTGCATGTTAGTGTATATTTACAGTGTTCGTCTGTTACTGATTCCATTTCCAGCTGCTTCAACAAACCTGTCTACGAGATTTTTGGCTCTTCCGAGTAAAAAAAAATTGAAAATCATATTACAAGTGTAAAATCTCAGTTTGATAAATTGTATATTCGGAGCTACATTAAAATGATAAATGCATGGATCTGAGTATAGACACTTTCAAATATCCAAAATACATAAGATTTTCTCATTTCTGTGTAGCCTATAATATAAAGAATCTTATGTTGTGATTTTACATGCTTTTAGGTTGCACCATTCACTACATCTAGGTTTTTTTCAGTTTTTTTGAACTTGTAAATATAATTTTGTTTTTTTTTTAAAATTAAGGGATCACTGGACATCGAGAAGCGAGGCATAGTTGAAGGTGACATAGAAGGCTGCCCCTATTCACGAGTTTATTTAAAAAAAATCTGGATCTAGTTAAGGGTTTGTCTTTCTCACACATTACGCTGGACAAAACCGAACAGCTTGCGAAGACTGGGAATGAATGAGGGCAAATAAGGGTGTGTTTGGTAGCCTGTATGGTCTATCTTAACCCATACAAGCTGAGCCCAGCCATGCTGACTCCATACAAATTTGTTTAACTGCGTTCTGTTTGGTAGCTTGTATGAGGTAAGCCGAGCTGAGCTGAGACATTGTTTGGTGTCCTGTATGAGAGGAGCCATGCCAGATATTTTAAAAAAGCAAACATGTCCCTGGAATAGAAAACTTCAAAGCAATCAAGTCCCTGGGTTGTTGGACTCTGGCTTCGACACCGTCGCCGGCGAGAGGAACCGCCGCCGGGAGGCCGAGCTGGTCCTCCTCCACGTGCCGCCGCCGGGAGGCCGCGCCCCTCCTATTCCGCGCGCGGTGGACAAGGCCTGGAAAGGCGGCGTCGCCTGCAGCCTGCTGCGAGCCGGGAGGCCGAGCTCCTCCTACTCCTTGCGCCGCCGCCGGGAGGCCGCCCCCATCCTACTCCACGCGCGGCCGACGGGAGGCCGCCCACATCTACTCCTCACGCGCCGCCGTCGTGAGGCCAAGCTGGTCGTCCACCGTCGCGGCCGGGAGGCCGAGATGGTCCTTGTCCACGGGCGGCAGCCGGGAGTCGTGAGATGGTCCTCCTGCTGTGCTGCCGGTGAGGAACCGCCACCGGGAGGTCGGGAGATGCGGCGTGGGTTGCCACCTGCTGTGCTGCCGGTGAGGAGCTCGAGGGAGGGGCGACATGGAGAGCTGGGTCGGGGCCGGAGAAGTTCACGGCGAGAGGGAGAGAGATGGAGAGATGTGGTGCGGGGGGGGGGGGGGGGGGGGGGGGGGGGGGGGGGGGGGGGGGGGGGGGGGGGGGGGGGGGGGGGGGGTGACCCCTCACGGGCCGAGAGACGTTTTTTGGGATGGACTCGGCCCTGCTGAGTTGCGAAGCTCGATTTGAGCTTCTCTGCTCGGCAGGGCTGAGAGGCATTTTCGGGCGAGGTGGGCATGGCCCAAAGCGCACGACCCGGGCTAACAAACAGCAAAACGACGTATGGGTGGAGAATATCTGAGCTGGAGCAGGCTACCAAACACACCCTAAGGGTCCTGAAAGAGAAATGTACTTTAAATGGAGATGCAGGGATGCGGTGTAAGTTCTCAGGAGTTGGCGACCGGCGACTTCCCGTCCGCGGAGGGCCTATACCTGATCCAAGCCATCAAGAGGTACGGCGGCGGCATCGTGCTCGTCATCGACATCGGGATCCAGAGGACGTCGTTGTAATTTTTCATTTGTTATGGGTCTTTCTGTAAGAACGGAGCTTTAATATCATGTCTTTTTCCCCGCCAAAAAAAAAGGGTCCTGAAAGAGAAATGTACTTTAAATGGTCAAATCTTGGTCCATCCTGGAGTCATTTCGTACTCATATGCAGCGACGTTTGAGCTATGCTACTGAATATGCGCAATTACTAATTCGGTGCAATTGCTCCATCCAAATTCTCTGTCGTTTCAGCACTTTTGAAATTTCAATAGGAACAAGGATATTACAAGTGGCTCTACTCCCCATCGCAGGCTGATGCAACTAGCAAGTGGCTCTGTCAAAGCGTGGCCCCATATTGCGTGGGTCACCATGGCGACACCATTGCACCAACACTCGCAAAAGAGAAAGATAGGGACACCAGACCAAATCACCCAATATACATGCACCAGTAGGAAAAGCCCTACCGCTGGCGGACGGAAAACGGCTACCGCTGGCAGGCGCGCGCCCGCCAGCGGTAACGCGCCTGCCAGCGATGACTACGCCAATGGTAACATATACCGCTGGCGGGCGGGCTGTCCGCCAGCGGTAAGGGTGGTTACCACTGGCGGGCGGCGACGGCGCACGCCAGCGGTAGGTGCGGTAGCGCTGGCGGGCACAGCGTCTGCCGGCGGTAGGTGATTCAGCCCGCCAGCGGTACATGTCGCTGGATTGAGGTTCTGGGTGCTTCGTACGCCAGCGGTATGCCACCTTGTCCGTCAGCGGTATAATTTCTGGGTATTTTTTTTAGAAAATCGTTATTCCAGCAGTATATCCAGTATAAATACAGTATATTGAGGTACAGGCGACCAAAACAACAGGAATATAGACAATACCACATACAAATGACCAAATTGTTAGTTCATCATATGCATTACAAACCATAATAGCCAAGTTATCAAAAGTTGTCATACACGAATACATCTCGATAGAGTCATACACGAAAGTTTTCCAAAGCAAATAACCACAATCACATACAAGAGAATGACAATGACAATGAGTAAGAAGGGGATCACGACGAAGTTGGACTTCATCCGGTTCTTCCTCTCTTCCGCAAGCATGTGGTTCAAGTACCTAGCTTTCGCCTCCGCTTTACTCTTGTAGCCCTTGTAGTTGTTGCCCTTGAACTTGTTCACTTTCTTCAGACAGTATTCCCACTGGTCATAGACTCCTGGAACCCTACCTTCATACACCACGTACCACTTCTTCATCTCTGTGTACACAAGACACAGATAAAAGTATATATTAGGCAAAGAAAAATAAGAGTTGTAAGAAAAAAGATGTGTGTACACAAGACAGAAGACAATGATGTCTCATACTTAGAAGTGACACAAACAAGACGCAGATAAATTATTAGGCAAAGAAAAGCAAGAGTTATTAGGATAAAAATAAAACAAAATTTATGACACAATATTTAGGTCATATTTAGGCAAAGATAAAGCAAGAGTTATAAGAAAGACCAAATCAAACGGAAATGATTCGGATTTGTGCCTCATATTTAGGTCGGACACACACAAGCAACCCTCAAAGCTCCGTTGAGCCAAGTAGGATGCACACAACTTATACTTGTGCATATCACAAGGCTCAACGGACCTTGAGGGTATCACGTAGTGGGTCACAACATTTTAATCATCGGCATTCTAAAAACGAACACATATTACAGAGATGGTGCCTCACACTTAGAAGTGACACACACATGCTTCAGGGACGGAGCAAGCGAGCCAAGTAGGATGCACGAGATGTGTGTACTCGTGCATATCACAAGGCTCGCTAGCCCTGCCCCTGGATCACATTGTGTCACAACACATTTTAATCATCGACATTTTAGAGATACAAAACTATAAACAAGAATGATGCCTCATATTTAGAAATGACACACATGCTTCAGAGACGGGGCTTGTGAGCCAAGTAGGATGCACGAGATTTCTGTACTCGTGCATATCACAAGGCTCACTAGCCCCGCCCCTAGATCACACCGTGTCACAAGATTTTAATCATTGGCATTCTAGAAAATACAAAAGACTATAAACAAGAATGATGCCTCATACTTAGAAGTGACACACAAGCTTCAGGGACGGAGCCAGCGAGCCAAGTAGAATGCACGAGATGTGTACTAGTGCATATCACAAGGCTCGCTAGCCCCGCCCCTGGATCACACTGTGTCACAACATTTTAATCATCGGCATTGTAGAGAATACAAAACTATAAACAAGAATGAGTTGGAACATGTCTGCAATAATTAAAAGCAACATAATTAAAACTATATAGCATCGATTCAAAAACTAGAGGTAGGCAAAGAGAAAACAGGATTCAAAAAAATTTATGCCTCATACTTAGAATATTATTGGAAACACACTAGCAATCCTGATAGCTTTGTGGAACCTTGTATCATGCACAACACAAACTATCAGGATATCATGTAGTGCGCCACATCATTTTAATCATCGGCATTCTAGAAATGAAGTAGGTTCAACTGAAAAGCATGCCTCATACTTAGACAGGACACACAAATTCAGGGACGGCGTTAGTGAGATCCAGTGGGATGCAGAAAATGTGTATTCGTGCATATCACAAGTCTCACTGACGCCACCCCTGGATCACATTGTGTCACAACATTTTAATCATCGGCATTCTAGAGAATACAAAACTATAAACAACTACGAATTGGAACATGTCTGCAATAATTAAAAGTAACATAATTAACTAAGCATGCACGATTCATAACCCTGAATATATAGCATCGATCACACAAGTTCAGCGACTTTCGAAACTAGGCAAGTTAATTTAGGGATATAGTGTACGAACACTGTTGATTGTTTCTCACCTTATCTTCGGTATCTACGGGAACAGGAAATCACCTTCTAACGAGTTGAATAGCTTGTAATCACCCGAACATCTTATGCGCCTTTCTATCTCGGCGTTAGGTGGTGGTTTAAGCCGAAGTAGAACTCCCCATGGTCATCTAGGGCGTCACGCATGATGATTCGCGCGATCATCTTCTGGATGTAACGGAACTCATCTCTGATAACATAATTAGTGGCGTCCTTTAGTGTTGTGCACCATTTGTTGATATCACCAACAAATTGGCTTCGTCGGCGAAACTTCAAAAACCATCGCATTTGATAGATGAGGTACCATGACTCCATCCAACTGCTTGAATCCTGCTTGATGCAGGGGAAGTAAACTCTGTGGAAGAATTTATACTTGTCATCATGATCATATGACTTTTTTTATAGGGCCGCCCTTTAAGGCGTAGTCATTGAGAGCATCATTCAGAACCATCTTGATAAAGGTGTAGTCCCTAGTAGTCTTCTCTTTATACCGATCCTCGTTGTCTTCATAACGATCCCCGCTGTCGAGATACAAGGCAGTCGAGTCTTCCATGTCCAACGAGATGAGAGTGCCATGTTCGTTTCTGCGCAAAAAATCACCATTGTAGATGCAAATTCAACAATGGAAATCTATGGAAGCATGTTATGACGGCTAGTAATGACTTACTCGGGAAAATAAGGCAAGAGAAAGTTGCGCTTGGGAACATTCTCGAGAAAGAGATTTTTGAGGTAACGCGTCGCATTTTTTCTACCCTGTGGGTTGTTCACGAACATTTCTTGCATGTAGCAGGGGTCAACTATCACGATGTCGGGTGTAACCTCCATTTTGATCTGGTGCGCCAATTTGAGCGCAACAAGACGGACCATGGATGGGTGGAGCGGGAGCATATGGAACATTCTGAAGATATCATCAAATCTCAGAAAGAGCAGGTCTGCGTCATCAGCTTCAGTGAGAAAGTCCAAGCCCTTTGGCACCTTTGCAATAAAAACCGGGTATGTTGGATCTTTTTGCTCGAGAAGTTTCGTCTCCACAAGAAGAACAAGCTCATGTAGGTCCAACAAATCCCCAGACAACTTTTTGACCAACCAATCCGGCAGGATCGATTTAGCCAATTGATGCGTCGCATGCCAATTCTTGATGGGTATCCTGTCCACAAACCGTTTATCAGTCCCTGCTCCGGCCGGCTGTTGGAGTCGTCCACGTTACGTTTCTTGTATCTTTTCCGTGCCTTCTTAGGCTTGTTCACCGGCTCATCTTCTGGCGTATCACGATTTTGCACAATAGGCGTCAAATTGGTGATAGAATTGCCGTAGCCGTAGCCGATCAGGGGGAGGCTCTACTTGGCCTCCCTTCATCCAAGTTCCAACGAAATCACGGATGGTAGGAAACAGGGAGTGCAACGTCTTTGACAGTGCGTCTTCGATGTACTCCTGCATCAGATCCTCGCCTCCTTTCTGAGACCCCCGGCCTCGTTGTTGTCAGCCATACTCGCACTAACGAGAAAAGTCAAACTTAGTATAACAGGAAAAATTCACTTAATTAAGTACTAAGATACCCATGAGTCTTGTCGTGGGGTTGTCACGGCAGATGTTACCATAGGGTAACTAGAGTTGTAGGGCAAGGCGAAACTAGTGTCTGGGAGTTTGTTTAGCTCTGCAAGGACAAGGGATTTACCCAGGTTCGGCCTCTCCATTGGAGATAAAGACCTACTTCCTGCTATGTTGTTATTGATCTCGATATCGATAACCCGGCTACGACAACAGAACCGGATCTCGATCTGGGTTACAAGGTTCGCTTGGTAGCGGTGATCTCTCTCTCTCGGGTCTATCTCGTACACTTGGATCGTAAAGGCTTCACCCTAACTATGACCTAAGAGCCCGCTTATATAGATGGCCGGGTCTCCTGGTTCTGTACAAGGTAAAGTCGGGTTCCACCCGTACTCGGAGTCCTACTCTACAACTTCTAATCTTCGTGTTCTCCAAGTCTTGGATTCCATAGCGCGTACCGCCTCGGGTCTTCTAGAGTCTTCTCTGTATAAGCCGGGTCACCGACAAGCTTGCTAGCCCATCAACGTAACTCGGCCCATGTTGATGATTAGCTGTCCTGGCCAGGCCTCCTGCCTGGCGAGTCACGCTTCCTCTTCATGGGCCTACCGGGTTATGATCCCCATCAGTAGCCCCCAGGTTAACTTGAACGCCGGGTTTGGCGCACTTCTCTTTTAGCTTCAAGCTTTTACTTCTTAGATGAAGCCGCCATTCTCGATGTTCGGGTTAACCTCCTGAAAAATAGGAACAAACATACAGTAACTTAAATACTGGGTCACTAGGCCAGCTCTCTCTGGCGGTCCATATCGTAACCCGGTTCAGTTATACCGGGCTCTCACGTCTCCGGGTTTCATACTTAACACTTAATAAAATCTCTCCCAATCTCGAATCAATGTCATTCCCAATCCATCAGCAAACATTCATTTTGTCTCTTTCTGTTTGTCGTTGAGTTACGGTCAAAGATCCTTATCTTATCTCTTCACTTTTACCTTTACACCCCTGAAGCCTTTTTTTACTGCGGCTATAAATTCGAGATTAGGGTAAACTAGGGTTCACTTTCCCCCATTCCCATCCTCTTCATCTTCTTCCTCGGGCAGCCGCCGCAAACCCTAGATCGAAGCTCGCGCGCCGCACCGCCGCACTGCTCCAGATCTGGTGTCCCTGGTACAGCCTCCACCCTTTTTTGAGTTGATTTGAGAGCGAATCTCACTCCGCTACAAGTTCGTGCATTCGTTTCCCGATCTATTCTCATTTGGCCTCCGATTCATTTTTAGATTTCCATGGCTCCCAAAGCTGCTCCGAAAATGGCGAGCAAGAAGAAGAAGAACAACGGTAGCACCGCCGCACCGGCGACGGGGAAGAAAGCAAGGCCTTCATGCACTAGTACAGAACGACACATCGGAAACGGGCCAAAAACCCCTTCGGCAACGGAGAAAGGGTCCGTGTCCCCGTCTCTGTCACTGATGTGAAGCCTCACAATGGCAACGGAGATTTTTATCGTTTGCAATAAGTTTAGCAACGGGCATAATATATAACCGTTGCCTTTAGTCTTTACATCAGATACGGAGATTACTTTTTGACCGTTTGTAATGAGGGATAAAGGAAACAAAAAAAAGCCGGTGACGCCTGCTGCACCGTCGACGGAGCCCTGTGGTTCCTGCTTGACGGCCGCCGGTTCTTCACCTTCCTCTTCGCCCAGCTTCATTGCGTGGTCTTCTTCTACCTATTTAGTACTGCACAAAAGTCTTGCTCCTGGAGGCGCCGGCTTCAGTGGACCGTGTGGACGGAGCCCCGCTCCTACGTCTTCACGGCCGCCACATAGTCTCCAGGTTTCCTCCTCGCACTAAAGGAGATGAAAAAAATCAAAATGTAAGCTCCTTCATATCTATACACAAGACATATGCTTCTTCATCGGCATTACAGAAAATATAGAACTAATTACAACTAGAACATAGCCTAAACAATGCCTCATATATAGGTAGATTGGACACACAAATTTCAGGGATGGAGCAAGCGAGCCAAGTGGGATGCACAAGATCGATGTGTATTTGTGCATATCACAAGGATCACTAGTGCCACCCCCGGATCACACGGTGTCACCTAATTTTAATCATCGGCATAACAGAAACAAAGCTAAAATCAGAGCAAATGCCTACTAAAAACAGAGAAAATCCATGGATAAACAATTAGCTACTTACAACTAGAAAACAGCTAAAATCTATGTGTAAACAATGCCTACTAAAAACAGAGCAAATCTATGGATAAACAATTAGCTACTTACAACTAGAAAACAGCTAAAATCTATGTGTAAACAATGCCTACTAAAAACAGAGCAAATCTATGGATAAACAATTAGCTACTTACAACTAGAAAACAGCTAAAATCTATGTGTAAACAATGTCTACTAAAAACAGAGCAAATCTATGGATAAACAATTAGCTACTTACAACTAGAAAACAGCTAAAATCTATGGGTAAACAATGCCTACTAAAAACAGAGCAAATCTATGGATAAACAATTAGCTACTTACAACTAGAAAACAGCTATCCTACTGAACTGGGGTCTTACATTAGGCGAGGCGGGCTCGCTTAGCGTCGCCGCCGGCGACGGAGCTAGCGCCGGCCTCCCCTGGCGGTGCCTTGCCCTCGCCGTGGACCAAAGAGAGGGCTATGGCGGCCCGGAGGTCAGACTGGTAGACCGCCTCCTCGGCGCGTTCGACCTGGGTCGACTCCTCGGAGAGGAGGACCGCCGCCTCCAGATCGGCCTCGCCCTGACGACGCTTGGCGTCCTCGCGCTCGAAATCGGCGCGGGAGAGTTGGCAAGCGATCTCCAGATCACGATCCTACTCCTCTTCCTCTTCCTCTTCCTCCTCGTCGGAGGACGAGGACGAGGAGGAGGAGGAAGACGGATGGCGGCCGGGGTACATCGCCTGGCGGATCTTGCGGTAGCTGCAATGGTGGCCAAATGAGCGGGTGCGGCCGGAGCCTTCGCCGTGCGGACGAGCGCCAAGGCTGCGGGACCGGCCCGCGGGGGCCGGATCGGCGGCGGCCTGTTCCGCAAGCTCGTCCCGCAACACCAGCTGACGCTGCTGCTGCCTGAAGGCCCGGAGGGTGGGGCGGCCGCGGCCGCGGCCACGGCCGCGATGGCCGGATCTACCAGCGCCGACGGTGGAAGCCATGCGAGAGAGTGGAGAGAGAGGAGACTGTGCGGCGGCTAGGGTTTGAAGTGAGACAGTGAGAGTGAGAGTGAAGGGCATAGTAGGTTCTTATAGGCCGGCTGTCGGGCTGCTTCTAATGGCAACGGAGATTACGAAACTGTCCGTGTGCGATGAGCACACATCGGTAACGGAGTTAAACCAAACTCCGTTGCCAACATATATTCCACTATTCACCGTTGCCTTTGTTGTGGGCCTGCTTTACGGCCCAGTGCGGGCACGCGGGGGGATGTCGTGATTTACCGTCGCCTAACTCCTGCCGTTGCCATAGAGGGGTATCCGATGTGTCGTTCTGTACTAGTGCTCATCTGCTATCACGGCCAACTGGGGCAAGTCCAAGGCCACGAACACGAAGCTCCAAGAACTGGTAGCAGCCCAAGTTCTCGCCCAGCAGAACGTGATCCACTGGCGCGGCGCTTCCGACGAAATCCGTCCTCAACCTGGGAAGGATGAGGTGGTTGTCTTCACTGAGCATATAACCCGGGGTTTTCACCCCACAGGTTCTCTTTTTTTTCGTAACGTTCTTAAGTACTACGGCCTCAGGCCCCAAGACATAGGCCCCAACTCCATCCTTAACATGAGCAACTACACAGTTCTTTGTGAGTCGTATTTACAAATCCCTCCAGATCTGAACCTTTTCCTTGAGCTTTTCTACTGCAAACCCCAACGCGAGTACACTGATGGCCCGTTGTTGCAATGTGGCGGTGTTTCTATCCAACGCCGCCGGCACAGCCTTACGCCGGGTATGAAACTGCTAAGTCACACCAAAGACTGGCAGAAGACCTTTTTCTATTGCAAAGATACTTCACCCGCCAAAGAGGCACGTTTGCCGGGTTATTCTGTAGACCAATTGATTCTGATTGACGCCCAAAACTCCTTCGCTTCTGACGAAGACCGGGTCAAGCTGCAACCTCTTCTGCAAAAGATCCGTGTGCTCGTGGCTCACGGGTTAAAGGGCACATATCTCATCAAGACCTGGATGGGCTGGAGGATTCAACCACTGAGCATCCGCGACAACATCTTCTACAAGTACACTGGGAAGCTCACAGATTCCCTCCGATACTCAGTAGCAGAATTCCCTGTGAAATCACTAATCAAAACCATCAAGACCCAGCTAGGGGAATCCAAATCTGAAATTGGGGAGGACGGTCTTCCGACCTTTTGCTTGGCAAACCCAATTCCTAAGGTAACCCATCCTTTTTGTTTCTGCTATCAAGCACTTCCCAATCTGGTTATACTCATATTTTTGTTTCTTAACTCGAACTTCTTTCATTCACGGAGAGCAGTGACTGGTGGAAGATTGAAACCCCACCTCCTACTCCTGATGCTGGGGAAACTGGGGAAGATGAGGAGGCCAGGTCTGATTCTGATGAAGGTGAGAATAACTCAATCGACCAGCTATTTCGCACTTTCCTTGACAACGACACCACTGCAAAACAATCTCAACAATCTAACCCGGGCATTTTTCACCCAGATCTACAAGATAACCCGGTCGCTCAAACTTCTCCACCCAGCACTCCAACATCGAACCTCCTGCTCCCAGAAAAAGAACCCGTGCCGCCATAGCAAAGGTACCACTCTCTCGTTTTGTAAATTATCCCAAATTCTCTTCTCATACCAAGCAATCCGTGCAGGAAAAAGAACAAAACACTCCCAAGAAACCCAGGACCCGCCAGTCCTCAGACACAGATCCACTTAACGCAGGTATTCCCAATACTGCGAAACCTCGAAAGACTAGTTATCAAAGAACTCCCACTGCCTCTTGTCCTTTAGCTGGCCAATTTTGGGTTGCTAAATCCCAATCTTTATCAGTTTCTTCTTCAGATAGCATTACCATGCAGACGACTTCCAGATCAACACCGGGTAACTTTCTTTTCTTCTTTATACTACGTTTATGCTCACCACTTCTCTAAATATGACTGAAACTAACATATCTTTTTCTATACAGTGCCACAGCTATGGTCGATGATGACCCGGAATTGTCTCCTCAAGCATCTCCACCACCTACTGTCACGGTGCCTTCTCCTTCGGAGGTACATGCCAACAAAGAAACGGTGGTGAATGAAGAAGAAACAAACCCAGACCCCACAGTTTCTCCAGCCCACTCTCCTATTCAACCGGAGGCAGCTGAAAAAGATCAATCACCCGGACAAGGATCCGGAACAAAAGAAGTTGAGGTGCAGATCACTGGAACCCAGCACGCTCCTGTAAAAGATGCCCCTGAAGTTCTGACCAAGGTGACAACTCCAGGAACTAAGCCAACTGCCTCTGCCCGCGGCAAAGATCCAGTTCCTTACTCAGAATTACCGGCTCTGGAGTCCATGTCAATGCCCGATCTGCGTGACGAGTACTTCACCCGGCTTGCTCATCACAAGGATCTTGAGGGCGATCTGGTGACCATGATGCAGAAACACCACGAGGTAATTACCTGGGTTACCTACAACTTTTACTTACTCATCCATACATTCCATAGCCCCCAAGTACTAAGTTTATAACTTGCTAATGAACTTGGTACTTTTAATCAAAGGAAGCTTTTTTAAACCTGTAGCCCCCAAGTGCCGGGTTAACTGCTCGCAGCAACCTGGGACTAAAAAACTTGTACCACTTTTAACTCTTGTAACAATTACTTGCAAAACTTCAAAATCAGTAGCCCCCAAGTTCCGGGTTTACTGCCTGCAGCAACCTGGGACTCCATTAGACAATTCCTCGTAACTTCCATCATAACTTATGCTTTTTTGTATCTCATATCTTGACATTACCTTTATCACAGGAATATGTTGCCAAAGCCGTGAAAGAGATTTCCCGACTCAAGAAAGAATTGCAATCTGAGTCCAATGCCCGGCTCACAAATGTGGAGCAACTGCAAACCCTGGAAAACTCTGTCACTGAACTGACCCAAGAAAACTCTGACCTGAAGAAGGATCTGAAAGAAAGTGAAGAAAACTGGAAAGCTCAAATGTCTGATCTTCAGAAGAAACTGGACTCTGTGACAGCTGAGCTGACCCGGCTAAAGAAGATGGTAACCTCTATGGTTGCTTCCTTAGTGGGTAAGAATTACTAATATTAACCCATCTTTTTACCTTCCTCAACCACAAATTTTGACAACAAACTTGTTCTCTCGTTAGGCCCTCGTGATGGCAATCTACGCAAAACAGCTGAAGGCAAAGTGAAATGCATGTATACTCTGGTACGCCAGCTATACTTTGGCAGCTGTGAAGTCATCAAGGCAGCGAGAAACTGGGAGAACCCGCCAAGCACTTATACTGAGGTGCTTGGTCATCTATCAACAATGCCTCAATGGATCCAGCTTCTGAAGAAATCTGTGTGCAGAGCCGGGGTAATGCGTGGTCTTGCTTTGGCAAAAGCCTATCATCCCAATCTTAACCCGGCTCCTCTTAAGAACGGCTTTCCACAATTCAATACTGATGGCACGGAGTTTGACAAGAAAAGCTACTCCCGGGTTGTGAAGCAAACTCGGCACACTACCACTGTCATTGCTAGCAAGATGAAGCTAACCACTCTGCAATATGGATACAACGAAGCCGACGAAGAGATCATGGATGATGAACCACAACACATTGACCTCCTCCAAAGCTACAAGGACTCCATTGCCCCAGAAAAAGTTGCTCCCAGTACCACCACTGCTCCAAGTTCAGCTACCCCGAGTGTTCCTCCTCCATCACGAGCTTCAGTTGAAGACGATGATGAAGGTTATTTCCAATCCCTTCAAGATGTCACCAGGCGTAAAGATGGAGCCCCCAAGACCCGGGCCAAGGCGACAGGAGCTGAGCCGGCAGCTGTCAGGGTAGATGACCCGGCTAAAACCACTGAGGAGCACCCAGCCGGCTCTCCATCTCGTGACCCGGCTCCTGGAGCCGATGCTTGAAACTTAGGCAAATATCTGCCCGCTGCAAAAAACACTTTAATTCGGCCCTTTGGGCAGCTATTGTAATAACTTAATACTTTTATCCCATGCTTACAATGGTGTAGTAGTACACCTGGCGTAAAGATGGAGCCCCCAAGTCTGCCGGAATGTCCGTCGCGACAAACCCGTGCACTCAAATATGTCCTATTCTAGCAAAAGTTCATGCCGAAATTCACGAAAAATTTCGACATGACCTTTGCTAAAAATAGGACATATGGAGTACCCGAATTTGCCGGAACGGAAGCTAATCAACATTCCGGCAATCTCAAGGGCCTCAAGGGTACCTGCAAACATTTTATATTCATCACAACCACCCAAATTCAGCAAATGTCGGCATCTCCGGCCGGCAACAAACACAACATCATGACCACCACCAACATATTCACATGTATCAATCACATCCACCACATTCACATGAATCAATCATATAGGCATTTCAACAAAATATGGGCAAAAAATAATAGAGGCATTTCACCAAACACCTTGTGTCCACGGCGGTCACTGGGTGGGAGGGAAGGGAGGAGGTTGCGGGGGAACTCACCAAGAGGGGCGCGGCGTCGTGGAGGAGGAGGCCGGGGCCGGCGTGGGGTGCTCGGGGCACGCCAGCGTGGAGGAGAAGGCCGAGTCCGGCGTGGGGTGCTCGGGGCGGCGGGGTGGGCGCGGCAGCCGTGGGGTGGTCGGGGCGGCGGGGTGGACGCGGCGGCCGCGGGGAGGAGGAGGCCGGGGCCGGCGTGGGCGTGGAGGGGCGAGGAGGTTGCGGCGGAGGTGGCGGTCGTGGTGGTCGTGGGCGGATGTGGCGGCGGGGTCACGGCCGTGGGCGGTCGCGGCCATGGGAAGAGGTGGCGGAGGGGGCGCGGAGGGGCGAGGAGGAGGTGGCGGGGCTGGGTCGACGGCGGCGTGGACGCGGCGGCGGCCGTTTAGGGTTAGAGGAGAGTGGAGCGCGGGTGGGGGAAATGGGGGAAGAGAGATAGACGGCGCGTACTGTGGGGCGGCCCCACATTACCGCTGGCGGACGGGCGCGTGTGCCCGCCAGCGGTATGTAATTACCGCTGGCGGACGGCCTACGCTGCCCGCCAGCGGTAGGTTTTTATTTTTTTGGTTATTTTTTTTTGATGTTTTTGTTACTCCTTAATATTTTCAAATACAATTGCGCATCTCAAAATACATTTGAAATATTTGTGTCCATTTACAAAATATTTCAAATACATCATGGTTCAAAACATCTCAAATACAAATTTAAAATAACACGTCTCGCGCTTTTCTCTTAGCGTTTGCGCATCTTCTTGCCTTTTTTGTCGCAGTTGCATAATTTAGCCCCACATTATGACTTCTTCTTTTGAATGGAAGACCTCCTCTCGTGGGTAGCGTGGTTCTGCTTCTTCTGAATGTGTATGTCGTCTTATCATCATCTTCATCATCTTCAATATTAGGATCACCGAACCGGTCGTAGTCGTCCTCGTTGGCGATTCCATCCATTCCGATGATGTTTCTTTTGCCTCTCCTCACGACCACACGGCTAGGCTTTGACGGGTCGGTTATGAAGAAGCATTGAGACACGTGCTTAGCCAATACCCATGGCTCATTTTGTGCGGTGACGTTCGTGCTTGATGAAGTGCCGGCTTCGGGTAAAACCATGGTGGTGAAGTATTGGTCTTCTTTTTTGACGGTGGATAACCTAGCCCATCTCACGCGGAACATCGGCACCTTCTCTCCAGAGTAGTTAAGCTCCCAGATCTCCTCTATCCTTCCGTAGTATCTGAACTTCTTGTCACCGACGTAGGATTCCATCGTTACCCCTGAGTTTTGATAGTCAGAAGTTTTGTCCTTTTCCTCCGTGTAGAAAGTGAACCCGTTGATATCATATGCTTGAAACGTCGCGAGGTTGGGGGCGGGGCCACGTGATAAGTCGTATAAGAATCTACCTTCTGCACAATCCGTTGGCGGAGCGACAAGCTCATCTTTGAACCAACGCAAGAAAGAGGAGTTGTGCTCTCTGATTATTTCTCCTTCGGTCTTTTGCCTGCCCTGGTCAATGTACTTCTGCTTAATCGTGCTTTTGTGCTTTTCACCCAAGGATCGACCATTTCAAGGTGTCGGAGAGCTACTAAGTTTGCCCTGTTAAAGTCGGCCATTCGAAGAGCGAAGCCCACATGTAAGTCCCTCGCTCCATTTTGTGACCTGACCCACCTAACTTGCCAAAGTGCTTGTTAGGGGGCAAACCAACAGGGTTATCAATCTCCAGATGATTCGTGCAGAAAGAGATGCACTCTTCAGTGAGAAAGCCCTGAACGATGCTTCCATCCGGACGGGCCCTGTTACGAACAAATCCTTTTATGACCCCATTCATCCTTTCGAACGCCATCATGTTGTGGAGAAACAACGGTCCGAGATGGATGATATCATCCACGATGTGGACCAACAGATGCACGCAAATGTCAAAGAATGCGGGCGGGAAGTACATCTCAAGCTCGCATAGTATCACAACAATTTCTTCCTGCAGCCTTGAGAGTTGCTTTGCGGTGATTGACTTTCGAGAGATCACGTCAAAGAAGTTACAGAGGCCAAAAAGGGTGTCACGGACGTGCTTGTCCATTATCCCTCGGATCGCAACTGGGAATATTTGTGTCATCATCACGTGACAATCATGAGACTTCATACCGCTGAACTTTTTTTCAGCTGGTCTAAGACAGCCCCGAGTAACCCAAAGGCACTTTGACTCCTAGAAGGCACTTGATCAATTGTTCGATCTCCTTTGGACTAAGAGTGAAGCAAGAGGGGGGCAGTAATAGTCATTCTTCTTAACCCTTTTGACATCGTGACCGTCCGTCTCCTCATCTGTCGACTGGTCGTCATCCTCCTTTTGGCGTCCCCCATGAAGCTCTTCCCTGATGTTCATATGTATCAGGTCCTTTCTTGCTTTCGGCCCATCTTTGGTCCTGTCCGACATGTTGAGCACAGTGCCAAACAAACTGTCGAACACATTCTTCGTGATATGTATTAGATCAAGGCAATTTGGCGTACTGTAGATGGGCCAGTATGGCAAGTCTCAAAACACAGACCTCGTCTTCCAAACACCATGGAGCGGTTTTGGCGCCTTTCGGTTCTTTCCCGGCTCAGGGCACTCTTCCCAACCATTCAGCAACTCGTAAATTTCATCGCCGCTCCTCTTACGTGGAGGTTCTCGGAGCTCATCTTCACTGTTGAAAAGGTCTCCACGCCTCCTCCATGGGTCTTTATTGCGTAGCCACCTTCGATGTCCTATGTAGACGGTTTTCGAAGAACCGGCTTTCTTAAGCTGGTGGAATGTCGGATCATCCATGCACATGACGCATCCGTTATGTCCGTGGGACACCTGGCCACCAACGTATGCGCAGCCGGGCAAATCGTGCACCGTACACAACAAGGCAGCTCTCATAGGGAAATACTCTTCTGCGACGGCGTCCCAAGTGGAGACCCCTTCTGGCGCCCATAACGTGTCTAGCTCATCTTTCGGTAGCTTCAGATACAGATTGATGTCACTGCCTGGTTGTTTCGGCCCTTGAATTAGCATGCTCATGTGTATGTACTTCCTTTTCATGCACAACCAGGGGGGAGGTTGTATATCCATACAAACACGGGCCATGTGTTGTGTGTACTGCTCTGGTTGCCAAACGGATTGAGACCGTCAGTGCTCGCACCCAACCTGATGTTCCTTGGTTCTTCTCCAAACTCTGGATCGTGATCGTCTAATGCTTTCCACTGGCTTGCATCCGAAGGGTGTGTCAGAATTATCTTTTCACTCCGCTCTTCATCTTGCAGCACTGCCGCCCTTCTTTCTGCGTGCCAGCGCATTCGCTTTGCTTCCTTACGGTCTGCGAAATACCGCTGCAGACGAGGAATGAGCGGAAAGTACCACACAACTTTGCGAGGGGCTTTTTTCCCTGTCTTGTATCGATCAGCCTTGCACACTGGACATTTGATTTTTTCTTCGCCCTCTTTCCGAAAAATATAGCAGTCGTTGACGCACACATGGTACCTCTCGTGCGGTAAATCAAAGGGGCATACGACTTTTTTGGCTTCGTCGCAATTTTTAGGACACGTGTTGCCCTTCGGAAAGATACCGTGCAAGTATTCTAGATTATCGTCGACGCTTTTATCGCTCCATTTGTGTCTTGTCTTCATCTACAGAATATGAAGCGATACTTTCAAGCGGGACTCTTCCGGGTCGCAGCCTGGATACAACGGAGTATTTGAGTCTTTCTCCAATTGCGCCAGCTTAGATTCTTTGTTAGTTGTCTTCTGAAGAAACAGTTCTTTTAGGGTCCCGCACGACTGAAGTTAGCGGTGTCCGTTGATGACTCCCAAGTGTAGGAGATCAATTGTAGTACCTTTCGATTAGAAAAGGTTGTCGAACCCACGAGGAGCTGAAGGTATTGGTTAGCAAGAATGATAAATAAAACAATGAAAGATGCAACTGTTTTTGGGATTTTTGGTTGTATAGTTGCAAGAAAGTAAAAATGCTGAATATAAATGATAGCAAGTAAAAAGCTCTCAAAGAGAGAAAGCCAATCCTCGATGTGGCAAGACGACAAGCTCAAGTGATGTGTAACTTATATGTGGAAAACGTTCCCGAGAGCGGCATGGATACTGCTAGGCATAGAGATTTATTAAACAACACGTTGAATATCTTGTCAAGTTTTAATCTTCTTTGGACGGAGCAATTGTTAGGTATAGCTAAATAAATAAACTAAACCCCTTATGATGGAACATGTGGCCAAGTAAATGACTGCACAAGAATTATTAAGACATAAAGTCCCACCATAGCATTACACTCTAAGGTCCCGATACTAATACCCTCATAATGCAACTTCATGACTCGGTCTCAGGTTTACATGTCCCCCCAAGTCTCCCTCAATTAATTACACTACGGTGTTCTCCTATGAGCCCATATAGGTGAAGTGTTGTGCAGTCGACGTTCGCACAACACCATCATAGAATCACATAAAAAGATAAACACTAGACAAAATACCAACACGTGTCATATATAAATCATTGCCAATTCATCCTATGCCCTCAGGAACATACGGGAACTACTCACAACGTGCAAACATAATGATATTAAGTGGCATAAGTGGTACAACACAATCTGAAAATTTAACTTCACCTCCAAATAATGACAAGTACTCAATCACAAACATGAATAGTAGCAGAAGACAAGTATCTAGGGTATAGCAACTCTCAAACTACGAGGGGAACTGTGACACCCCTCCCTGGCACATATCACCAGAGAGGCGGTCGTCCCGTGCGCCAGCCCAAGATATCTGGCCGCACGTCGCGACAGTGCAACATAGTGGAAATCATTACACAATCAGGCACAAGAAGTGCTACAAATGGTTTACAAGGCCATCAGGCATGACAGAAATATCAAGCCAAGCATGGCTCAGTACAGAGTTTTACTGGCAGCGGAGGACGACTAAGGCAACGGCTTGGAGCGGCTCCACTCCACAGGTATCTGGCTGGGCTACTGATCCTAGCACGCTCTTGCTTCAAAATCCTCGCTAATGTAGAAGATGGATCCTCGCCAAAATCTGGCCACAATCACAAGGCCCGTGAGTACATTATTATGCACTCAGCAAGAATTCGCCACTTACTACAAACAATCCAACAATCATGCAGCAAGAGGCATATACACTTGAAATAAAATCCTACACATGGCAAGAGTCTACTCTAGGTACATGTCATAAAAGTAGCATGGCATCACAAGCAAATCATGGCATAAGCAAACAACTGGGGTATCACCAGTACAGAGTCCAAGCCAGGTGGGGTTGGATCATATACTGGTAATCATACAAAGAAATTACCTGTGACGAGTCTAATCGAGTATACCAGTTGGTACCAAATAACACACACGACACCTGTGATCACTGCTAGGCCCTCTGGCCTCTCCATTTCACTCTCGGCACGCACGGTTGATGTGGGCTCTGGCCTAACTATAGGCTTCCCAACGCATCACACCGCCATCCCTATCACGGGTTACCACCAACATCTCAGGACAATATTCCCTGCATCATCTTATTTGTTCATTTAGTGTAATCCGGTCGTTCATTAATTATTTCAAACAAATCTTAAGTTTAACCTCCTGACACGACGAGGACACACAGTGTGACCGACACTGAACTGTTGTTCCATATCCCAGGAACGGGGCTAGCTGGCTAGGTTGATGCTCTCGAGAGTTTGCTTTACCACCTATCAGAATGCACCCCACTCAGCCGACACTTCGGGTTTATCACGCCCAAAGTCGTACTAAGCAAGATACATTCACATGACGGTCCACCTGTTAAGACACACTCCTGCACCACCCTATGCGCGTGGCACAACGGGCAAGTAAATCCGGCACATCCCCCGGCGCGACCGGGTATGCCTAGCTCCGGACTCCCTATCACAGTCGAACCCGTGCCTGTCTACCTCTACCCTCGGACAGCACAACCGAACGACTGCGCCCAATGGATGGCACAAAAGGGGCTCAACAACCTACTAGGTCACGGTTTCCATGGGACAACGGTGGTATCGCATGCAAGGGTTCAGATTAGTGGCACTATGAACGGACCTTATCGCTGTTTGGAGGGGTGTTTCATTTAATCAAGTTTCATCACAACAAGTTCCAAAACAGAGGATTAGTCCAGCATAATAATCACGACATCAATATCATATATCAACAACAACAAGGCATTAGCAACATAATGCTTGCACGTATAGATATCAACACAACAATAATAATAATACCGGGTGACTGTGGCGGGAGACCCGGCCGGTGTCACTCGGGGGTTACTGTTCACAGAATAATCGCATAATGTTTCAAACGGATGACGGTGGCGGGAGACCCGGCCGGTGTCACCGTAAAAGAATGAACCGAAAAGCACTCATAAAAATGAGAGAGCATCCATTCCACTCGAGGGTTACCCGACGTGGTGTCAGCAATCTCGGCAAAAGAACCAAATGGAAAGTCAGCTCCCAAGCGTCGCAGTCCGGGTGGTCTAAGCCAACCATATTTGACGGAGGGACAAGGCAAATAACTCTTTTGGCAAATGCCCCCAACTCCGAGGATCATAAGACGACATTCGTCCGCTCCTCACCTCGGCGAAGAGGAAAAAGCAAACAAAGCCCCGCAAGCGCGAGACGCACAGGTGTAATAATTTCCCCCATTCCTCTGACTGAGGCGGTTCCACCGGCCATTGTCTCGGGAATGTGAGTGATGCACAGGTAAGCGGTTATACAGCAGTGCAATAATTAAAATGCAACATGATATATATACAACAATACAAGGCTCATATAAAATATGGACAACATACAGACATGCACAATGACAGTAGACAGACATAACAATAAGACAGACATAAACACCCGGCATGGTATTAAGCAATCAAACAAACAAGCATTGCGGGATGGCTCATAGCAAGGGGTTAGCTTGCCTCTGGAGATGGTCTTGAAATGGTTCGGAAAGTCTCGGACTCGCCCGGGGCCGGAATCCCGGAGAACGCCTAAACCACGAAACGACCAACGATGCATTAAATAAAGGCAGTGAAACTAAATTGCTCCAAATACAGCAAGACTGGGACCACTGGTTAGGCCTCGTCGAGTTACAAATTTAGAAATTTGAATCGGCTAAAACGGAGCTACGGTTCAAAAACTACGGGCATTTGAAGTTACTCACCGGAAGAAAAAGAAAAACAGATTGTCCGAAAAAAAACTGCTCGGGCTGCTTCGGTGCGGGGTTGGGCCGTTGCTGGGCCGAACGGCCTGCTGCGCTGCAGGGCAGCGGCCTGCTGGGCTGGGTTGCTCGTGTATTCGCAGGAATACGCCTTCTCCGCGGGAAAGCGGAAAGCGCGGAATGCGCTTCCACTTAACTGACGTGGCAGCTGGGCCAGCGCGGGACCCGCCTGTCGGCGTCACAGGCCCGCCGCGCTGGCGCCACGCTGGCGCTTCCTTCTCCTTCCCGCGTTGCACGCTCGGGAGAGCTCGATGCGGCACGGGCTGGCTCGGCCGCGGCCGTCGCCGTTGCTCCGGTGAGCACCGCCGGCCACAGAGGGCAGGGAGAGGAGCGCCCCGCCGCGCCGCGTCCGAAGATGGAGGCCAAGGACTCGGGGAGGCAGGGAAACATCGGCACGGGGTGTGCCCTGCAAGCTCACCGCCGGCGAGTCGAGGATGGTGACGAGGCTACGGAGTATCAAACTCTGAATGGATTTGTCCAGAAGGTAGAGGGAATCAAGAGGAACATCCTTGCCCGTTTAATTGAAGAATAGCTCGGTCTAGGGCTTGCCACGGTCGATGGACCGACGGCGATGACCTTGGCCGATTCGGAGCAGAGCTCCGCTATTCCGCAACTAAAGGAGCAGAGGAGGTTCCAGGGAAGAGAGTGAGGGTTCTGGGGTGCGCTCGCGAGGCTTGGGGTCCTTTTATAGGCCAGGGAGAGGGGAGGTTGGTGCGTGGCCGCTGCGGCCATCAATGGCGCAGCGAGGTCACGGCTTACGCCACGGCTACAGGGGAGGGATAAGAGCGACCGGCCTCAGCCAGTGGAGCAGGACGAGCTCGGAAAACAGCACGTTTAGCTCGAGCCCGCGAGCAATGGACGGCAGGAAGCCAACGCGCAGCTGGGCGGCGCCTAACTCCGGCCAAGCTTTAAATGGAGGGGGTTAGGGCGTCTCGGGCGTGAGCCAGGGAGCAGGAGGGGGTGCGGTCATGGCTTGGGTGCGGCGGAACCAAGGAACAGCGAGGAGGGTCGGAGGAGCAGTGCGGCGGCGCTGTTTGGGCACGGCTACGCCGGTGGTGATCACGCCAGAGGGCATGCCAACATTGGCATCGAGATGGCTCTCTCGTCCTAGGGTGCCAGAGGAAAAACCAATCGTGTCACTTCGTGCCAAAAGGAATTTCCAACAACTTTGCAGGACAACGTTTTTGCAAATTTGCAAGTTGGTGCGACTACAATTTTTGAAAAACCGTACTGGACTATTTTGAAATCTGATGTTTGGAGGGGCAAACCATTTTTGGTTTGATCAAGGCTTGGTCCAGAGGTGGAGGATTTCTAGTGCTTGCATCTAGGTGCTTACTTCCCACTACAAAAATCATTTGGTGTGTTTTTGAACACAAATGGGTTTTAGGGCAGAAACTTGCACAGGGAACAAGTCCAACATTTTCCTAGCAAGGTACCAAATATTTTTGCATAAATGGGTTACACACTGCCTAGGGATCACTCCCTAATTTTTGAGGAATTTTTGGAGACGTACAAATAGGGGTTCCTTTGGGAATTGCAAAAAGGCATGAAAAGGGCATTACAAAGGAAGTACCTCAAATATTGCTCAAATGAGGTTGGGGCAATGGAGTGAAATGTTCAGGAGGTGAAATCATGCACCTTCCCAAAATGGCATAATTTTTGGATGAGTGTAAGGTGTCTAGATAATTTCTGGATCAGAAATGGCATTTTAGAGAATAATGTCCAACTTGGAAATATTGCATTGGAGTATGAAATATTTTTGCAGGGAATGTCTTTATAGGGATGGGGGAGTCCTCTGGTATTTTTAGTGGAATTTATCTAGCTATGAAAACGGACTTCCCTTTTGTAGGTGGAGGAAAAGGGTTTAAGAGGTTTAATAGCTGGGGCTAGGGTTTTCGAGAGAAAACTTAAGCAACAAAATTACCACGGCATTGGAGTGGTTCGTGGATCACCGGGGAAATTTTGAGAGAGCAATTCCAAAGTCAAATCATCCCCAAAAGATTTGAAGAAACATTTAGGAAAACAGAAAAAGTTTTTCAGGCGTCAGAAAACACCGCTAAAATCAGGTTCGAATTTTCGGGGTGTTACAGGAACGGAGTGGATTACGGAGATGATGATGGAGATGGTGCTGGTCTTGGTGATGGTGATGATGTAGAGGCCTCCTCCCACGCCAAGGAGGAGAGGTGATGACGATGACGATGATTTCCCCCTTCTCCGGAGCTCCGGAGCAGCAGGATCTGACCCCCCTCGGAGGGAATCAGGAGTTTCGCCGCCGCGGCCTCGGATGGACTTGGGAAAATTAGGGCGTAACTTTTCGGCGAGACGAAGGCGTGTTAAAAAGCCCCGAGCGAGGAAGTGCCCGAGGCTCCAGATGGTGGGCCCCACGCGGCCAAAGAATCTGGCCGCGTGGGCCCCCCTCTTTTGGGCCTCGTGGCTCTCCTCCCTTCGATCTTCTTCCCACTGCTGTTCTCCCGATGAAAAACCAGCTGTGCAATTTTCCTTTTTTATTTGGGTCCCTGTAGCTCCTGAAACATTAAAAACAAGAAAAAGGAGGTTTTCTGCCTCCCAGAAATTAAATACCAAAAATAGGGACTTTGTATGAAAGTCCCATAAATCATCTAAAACATGTAAAAACAATGATATAACAATGCCAATAACATTCTAATATGATAATATAAGTTGTATAAATGATGATATAAAATGCACGTATCAACTCCCCCAAGCTTAAACCTTTACTCGTCCTCGAGTAAGTAAGGACATAGATCATTACATGCATCAATGGACTTATGGTTGATAAATAAATACGAGCATTGTATCATCATCATATTCAATTGCAATGAAAGATTAATGAACTAAAACTCATACACATGAGGGCAACATAAGTAGAAGCTCTAGCAATCACCCCTTACTTTTGAAGGCAAATAACCATTGTATGTTGGACAATTGAATCATACTTTTTTCACATGCTTTTGCTCTTATGGCAAGCATTATAATATTTTATACTTTGCTGAAATTTAAAGACAAGATAAACTCTCATTGGATAACAAGTTAAAGAAGACAAATGAAAAGATAGATATAAATTGTTTACAATCTTGCTTCACTAGTAACTAGTGCAAACTTTAGTCATGGATATTTCAATCAAGTTCCTATGCTCTATACAACCTTTATCTTACACTTTCCATGGCTAACTGAATTTTCAGGTGCCTTCCTTTTCATTCACTTTCCAAGAGCATAAGTATTGAAATATCCATGATTCATTAATTTGCTCAAAAGATACTAGATTCTAACAAGAGTGTTTCATATCCTTTTCATTAACCCTTCCTAACTTTTTATCCTACAAGACTATATCTCAACCTTAAACTATTAATTTTCAAGTCATATTGACTCATTCTCTTTACTTATTTTATAATGAGATAATTCTACAATTGTCCAACATACTCAAGTTAATTAAATTCAAGGCAAGATGTGACTGAAACTTCTAAATATGCCACGCTCATTTGCATGAGTGTTACCCATAAATCTCCAAACAAGAGAATCATGGATGACACCATACTTTAATATTCATTGATAAACCACAAGATAGGGATACATGATAATGCTCCATGAGCTCACACAGCCTAAGAGAGATTGATAACTAAACGATAAAAGCAAAACACACCATGACTAGATAGATATGATAAACTAGTAAAGATAAAGACTAGGTTGAACTCCCCCAAGCTTGACGTTTTGCTAGAGCCTCCTCTGCTGCAGCCTCTTCTTTCTCATATTCTCCTCCCATTCCGCCATCTTCCATGGGAAAGGCCTTCCATCACGGAAAGATGTAGGTGGATTATTATACCTGAGGGTAGCAGCTTCTGCAATCTTCTTGAAGCGTTCTTCATACTCGCAGTTCTGGTTCTCTACATCCCACATAAAGCATTGGATCTGTCCAACTTCTCGATGACGTCCTTGTATCTTTCTTCCAGATCTTCGAGCCTCTCTTGTACTCTTCAACCTTCTTCTCCAGCTCCAGGTTCATGAAGTGATGAGCATCAAGGCTGCGTTCAACAACAGTGCCATACCTGAAGGTCTTCTCCTCCAGATCATCCAGCCTTTCCTCCACCGTGCCGGTGGTCTTGGGAGCCTTCACCTCCTCCACGAGCATCACACCCTCCTTGAAGGAAATCATCTTCGGCGGTGCCATCACGGAGTTGAGGTAGTGGTTCACAACACCTCCCTTGGGGAGGCTCTCCCCTCATGGTTGGATTCGGAGCTAGACATGGCTAAAACCTGACAGACAGAAACACAAAAGCAAAGATCGCTCGAGAACGCTCGGTGCGAGATTAGATCGGCGGAAGGGGTATATATTGACGGTTTTTAGGTCAAGACGAAGCGTCGGAGACGAAAACGAGACGAACGGGACTCCGAGGGGCAAAAGGAGTGGGCCCACGGCCAAAGATCTCCGCGTGGGACCCCCTCTTTTCTCCCTCGGGTCTCCGTTCCTTCCATTTTCTTGTCCCACACGTTAATTTCCATAAAAAATGACTTCCGTAAAATTTACGCAATTCCGAGAAACTTTCCAACACAAAAGTTACCTTTATTGATTTTGGGTTTCTGAAACTGCAATTCTCTCAATTACCTCCTCCGGTGTCTGTAAATTCAACTCCTCCACCTTTCCGATGAAGCTCTTCCTGCAATATAATGTTTAAGGCGTTGTCCATTGACTACATGAGGTTTACCTTTCATATCACCGTGAAGACGGATAGCTCCTGAACGGTACACCTCCTGTATCACTAATGGTCCCTGCCACTTTGAAGCTAACTTCCCTGCAGAAAACTTGAAACGAGAGTTGTATAATAAAACTTGATCACCTACTTTGAATTCTTTTCTTAATTTTCTTGTCATGCCAAATCTTAACTTTTCTTTAAACATCTGGCACTTTCATAAGCTTCATTTCTCCATTCATCTAGTAGGTTTAAATCAAGAATTCTCTTCTCTCCCGCAGTTTTAAAATCAAAGTTCAATTGTTTAATAGCCCATCTAGCTTTATGTTCTAATTCAACAGGTAAATGACAAGCTTTTCCATAAACCATTTTATAAGGAGACATTCCCATAGGATTTTTAAAAGCAGTTCTATAAGCCCAAATGCATCATTAATTTTAAGTGGCCAATCAGACCTAGACTTATTCACTGTCTTTTCCAAAATGAGTTTAATTTCCCTATTACTTAATTCAACTTGTCCACTTGTTTGGGGATGATAAGGAGATGCAATTCTATGGTTAACATCATATTTTGCCAAAGTTTTCTAAGAATACCATGTAAGAAATGAGAACCACCATCAGTAATTAAAAACCTAGGAACACCAAACCTGGGGAAAATGATGTCCTTGAGCATCTTCATTGCTGTGGCATGATCTGCACTTTTGGTTGGAATTGCTTCCACCCACTTTGTAACATAATCCACTGCAACCAAAATATGAGTATGCTTTGTCTTTGATTCTGGGAAAGGTCCCATAAAGTCAAAACCCCACACATCAAATGGTTCAAGTGGTAAAGAATAATTCATAGGCATTTCATTTCTCCTACCAATATTTCCTACTCTTTGACATTTATCACAAGATTTAACATATTCAGCACAATCCTTAAATAAAGTAGGCCAATAAAACCAGATTGTAATACCTTTGCACCTGTACGATCTCCTGCATGATGCCCTCCATAGGGACTGTCATGACAATCTCTTATAATAGCCTGTTGTTCATGCTCAGGTACACAACGTCTAATAATACCATCCACACTTTTCTTATAAAGGAAAGGATCATCCCAAAAATAATGTCTAAGATCATAAAAGAATTTCTTTCTTTGTTGAAAGTGAAGTGTGGAGGTAAAACTTTACCAACAATAAAATTTGCATAGTTGGCAAACCATGGAGATGCAACTTTAGCACTAGAAACATTAAATTGCAAGTTGTTCATTAACAAAGCTATCATTAATAGGAATAGGATCATCAGGTATTTTCCATTCTAGAAAGATGATCAGCTACTTGATTATCTTCCCCTTTCCTATCAACAATGTGTAAATCAAATTCTTGCAATAAAGTACCCATCTTATTAGTCTAGGCTTAGCATCTTTCTTATTCATTAAGTATTTAATAGCAGAATGATCAGTATGTATTGTGACTTTGAATCAGTAATATAAGGTCTAAACTTGTCACAAGCAAATAGCACTGCTAAAAATTCTTTTTCAGTTGTAGCATAATTCTTTGAGCAGCATCAAGTGTTCTACTAGCATAATAAATAACATTCAGTTTCTTATCAACACGTTGGCCCAAAACAGCCCCAACTGCATAATCACTAGCATCACACATAATTTCAAAAGGCAATTTCCAATCAGGAGGTTGAATAATAGGAGCACTTATTAAAGCATTCTTCAAAATATTAAAGGACTCAATGCAATCATCATTAAAAGAGAAAGGAACATCCTTTTGCAAAAGATTGGTTAGAGGTTTTGATATTTTGGAGAAATCTTTAATAAACCTACGGTAAAAACCTGCATGCCCAAGAAAACTTCTTATACCTTTGATGTCCCTTGGATATGGCAGCTTTTCAATAGCTTCTATCTTTGCTGGGTCAACTTCTATTCCTCTTCCAGAAATCTTATGCCCAAGAACAATACCTTCAGTAACCATGAAGTGACACTTCTCCCAATTAAGAACTAAGTGTTGGTCTTCACAACGCTGCAAAACTTTGTTAAGGTTGAACAAGCAATTATCGAAGGAAGTACCATACACAGAAAAATCATCCATAAAACTTCCATTATCTTTTCAATATAATCAGCAAATATAGCATTCATGCATCTTTGAAAAGTAGCAGGAGCATTGCACAAACCGAATGGCATTCTCCTATAAGCAAATGTACCATATGGGCAAGTAAAAGTGGTCTTTTCTTGATCATCCTTATGGACAGGAATTTGTGAGAAACCTGAATAACCATCTAAATAGCAAAAGTGAGAGTGTTTAGATAACCTTTCTAACATTTGATCAATAAATGGCAATGGGTAATGATCTTTACGAGTTGCTTTATTTAACTTCCTGAAATCAATACACATCCTATAACCAACAACAGTACGTTGAGCCACAAGTTCATCCTCATCATTTGGAACAACAGTCATTCCACCCTTTTTAGGAACACAATGAACAGGACTAACCCACTTACTATCAGCTATGGGATAAATGATACCAGCTTCAATAAGTCTTATTACCTCTTTCTTACCACTTCTTTCATTTTTGGATGGAGACGGCGTTGATAATCAACAACAGGTTTTGCATCCTCCTCCAAATTAATTTTATGCATACATAGAGCTGGGCTTATACCTTTAAGATCATCAAGAGAGTATCCAATGGCTGGTCGGTGAGCTTTAAGCACATCAAGTAATTTTCTTCTTCTTCAGCTGAAAGGTTAGCACTAATAATGACAGGATATATGCTCTTCTCATCCAAATATGCATATTTCAGATTTTAGGCAAAGGTTTTAATTCAAAACTAGGATCCCCTTTAGGTGGTGGTAGCACTCCTAAATTATCAGGTGGGATATGCAATTGTAATTGTGGGGTTGTTGCCATAATATTTGTTCTAAAGCATCTTTTTCTCATCATTAAATGGTTCATCTTGATTAAGCATATAACGTTCTACACGTCTGATGAAGCTACAGCTATATGAGCAAGAGTTTCAATTAATCTTCAGAAATTGGCTCTTTCTCTGAATGTTTATCAGCAAATTTAGAAAAGTTGAATTCAAGTTTTTCTCCAGCACATTTAATAAACACTTTCTCTTTAGCAAATTAATTTCAGCACCAACAGTGTGTAAGAAAGGTCTACCAAAAATGATAGGACAAAATGAATCTTGAGGACAACCAAGCACAATAAAATCAGCAGGATATTTTATTTTGCCAACCAATACTTCAACATCTCTAACAATTCCAAATGGACTAATATAATCTTTATTAGCAAGTTGAATTGTCATACCTGTCTCTTCCATAATGATAGGATCAATATCAGGCTTGATTTCAAGATAAAGAGAATATGGAATGACACTAATACTTGCTCCAATATCACATAACCATGATAACTTGAAGTCCCAATAGAGCATGATATAACAGGCTTACCAACCTTGGCCGAATTACCTTTGATGACTTTAGTAGCATCTTCACATAAATAAACATCAACAGGGTCTTCTTCATTTAATTGTTTGATAATGAAATTTGACTGTTGACTTCCACCTGTTCATAAGGCTGAGAACATCTTCTTTTACTCTTGTTAGTAACAGCAATAAGTAAATTCTCCTTAACTTGGTTTGGATATGGAGGTGGTTCAACATACTCCTCAATTGTCACAGATGACACTGGTTCTACCTGTTTAATAACTTTAGGAACAACAATAGATTGTTTAACAGGTTCAACATAAACTTCAAACCCACTTTTAGGAACACCAATATGATCAGCAAAAGTTTTAGCTATCTCAATTATAACATAAGGATCAAGACCAAAATTATCACTCAGATTTTTAAACAAATAGAAGTAGAGAAGTTCTCTACACATGAATATCCATAGTCCAAATAGGGCTCATTACCTTTATCAAGATCCCAATGACAAGTTTTCAGAAATAGTCTCCAATAAATTCCATGCTTCTTCTTCAGTATTATTTGTAAAACTTCCACCAGATGAATTATCCAGAATTCCTTTTGTTTCATTGGTAGCCTCACATAAAAGTTTATCAATATAATTTTCCTTGTAAGATCATGACAAGGATTCTTGCGAAGGAGTTCCTTTAACCTCCCCCAAGCTTGAGTAATACTCTCTCCCAGATGTGGCCAGAAATTAAATATATAGCAGCGGTTCTCATAAGCTTCTTTAGGAGTAAAATACTTAAGAAAGAAAACCTTCCTCAAAATACTCCATTCAATATGACTTCTTCATCCAAAGACCTGAACCAATACGAGCATTACCAGATAAAGACAAATATAATAGCTTCCTTTTTACCTGATCCTCAGAAATACCAGGAAGTCTAAATAAGCCACATATGTCTTCAATTGTCTCCACGTGTTCACGTGCAGACTTAGTTCCATCCCTGTAAATGGATTTTTCATAACTCTTTTAACATGACCAATGGGAATTTTAAATCCCACTTTAGGTACCTCAGACACAGTAGTTTCAACCACTTTAGGAGTAGTGGCATAAGCACTTTCATATAAGCAAGATGCAGCGAGGCACGATTCATAAATGCCATAGTAACAATGAGATAAAACAGTAAATAAAATTCAGCTTTCAAGTTTCCTTACCAAACTTCTTACCAATAGCGCTACGCTCCCCGGCAACGGCGCCAGAAAAGTGTCTTGATGACTCCCAAGTGCAGGAGATCAATTGTAGTACCTTTCGATTAGAAAAGGTTGTCGAACCCACGAGGAGCTGAAGGTATTGGTTAGCAAGAATGATAAATAAAACAATAAAAGATGCAAGTGTTTTTGGATTTTTGGTTGTATAGTTGCAAGAAGTAAAAATGCTGAATAAATGTAGCAAGTAAAAGCTCTCAAAGAGAGAAAGCCCAATCCTCTATGTGGCAAGAGGACAAGCTCAAGTGATGTGTAACTTATATGTGGAAAACGTTCCCGAGGGCGGCATGGATATGCTAGGCATAGAGATTTATTAAACAACACGTTGAATATCTTGTCAAGTTTTAATCTTCTTTGGACGGAGCCATTGTTAGGTATAGCTAAATAAATAAACTAAACCCCTTATGATGGATCATGTGGCCAAGTAAATGACTGCACAAGAATTATTAAGACATAAAGTCCCACCATAGCATTACACTCTAAGGTCCCCGATACTAATACCCTCATAATGCAACTTCATGACTCGGTCTCAGGTTTACATGTCCCCCAAGTCTCCCTCAATTCATTACACTACGGTGTTCTCCTATGAGCCCATATAGGTGAAGTGTTGTGCAGTCGACGTTCGCACAACACCATCATAGAATCACATAAAAAGATAAACACTAGACAAAATACCAACACATGTCATATATAAATCATTGCCAATTCATCCTATGCCCTCAGGAACATACGGGAACTACTCACAACGTGCAAACATAATGATATTCAGTGGCATAAGTGGTACAACACAATCTGAAAATATAACTTCACCTCCAAATAATGACAAGTACTCAATCACAAACATGAATAGTAGCACAAGACAAGTATCTAGGGTATAGCAACTCTCAAACTACGAGGGGAACGGAGTGGATCACGGAGATGATGATGGAGATGGTGCTGGTCTTGGTGATGGTGATGATGTAGAGGCCTCCTCCCACGCCAAGGAGGAGAGGTGATGACGATGACGATGGACTTGGGAAAATTAGGACGTAACTTTTCGGGCGAGACGAAGGCGTGTTAAAAAGCCCGAGCGAGGAAGTACCCGAGGCTCCAGATGGTGGGCCCCACGCGGCTAAAGAATCTGGCCGCGTGGGCCCCCTCTTTTGGGCCTCGTGGCTCTCCCTCCCTTCGATCTTCTTCCCACTGCTGTTCTCCCGATGAAAAACCAGCTGTGCAATTTTCCTTTTCTTATTTGGGTCCCTGTAGCTCCTGAAACATTAAAAACAAGAAAAAGGAGGTTTTTTGCCTCCCAGAAATTAAATACAAAAAATAGGGACTTTGTATAAAAGTCCCATAAATCATCTAAAACATGTAAAAACAATGATATAATAATGCCAATAACATTCTAATATGATAATATAAGTTGTATAAATGATGATATAAAATGCACGTATCATCCGTGTGTCCTCCTCTTCTGGTACCACCTGATCATCATCGTCTTCTTCAACTTGATCATGTTGGGGATCAGGCTCTTCGTATTCTTGCCCCTCGTCGTTATTGTCTTGCTACCCTTCGTGATCATTTCCTGCCGCCGCACCATCATTTTCATCATCTTCTATCCACCGAGTGTGGCCATCCATGAAACCACGCCTGAGCAGGTGAGTTAGCAAATCTCCGGTAAATGGGCTGATGCCGCACTCCAATTTGCATGTTCGACACGGACATTGTATGTCTTTGCGTTTATTCCGCAACATGTCTTCCGTCGCGTGTCTCAAGTATGTATTCACGACACGTTCACTCATAATAACCATTATCACCTGCACGTTGTAGAATCAAGACAATAATTAAGCACCATTTTATATTTTATCGGGTTTCATGAAAAAATTCGCCATGACCTTCCTACAAATAGGACCTAAGGAGAGTGCCAAAAGTTGCCGAAACGGAAATGAATCAACATTCCAGCAGGTTATTGGCACCTCATTTTTTATTTCACACATCACAACACAAATTCATCCATCACAACACAATTTTCACACATTCCATGACATTTCATCATTTCGCATGGATACGAGCGGCATTATCCGACCAAATTTTACAAATATACATTTATATCGATAAAAGATCACCTTATTAAGTTAAACACACGTCAAAATAACCACGGGAGTCGACCGCAGATGAAATCTAGATCTGGAGGTAGGAGTGATTTGAGTGCATTTTTTTGGTCAAAGTTGGATGTGGGATCTATCAACTAAATAAGTTTTTATTGGCTAAAAGTGGTGAATTTGATGGGGGAAAGGAGCCACAAATGAGCAAAACTCGAGCTAGTGAGAGAAGCAAGTGTGAAGTGCAATAATGGAGGGAGGTGGAAGGTGGCCGCACTTATGCAACTTTCCCAGGTTATCACTGGCGGACACCGTTTAATGCCCGCCAGCGGTAGTTATCTTTCCGCTGGCGGACGGTTTGGCGTGCCCGCCAGCGGTATTTTGGTCATTTTCGAATCCAGCCGAGCCAACTACCGCTGGCGGGCACGCCAGACCGTCCGCCAGCGGTAAGTTCAGTACCGCTGGCGAACACTGAAGCCGTCCGCCAGCGGTAGTTCGCCCCACCTCCTCGCATCTGCCTGGTACTACCGCTGGCGTGCAGACTGGGCCATCCGCCAGCGGTACGTCTACCACCAGTGGCGTGCACGTTAAAGAGCCCGCCAGCGGTAAGAGCGCTGGCGGACGCCCATGGCCGTCCTCCAGCGGTAGGGTGGTGGCTATAGGCACATTCCTAGTAGTGATGTCTCCATACATTTCGAATCTCCACAAGGATATTTTCTCGGGATTTGAGGGTGAGTTGGACAGCCCACGTCTTGGAGTTACTAGGGGTGTTCTCTGAGTTACCTGTCCGTGTGAAAATCGAAAAAACTATCCCAAAGTTAAAAGTTCAACATAAAATGAACCATTAAAAAGAAGTTAGCCGTAGGATAGGACATCATGGTTACATTGCATGGCAGTGTGGGGTAGAACGTCATGATCTACATGAAAAAATGCGTAGGATATGGTTACATCGTATGGCGTCATGGGGTAGAATACCATGACCTACATGGCGTCGTGGGGTAGTATGCATGGCGTCAACATAATAGGGTACGACGCCATGCAGTGTAACCATGGCACTCCTTGGATGAGCGCAATGAAAAACAGCTAGATCACCAATTTTTTCAACAACAGTTCATTGTGTGCTGAATTTTAAATTTAGATCGGTTTTATTGTTTTTTATTACGCCCGTGGAAGGCGTCACGGCCCACATCTTGAGTTAGTGGGGGTGTTCTCCGAGTTAACTATCTGTGTGAAAATCAACAAAACTAACCCAAAATTGAAAGTTCAACACAAAATGAACCGTTAATAAGAAGTGCGCCGTGGGACATGACGTCATGGTTACATTGCATGGCGGTGCGGGGTAGAGCGTCATGATCTGCATGGCGATATGGGGTAGACATGGTTGCATTGTATGGCGTCATGGGGTAGGACACCATGGCCTACATGGCGTCGTGGGGTAGGGTGCATGGCGTCAGCATCTCTAATAGGCTACGACGCCTTGCAATGTAACCATGACACCCCTCGGATGGGCGCCATAAAAAACAACAAGATCACAATTTTTCAACAATGGTTCATTTTGTGCTGAAATTGAAATTTGGATCAGCTTATAGCACGATCCCCAACCAAAACGTCTAAGAATAATTTGACAAAGACCCGAAGATTTACATGTGCATGTTACACATTTCCATATAGTACCTTGTTCTAAACTAATATCTTGTTCGGTACATCATTACCTTGTTCTAAACTGATATCTTTTCGGGTACACTCAGATCATAGGTTTTGCACGATTAACCGTATGCACAAATGTTCTAAATTGATACAGTGGTCAATAGTCACTCGATAAGTGTTTCCACGATATTTTAGGTGGACATGTTCTAAATTGATGCACTACTGAACGCCCTAAAAAGAATGCACATCTACTTGAACCCTAAACTCGAGGACTCATCTAGTCATCTTGCATTTCGATTTAACGTTTCCCTTAAAAATAATTGGCATCAAACGATAGAGGGGCAAAAAAAGAAAAAACTGCCTGCCGGGTCATCCCGCTCGGTGACTCTGCAGGTTAGCAAATCTCACTGGAAAAAGCTCACGCCCGCTATCCGCCCTTGCTGGTCCGTCGGGGGCAGCGGCGCTGCCCTGCGTCGAACGTGAAGGATGTGGTGGCGGGGTACTTCGGCAGTATTTCCGCTCGAGTGGCGGCGGTGCTTGCCGGAGCGACCATGGTGATGGAGCGTGGCGGCGGCGGCCTGATGCTGCGGGCGTGGCTGCAGTCGGAAGGAGGGGCAGCGTCGCCAAGTCCTACCGGCATCACCGCGCGCGTGCGTCCGGATCTGGGACAGGGCCCGATCTGGGCTGCACAGGAGGTTGTGTTTTGTGGTTGGTGGTTCGTCACATGGTGGAGCGGCGCTGCTTCGGCCTACACGGCGGCTACCAAGCACCAGCTTGGGCTGCGGCCAGGGTTGCCATCGATCTGCCGGCCTTTTCCAGTGGGTCGGGCGGCCGGGATGGCCGGTTGCGTGGGGGCTCGGTCTGAATAAAGATGGCAGCCCTAGGGTTCCTCTTGCGATAAGATGAAGATCTATCTGACGTATGTCCTCCTTGATTTGGCCGAAGTGTCGGTTTCGAAAGGCTCCGCAGGCAAACTCCCATTGGCGCGTTATGCCGGGAGATTGCTGGATTTGGTCGTGCCCACTGGTTTTCCGTTATGGAGGGAGCGGCCCGAAGCTCTCCTATCTGTTGCCATCGTGGGATATGTGTAGTTTCATGGTGAAGTCAGAGACGGAGAATATCATGGAAGCCAAGATTGGAGGACTAGTAGTGAGGATTGGAGCCTTTGCAGCGATGAGGAACTTGCTTAGAGTTTCAGGATTTGTAGTAGTTGTATGTAAGTGGGGCGACATCATAGGTGAAATTCAAGTCTTACCTTTCAGGGTGAAAATCAAAAGGAAAAAATCCATTTTAAACCTTCAACTCGTAGAGGTTGGGCAGATTGAACCCCAAAGTCTAAATCCCTGTCGTTCGCACCCTGAACTATTGAATCCGTCTAAATTGAACCCTAAACTTGTTTGGCGCACCGGGAAAATGAGCATCCCGGCCGGGATTACAGCCTACCGCTGACTGTGGGACCCACTTGTCATATTCATCTTCCTCCCCAGTATTTCCCGTTCACTCTAAATCGATCTCGATTGCGCGCTCGTCCTGCCTGCATCCGGAGCACGCCGCCCAAGGGATCCGCCACCTGGGTTCCGTGGACTTCGTGATGCCGTTCCGGGAGGTGAGTGCTGCTGCTAGCCACACGTATGTCCTGTCGTGGATCGCTGCGGCTGTTCGCGAGCGCCGGCTGTGTGGATGCGCGCACGGCCGCACCGCGGTGGGCGTGTGCTTTGTTCACACAACGCTGGAGGAGCCGGAGCCGTGGGACTCTCGGTGGGAGGCCATCAGACAAAAGTCCACGAGCTACTGCTGTTTGTCTTTGTTCAAGCACCGCGGGCAGGAGCAGTCGTATGGGAGGGCGTGCAGCCTGGGCGTCGAGCTCGCCCGCCCCTGGCGCAAGCAGCACCGCGGCGGCGTTCACGAGGCCGTTCGGCTCCTAGTTGCCCGCACGGACCTCGCCCACCCAAGTGCGCTGCTCATGCTGATTCTTTCCGTGGCTCCGGCCGCTCGCATGGACAATTGGTGCCTGAACTGTAGCATATGGGATCCATTCAAGGAGAGAGCACTGCGTTTTTTTGTTGAGAAACACAGTACAGACGCAGACGCTCACAAACATGCACGTACAGACACCCCTATGAACGCACGCACGCAAACCCTACCCCTATGAGCACCTCCGAGAGACTGGTCCGGCAGATCTTGAGGTTGACGAAGTCACCACGGGCGCCTCGCTGTTGACGGGTACGTTACCTACCACTGAAAGCATAGCGCCGGTTAAATCCTGAAAAATCCAGGAAAATGCGAGCACCCATGCCAAGTCTGGGACTTGAACCTGGGTGGGCCGGTTCCACCACAAGGAACCAAACCAGCTGAGCTAGGCTCAGTTCGCAGAAGAGAGCACTGCGTTGATAATTAGCACATTTGGTAGGTGCAGGTGGACCACGTAACTATATACCTTGCTATATAATTAGCGGTGAGATTGAAATCGATTCAGATCTATGAAGAGATTGGGGGTGAAGATGAAGATGACAAGCGGGTCCCACTGTCAGTGACGGTAGGCTGTAATCCCGGCCGGGATGCTCGTTTTCCCGGTGCGCCAAACAAGTTTAGGGTTCAATTTAGACGGGATTCAATAGTTCAGTGTGGGAACGACAGGGTTTAGAGTTTGGGGTTCAATCTGCTCAACCTCTACGAGTTGAATGTTTAAAATGGACTTTTTCCAAATCAAAAGTGGTTGTGCCTGGCAATGGTCTTGTTAAAGGCATTGTTTTGAGAGTAAGGACTATCTTCATGGTGAAAACCCAAGATCTACGATCGGACGACGACGACGCTTGTGCACTGTTTCTTTCTTGGAGGTGTCGCTTTTGGAGAATTTGGACATCAGGTGTTTTCTTGGTGGTGGTTGTGCTGCTGCTGTAAGGACTAGAACTCTGTAATGGGACTTTTCCTTTCTTTTTAGCTTCTTTTTCCTTTTTCTGCATGTGTGCATCCGTAATGTCATTAGGGTATTGCGTTGTTACACAGGCTGGGTGTAATGGAAATCTTCGCAATATTAATATATTCCCTTTATTAAAAAATTGGGCATATTTTCTCTCTGGTACACATCCTAGTTTTAAGCAAATTGTGCTCTCCTATACTTCTAAGCACAATCCCACAACAAAACCTTCGAAGAATGATTTGACAGACCCCGAACATTTACTTGGGGAATGTCATACATTTCCGTATTGACACACACGTATCCACTTGCAGGGTGAGAGGTACCTAGTTTACAAGGGACAAAAGACAGACATACCTGAGTCTGATTGAAGAAGTACAAATTGTAGATATTTTCTGTTGTCCCATATTGTACGGTGCAAAGTGCATATGAAAGTGGTTGCGTGGCTACACCCCATATCAATCGTTTCTCACTTTTCCTTGGATGTTTACCAAAACTCTTTCAGTAAATTTGACTCAAATAAAATTTTTTTTTTTTTAAAGGGCACTTTTTGCACGTGCCCATGCCATGATATAAAAAATAGTGATAAAAAATCAAGACCCTAACCAGCGTATTAACAATCAACAGTGTACGTTGATCTAAAAAAACAATTAGCAGTACGTGCGGCACTACCAACATTCGGTTAGCCCATGAGCGTCTTTGTTTTAATACCGCTCGTGTGGCGATTGCGCGTTGTGGAGATTAATTAACAGCTCTCGCCGGAAGCAGACGCAGGTGACAGAATATATATCCGCACTGAACTCTAATAAAGCGAGAAATATCATCCGATCGAGATGCCCGTGATAAAGAGATCGGAGTACTACAGATCTGTGTCGACGGTGCTAGTAGCTTTTTTCCACCTCTCGCTCGCTGCCGGTGGTCCTCCATCCTCATCCTCGCGATTGCCTCCACGTCGGGCGGTCCCGAGCACCCGGTGCCGCAGCCGCCGCGGCCACTGGCATGTAGACCTCGCATGGCTCAGGCGCTCACCTGTCAGGGGCGTGGGGTGGCTGGGAGCGACTCCCCGGCTGCTGACTGTGCAGCCCGGCGCCCGTGCCGTGCCGAGCCTTGCACGCACCGGCCATGGCCGACGCACGCTCCGCCGCGTGCCGCCACATTCCGCTCCCCCTGCCGTCCTATAAAACCCACACCACACATGGTTATGCTCTGCAAATATCACACACCAACACACAGCTAGCATTAGCACCAACAACAGCACTCCTCAGCCACATCAGTACCACCGGTGCTAGCTAGCAGCTGCTTCAACTCTCCTAGGTCGTAGCTTCAAGCAGCTCGTGAATCACTCAAGCTAGCTTCTCATGGCGCCGGCAAGCAAGGTCATGAGCCACATCGTCCAAGATGGCGGCATTGCCTCCTACGCCGTTTACGCCGCCGCGCCGTGTGAGGCCTGGTGCGGTCAGCGGCATAGGAAGGCCGAGACGGACGGCGACGACGACGATGACGACTTTGACTGCGCGCCTGCTGCCTGAAGAGTACCACCTCTCGTGTGTGCTCGCCGGCGAGATGAATCTCGAGTCTGCCGGCAAAGAACTAGTATAGATATATACTCCGAATTGATCGCTGCTGCATGCTGTGCATGCGTATTCGATCTCAAGTACGTAGGTACGTATATGCGTGTGTTTACGGCTACTTATGGATGTATCTCCCGTAGTATATGAGGCAGTGAGGTGTGCTTTTTTGTAACCGGGAAGCTTAGAGATCGTGCCGCTTAATTCACCCCCACTGTGCTGGCTAAATATGCTTAATTTAGCCATGCCTAGCTACCTACTCGTATAGATACTGAAGTAGCTTTGTGCTTTACTTGCTGCAATAAAACTGATATCTTGCTCAGTCATCATTTACCTTATTACTGTCTATATGTGGATCTGTTGCTCTGCCGATCATTGCATGTTCTCCCATGGTGCCATATATTTTTGCTGCTCCCTTTGTTTAAATTGCATCTTGGAAGAGTCAACATGTTATCCAATTCCATGTTGCATTGATTTGTCTTGAGTACAATACTTTTTCTTCACAAATCTTTCTTATATCTAATAGAGTAGTAGGCAATTTGTCTAAAATTGTTTATCTTTCTTTCTGGAAGATACGATCACTTTGCCGCATTTCAGTGTTTTAGTTTCCAACTTGCTAGTAAGATTCTAGGCACGATCGATGCCATACTGTTGAATTTCTTTTTATTCAGTTGCTATATGGTTCCCATGCTATGTCTTGCACATGGACGTATGCCACTCGATCATTCATCTGCCCACGTTGATACTTCTGCATGTCGAACACTTGACATATACGTGACAGGGCGCACTTTCCCCTCCCTTCCTCTACAGTGGAGAAGGGCGATTTTCTGGAATCGCCTACTCGCCGCGCTCTTGCCGCCGCGGATCCGTGGGATCTCTCTCCCCGTCCGCTCTGGCGGCGGGTGGGTGGGGATCCCCGGATCCCTTCGTGTACATAGAGTAGGGGTGAGTGGGTTCCCGCCGGCGGCGCTGTGGAGGCGGTGGTGCGGTCGGTGGGGTTTTGGCGTCGGCGACCTTCCTCTTCGGCGGTGGAGCTCCGGTGGTGCTTCGTCGCGCGGTCGTCGACCTCTCCGTGCTCGCGGATCCTTGGATCTGCCGTGTGCGGTCTTCTTCTCCAGCTGCTGCGGTGCGGCGGCGCTGGAGTCGTGTCGCTCGTCCAGGGCTGGACGAGGTCTCCAGCTTCTTCCTGCGGCGGATCCGAAGGCGGCCGAGGCAAAGCGGCGGTGCGGTGCCGGGGGGGCGTCTGCCGTGGGTGTTCATCGACAAGAGGTCCGTCGAGGCGCGGCGGACAGGCTAGGCGGCGTCTCTCAAGGGATTAAATGCTCCCAGGCAGTGGTAAGGTGGTTGCTGGCCTTCGTCTTCGTCGCCGGCGTAGCTGTGGCTCTCGGTGCTAGCTCTGGATCCTCTACGTATTGTTCTTCACTTTATGTATTTCTACTATGTACTTTGTATGTGGTGTTTTGGTGAATATACGTGGAAAAATGCAAAAAAAAAAAGAACACTTGACATATACAGCTCCTAGCACCACAGGCAACACATAAACCTATTTATTATACTCTTAACGAATGTAGCCGCGTCGATTATTCGTTATGTTTTTTTTAGAGGATTATTGGTTATTATGTTTCAGGACAGATGAAATTGAGCACCATGGGCACCTCATAAACCTATTATAGTCATAATGAATGTAGCCGCATCGATTATTGGTTATGTTTTGTACATGTGAAAATAAGCTCCCGAGTAAACAATTGGGGGTAACCGGCCAGGGCGTGCTATTTGTAACAGGGAAGCTAGAGTTGGTGCCTCTTAATCGACCCACTTGCCGGCTAACCATGCTTATGTATGCCTAGTTATGTACTCGTATATACACTGAAGTAGGCTTGTGAACGTATGTACGTGCGTTTCTCTTTTGGTTTACCGTATGGTTTGGTAGCTAAGTAATGGCTCGATCATTGCATGCTCCTTTGCATTGCTGTCATTAATTTTGTGCATCAATTGTGTATAATTTGGGCCGACGAGAAGTCAATGCATGGGTAGTCCCAGCCAGTGCCATGTAGGAGCATGTTACTTAATTAATTTGAAAATATGTTCTCTACTCCCTCCGTTCCACAATATAAGATGTTTTAGACATTTTTCACATTCACATGTACACACATGTATCTAGACACGTTTACGTGCATGTGTTTATTCATTTCAGTATGAATCTAGACATGCATGTGTAACACCTAAAACATCTTACATTATGAAACGGAGAGAGTATACTGTAAGCTGGCCTGAAAATATGTTGTCTATATTGTAAGCTGGCTATTGCATATTTGAGCATGCTAATGGGCAGTTTGCTCTTTGTTCATAATACTAGCAAGGTGGCCCTCGCAAATGCGAGGGCATCATCTTTAGTATGCCGAAAGCTAACTAACACATAGATTTACGATTATGCATATGTTCATCTTATATGATGGGAAACGATAAAAAATAGCAAATAACATGTTGAAAAAATATCACCTGCGTGGAGTTACATCCTTTTACTTCGAAAAAATTCATTCTACTTTCGATTCATTGTTTCTCTCTTTTATTTCTACATTTTTAAATTATGTGGCATTCCCCTTTCTTTCAAAATGTCTTTTTAGGCACAAATAGTCTTCAAAACGTGACACAAAGTTAATCTAAGTAAGTGAAGTTTGACTAAATTTTTTTCCCGTATCATCATATTTTTTATGCAGAGGTAGTAATATTCTTTCTATTTTCTGTAACTCTCTCTTTTTACATCAGTGTGGGGTTCCATTTTATACATGATTGTAATGAAAAGTCATGTATGGTTTTAAATGATTATATTATAACTCACGTAAATTAGCGCACACGTGTATCTGATTGCATAATCAAGAAGACATATGAAGTCATCAGCCATAATATTTTCCTTAAGGTTATACTGGAAAACAGTTGTCAATTCAAAGTGATTGTTATATCTAAAAAACAATTATTTTATATAATCCTACAAACCAAACAATTTCACAAGAAGTATCCGATAATGCCCAGCGCAAAATCGCGGGAGAGTTTAATATGGTTACTATTTTGCACACGTAATTATATATTATTGTGAAATTTAAAAATTAAATATGACGATCATTTTAATATAATGCACTCGACCTTGAATGAGGCATGTATGATCACACTCTACCTTTTCAATGAAATGAAATGCAAATGTCATTTGCGTTTTCTCGAAAAAAGTATTTGCGTAGAATTAAGACTGGATCGGTATTATTGTTGGTTAAGTGTTCATGATATTAGATCACTTCGTGATATAAAAAATAAACTGAGGGAGCAAGACATTCAATCCCTTGTAGTTGACATGTTAGATGGGCGCTATATTTCATGTCAGTACACATGATTGAAGCTAAAGTTGAGCACTTGTAATGCACTCTTATAAGAGCCTACAAATTGATAAATATAGATGAACGATTTAAATACATGCCCCCCTCATGTTTTTGCATTAAATTACGTGTTTTTGGTGTTAAGTAAGGAAAGTGTGTAATATTTTCTTTCTAGCCATATAGGTTAGCGCAAACATCTCACCGAGCTTACCATCTCTAGCGAACCCTAATTGATTGAGTGAATGCTAAAGTTGATTGATCAATTTCACATAATATTAGGTCGTATATGTAGCAGATGTTATGTGTTTTGGTGCAATTTTGAAGATCCAACTGAACTGGTATGTCGGTATAGTTATATAGACCTATTGATTGTGTGTAGTTAGGTGCAATTATGAAGATCTAATATTAATATGAGGAAATGGAGATCCAATGTATGTTGTAAGTTTAGGTACAATATGATATCTAATGGTTGCGTTCTTTTAGTACAATGATGAATATCTAATGGACATGATATATGTTTAGATAAAGTTAAGAAGAACATATGGTTTTGATCCATTAGTTATAAATGTCCACTAAATCAGTAGTCTGATATATTTTCCTTGTGATCAGCATATATATATAAAGTTATGCTGCTAAAATAATTTTGAGAGCTTATGTTAAAGTGGTTTTAGGGACCACTAATGTTAAATAAAAATATCATCTTCGCGTATCATCTTTTATTTTTAGTTATTTGGTCAAGAATTATTATGTGTCGTTTGAACATGATATTCGGTAAGTACCAAAAACGTAAATTTATGTGTCGTTGCTATATAATTTTTGATTGGTATGCAAGGTTAATTTTCAGATTATCACATATTCACTTAGTGTAAAATTTTAAAAAAATATATCTTGTGGTCCAAATATTCATTAGGATCCACTTCACCAATGGATTATTATTTTCTTGGCAAGGAAATGATTTTTTGATGTTCTTTGATTCGAATTGCAACGTAATATTACTTCATGGAGTAGTGAAATAAAATTAACTATCCTAGTTAAATGGTATATCAAATTAATGTACCAATAGTCATTGTAATTTGTGCAAGTATTTATTCCTCTCCTTTACCTAATATGTTCTGAAATATGTGACGATCTACCGTAATTTTATATATGTGATGTATGGATTATCCTTATCATGTAACTTTTTGTTTCAGAAATTTTAATATAACTATCTTATTCAAACTTATTGTGTTTTAATATATGATGCATAGAGTGGATTGAATAAAAAAGTAGATCATGATCAATTTACGTGGTAATTTCTACCAATCTTTTATATGACTAATAAACTTTTTTAGTATGCCTGACATTTATTTTCTATGGCTTTTTTTCTTACATCAATTATTTTCTCATATCACACTTCACTCGAAGATGCATGACCAGGTGAATCATCCAGCGTTATAATCTCCACCACCAACTCTCATGAAGTGCTTAATGCATGATTTGTCTAACCATTTAACTATTTGAATGGCTGGTCTTGGTAGTGGCTAGGACGTACAACACTGTGCATGTGTTCAACAATGCATCGTACATACATGGCATGCACGTCCGTGTGGGTGTGGCGTTGTGTCAGCTGTAACGCTCCGTTTCAGTCGCCGATGATTGGGCCGATCTAGCACGTACGTCCAGTTTTTTTTTTTTGTGTTTGATATGACACGGACTCTATCCTTAGACACCTTGTTGAAAAATTGTACGCGATTAAACAACTTCTTACGGAAATCTATTTGTTATGTCGGATGAATATATAGCGTGTCAAACAGAACTCTATACTGTTACGTAAATAATAATCTTCATTAAATTTTAACCACTCGTTTTAGATCTAACTGTCAAAAATAATTAGAATGATGTGGCTTAACGTGGTGCCTCGAAAAACTAACTCATTTTGCTTTTAGTATATAATAGATTGTACTTCCTCGCATACTTTCTACAATTCTACTAGCTGGCTGGCTTACTTAACTATTCTTACATCGTTGTAATGCTTTAGTTTGCACATGCCGCATGCCACATTTTGTACTTTTGCATATTGACCACCTTGGTGTGATAACTCATCAAAGAAAAAAATGAGGGAGGGATGAGCACCATAGGGAAAATGGGAAATAGGACATAGTACATAGTTCAGCAAACAAGGCGCCTTTTGCCCTTTGCTAGTTCACCTGCTCGTTTTGGTGAGCATGGTGGTTCAAGTCATGTATTCGCTCTCTGGTTGTAGTCATATCGTGTGAGATATCGGTTGTACCATGGATCCTTGTACTCTAGCCATTCTGATGGCGTTTTCTCTTTCTTAATAACATGCATTTCTCCTGCATAGTTCGAAAAAATTGTACATAGCTCAGCAGAAAAGTATATATGTAAAAGATACAATCGACTGGAAAAATGAAATAAAAGGAGAAACGAAGACATTGTTAACTAGATTTTGTTGTTTCACTCGATGTAAATCTCATATTATCTAAAACTGTGAGCAAACTATTTAGTGTTTTACATCAGTATTTCGACATGGGGAGTAAACTTGTTATCCCTTTCTTATGGAATGAGAGTAAGGTCAATTTATATGATTTTCAGAACAAAGAAATGCTTTGTGGATGTTATATGTGGTTGCTCTCCATTCCACACTTGGATTGTTCGATGTGTTGTATTGCTATATGATAGTTTTCAGAAGAAGCACTACTATTGTAGGACGGGTGAGGGGCACATGGTCTTTTCTCTTGAAAAAAAAAGAGTCCAAACTGAAACAACTTTAAATGTTGTGTCCTAATTACAAACTGTTTTCACCATTCCGTTTTTGTGTTGATTTCTTTGAAACCAGATCCCATATTGATAGATTTCGTTGAACCTTTTTATGCTACTTTTCTAGTGGAGTTATTTTTGTGTTGCAGCGGACCTGATTGTGCGTTAAAGACACTTGTTTGTCGATGCAATCGGACACTACAAATAATGTCTCTTTTGACAAATACATTCTTTGACTTATGTCCATATTTTATTACCCATATGAATATCGACGCGCGGCAATGCTCCGTGACCTGGCAGAACAATAATAATGTGCAAAGTTGAATGCTTTATATGCTTGAATTTCATTTATGTGATTTTCTTATATGACCTGCAAGTGCACAAGGTTACTTGAAGCATATCTTTTCGATAAGTATTGTTTCTATTTTAATATTGATCCCAACGAGGAGATAAGGGTTGTTTTGGTGGACATATCAATCACACTTGAGATGTCATAATTATCAAGTGAATTGACTTCATATATGTTTCCGCAAAGCTTCATGAGTAATTGATCAGAGATTGTAAACACTTGTACTGGAGTAAATAAAGCAAAGGAAAGTGAAGATACTTTTTTTTGCAATCAGATGCTTAAGAACGATATATATTGGTTCATGATTATACATAGATGTTCTATTCATAAAAATAGAGTTTGATACTAAGTGGATGGTAACATGGTAGGAGAGTCACCCTTTAATAGCCGAATTACTTTATTTCAGAGTTGATTGACTCTGTTGTCCTCCTCTCTTTTACCACATTCCAAGGCTTGGCTTGGTGATTAAGATCGATAGACTGAGCCAACACATTACGGCCAGGTTGGGGCTTCCCGTGCTCCCCATATCATATTTGATACCAATACATGTGACATGAAGATTGTGGATTAGCTAGACAATGCATGCTTACCCACATAAGTCAATCGGAACTACTCCACATACAACAGTTTACATTTCGATCTTTGACAATGGGTAATCCGACGGAGAGCTGCATTTTCATGCTACTAACCGACGGGTCGATCAGCGCTGTCGTACAAAATCGGACAAGTCAATAGATACTGTTGCATGAGCCCTTAAATTGCAGAACACGCATTAGGTACACCATGGAGAAACAACCGCACAATAAACAATCAAATAATTTACACACATAGAAAACAAGTACTAGAAACATCTATATCTTACAAAATTCCTTACATCTCCCATGTCGAGGGTGAACTAGTCGTATATGAGAGAGAAGGAACAGCACATACAATCGCAAGGAAAATCATATCGCTAATATCATAAACGTCACAATACGATGAATTATTAATGAAATCACAATTTCACAAATGGAGTTCGAAACCAATATTGAAAACTCTATGACGTCTATGAATCTTTTCTATGGGGACGTAGACCAGCAGGGGTAATTGAAAGAGCATGTTCCCCCATGTGTGGTTTTGATAATTAATGACAATGCTAATGAGAGCGGCGTTTTGGCTCCTGGGAGCATATGCTCCCGGTATTTTCGAAAAATAGAACAAATTGAAAACTTATCAAAAAATTCCGAAAAAAATCATGCACGTACCTGACTATGGTCATTTTCTGTCAGAAATTTGTCATTTTTGTACAGGGCGGCCACGATGTCATTTCGGCGTGAAATTTTACACGATCGTGCGTGCCATACTCAGGTACATGCATGATTTTTTTCGGAATTTTTTGAAAAGTTTTCAAAAAAATTTATGCTCTCCCGAAAATATCAGGAGCATATGAGCCCAGGTGCCAATCTCAATTTCCGAATGCTAATGGACTAATGTTTGCATTGAGATATCCTTATAGATCTTGTCTATGAGAAAAGATTGGAGTTCATGTGTTGAACTCTAGAAGCTTACATGACGACTAATGTTCTATTCATGGGTTTATATGAAGAATTGTCATGTGTAGAGTTGAGAATATTGTAGTTATGTTTTGTAGGATTCAAGACATCATCTTTGTGAAGAGAGAATGAAAGATACAAGTTGATCAAGCCTAAGTGCAAATAGTGGATTCAAGTTGATCAACACACAAAGCTAATTGATGTGCCATGTGGGATCATTGGTCCAATGGTATGGTAAGCAATTGTCCGTATAGCTTTGTGAACTAAACCATGATATGTGTGTGTGGCATTTCTATGTGGGGTTAGGTATCTTTCCATGAGCTTGCATCAAAAGGAAGATTTCATATAGCCCATGGAGAATGACGTCAAGTGGTGATCGTCATCAAGACTGAGTTGTGCAAGTTCAAGATGAGCATCTAGAAGATATTATATATATGCTTGAATCTTGCCACCCACATCGAGATAATGGTCAAGTGAAGATGTTCCTAAAAGTGTCTCTCCCATAGTGGAGTATGGGGGAGAAATTTGCAAGTCTTCACCAAGCGGAGATACATACAAGGTTCAGGCTGAACCTAGGACATGTCCTAGGTGCAAACAACAGCCATGTAGTACAAGTACTAGCGGATTTCAGCAAGCAGATATGACAAGTACTAGTACGACCAAGAAAGGTGTTCCAACTTGAGAGAGTCAAGATCATCATCATATAGCTCAAGTGGAATGCTCAAGGCAAAGGTATGATCTTGATAGGTTTTTTATTTTACCGGTCTCATGCTTTTGGGAGACCGGTTTATAGAATCGATAGTCGATCAAGAGGGGCTCTCGAGTGAGTAACTTGATCGCATCTTTGTGGAGAGTTCAAACCTTTGCATACTTGGCATATTATGTTTCTTGATTCTTATTTGGCTTTTATCTATGTGAGGATTTATAGCTTGGTTCATCTCCATGACAAGCTCTAGTTTATCAAAAACGGATTTCATACGAATATCTTGTTGCGTTTTTTTTGTTGGAGGTTTTACTAGTTTGCCTTTCCTAAGAGAGGTAAAACTCTCTTCTTGTTGTTTCCTCCTCACTTGATGGACTATGATGTGTATATGCATGATCTTGTAGAGCTTGTGATTATCTTCGAGCCCAACATCATCGAAAACGGAGTCCGCAGTTTTCGTATTGCTATATTCTGTCAGTCTGGAAAACCGGATTATCCGATTTTGGGGGCCGGATAATCCGGCCCTCAAAATCTTTTTTAGGTCTTTTAGAGCCCTTGGTGCGAGGCTCTAAACCGGATATTTTGAAGGGGGCCGGATATTCCGGCCGTAGTGGTCGCAACGGCTATTTTGGTGGGAGGGGTTATAAATACCCCTCCCTTCTTCAACCTCAAGCCAAAGCACTTTTTGCCCTCTCTCTCCCACCATTGTTGACCATGGAAAGTTTGCCTCTCTCTCAATCCCTCCCATGATTATTGCATTATCTTTAAGGAAAAAGTAAGGGGATCTAGATCTACATTTTCACCAATCCATATCTCCTCTAAGTGAGCGGAAACGTTTGGATCTAGATCTTGGAGTTCCATTTAATTTGTTGAGTTCTTTCTTTTTCCTCTCTTCCCCCTCCCCATAAGCATTAGTTTCTTTTGGTGGGATTTGAGAGTCAAGGATTTGAGCACTTGTGCTCTTGCCATTGCATTGGTGCATGGGTTTGTGCTCTCCATGAGGATTCGTGGAAGTGAAAGTTTGTGAAATTGTTACTCTTGGGTCATTGGACCCTAGACGGTGTTGTGGTGATCTTGGGAGCCTCCAATTCAGTTGTGGATGTGTGCCCCAAGTTTGTGGTGACGTCAGGAGCCTCCAATTTAGTTGTGGATGTGTGTCCCGAGATTGAAATTACCGATAGTGGAAGGTGAACCAATCCTTTGTGGTGCGATTCATCGGAGAATAGGGTGAGGCCTTTGTGGCGTTGAGTAAGCCTGTAGTGGTGAAGCTCACACCCCTCCAATGAGGCATACTCCACTCAAAAGGAGGAACTCGAGAATACATCACCGTATCCGTGTGCCTCGGTTATTTCTATACCCGAGCTCTTTACTTAATCACTTTACATTGTGATAACCTTCGTGCTTGAAATCATACATCTTGCTATCACCTTGTTACTAGTATTGCTTAGCATAAGTTGTTGGTGCACATAGTTGAGCCTAGTATAAGCTTTTAGGTTGTGTGCTTGATAAGTTAAACACTAGTTTATTTCCGCATTTATCAAGTCTAAACCGAAAAAATTTATATCACCTATTCACCCCAGTGACATCGTTGTCCTTTCAGTAATGTGGCGGATCTTGGCCCTGGGGGAGAATCTGGGCTGGATCAAGGTGCGAAGTCTTCTTCACCTCTCGATCTCCTATGTTCTCTTGTGTGAATGTTGATGATTTTTTGGTTGCACCTGCCCTTAATGAAAGTGTTTTGTCTTCAATGATCGGGTTATGCGGACACTCGTACCCACTGAATGTCTTCGTCTCTGGTGGCTCCCCCGAGTTTGCTCCAAAAAGGGAAATTTCTCAAAACTTCCTTTTTTTTACACAATCAGTGTGTTGGATTCTCAGAATATGACTTTTCTCGCATAAATCACCAACAACCAAAGTTTTTTTTCCTGGTTATAAAATGGAGCAATGCACCCCAATGATATAGGTTAACCTAATCATACTTCCTAGCCACTAAATCACTCAACTGAAAATTTTGACGTCATAGGCGAAATGGAGACCATCTTGAGCTCTAGCTCGTCCTTCCACATGATAAATCATCTAGGAACCAAACACTTGGGCTGATGGGCCGCACTGGAGGGTGTAGAAAAATGGAAGGGAACTGCAAAGCCCATAGCCCAAAAGCAAAACCGACATGTCCTATGTTTTAATCCGCGCTTGCCAATGCATCTACATCATTGATATTAAAAGTTTGGCAAAATAAGTGCACTCGTGGCGTTGAAAGTATTGATTTTTGTAAGTTTAGTCCCAATCCTTTAAATTAGCACATTTTAGTTCTTAAAGTATCTTCAGTGGTAATTTCTCGTCCTAACCAACCAACACAGTGCTCAGACACACATGTGGCAGTTTGACCGCATGAACGTCGATAAGGGCGCATTATGGCGTTTATTTTCCATAGTATGAGTTGTTAATTTTCCATTTTCAGCCCTTCATAAGCTCCACAACAACACAAACTGCTTAGAAAAATCCTTCCTCTTCTTCCATTTATGTTCCATCTACTAACTGCTTTAAAAAAATCCATACCACATCAAGCAAATTCTCATATGAATCTTCAACGTAGTAGAAATTGCAACTACAAGCTATTTTCTGCCAAAAATTGCAACATTAAAAATTGGGGATTCATTTTGGACACAATTTCATTAAAATTGTATCATCAAAACCAAGAATTGTCATCGATTGTGATTGGGGCACCAATAGTACACTTGATCGAGATTCAAATACATGTTTGAAATGAGATGCACACGAGTTTCAAGAGCGGCAGTGGCTAAGGATGACAATGGGTAGGGTATGTGGCGGGTACAACAATATCATACCCATACCCATGTAGTTATGGGTACAAATTTCTACCCATACCCGTACCCACGGGTATGAAACTTTACCCGTACCCATACCCACTGGGTACCCAACGGTAGATTAAATAGTAAACAAGTTATTCATAATTTTACATTTATCGATAACACATTTGATAAAACGAAAACATGTATCTCAACTCAATAACATATATTTGAATACGTGACAATTATCTCAATTCAAATGGACAATTGGTGACAATTTTAACATAGTTCCACAAGCTCACGAGAATGAATGTTGGATCTCCACGGGTAAGGTATATAAACGGGCAGAGTATGGGTATACCCACGGCACAAGGTTATACCTAAGGATAGCAATTTTACCCACGGGTACGGTACCCGAGGGTACCGTACCCGCATGGGTAGGGTATGGGCATAATTTTATACCCATGGGTAGTACCCGTACCCTACCCGTTAAGTCACGGGTAGGGCACGGGTATAACCTTGTACCCGTGGGTATACCCATACCCTGCCCGTTTATAGCCTTATCGGTGGAGGTCCAACATTCATTCTCGTGAGCTTGTGAAGCTATGTTAAAGTTGTCATCAATTGTCAATTTGAGTTGATACAATTTTCATGTCCTCATATATATGTTATTGAGTTGAGATAAATGTTTTCTTTTATCAATGTGTTATCGATGAATGTAAAATTATGTATAACATGTGTACTATTTGATCTACCCGTTGGGTACCTAGTGGGTATGGGTATCCGCCGGTTATGGGTACGGGTAAAGTTTCATACCCGCGGGTACGGGTATGGGCAGAGTTTTGTACCCATTGACTACACGGGTATGGGTATGGTATTGCTCTACCCGCCCCATACCCTACCCATTGCCATCCTTAGTTATACCCGTGCCCTACTCACGACTTAAGGGTAGGGTACGGATACTACCATGAGTATAAAATTGTGCACATACCCTGCCCTACCCACGTGGGTAAAACTGCCGTCCTAGGTGGTGGCACCGACGCAAAGGCCGATGGTGCTGTTAAGGGGCAGATGTAGATAAGATTGCTTCTTTGAGGTGACGAGGACGAACACGAAAATAGCAAATGAAGACACTGATGGATAGCTCCAAAGCTTATGAAAATGTCGAACTGCAATGATAACAATTCATATGGTGGGGTATGCACCTTTGTCAACTTGGATGCGGTCAAACTACCACATACGAATAAGCGCTGGGCTGGTTAGGACGAGAAATGACTCATTTACGAAACATTTGGATTAGAATATGCAAATTGAAGTTTCAAAAAAATTACGACTGGCGGCGCACTTTACTCGAGTAAAAAAAATCTTTCAAAAGTGCCTTTTTGTTAGAACACGGAGCAAACACAAGCGTGAGATTTTTTTTTTCTCCGGCCTCCTGGGTCTTTTGGACCAAACAAACACTTTCATATCAAACAATCCTGCCGTAGTACTCTTCTAAAACCCTAACAACCACAGAGATGGCCAACAACCACAGATAATACCCAGTGGTTTAACTAGGCCTCCACGTCATTTCAGACAAAGTTTTGTTCTTTAGATGCAAGTTTCACTCCAACATAACGTGAAAAAAATAGTGGGAGAAATCTTCTTTTGCCGTGAAACAAATCCCACGTGGTCCAGTCTAGTGCTCGAGCTCGGCCGCAGCTGACTGCGTGCGGCGGCCGCGGGGCGCTGTCGCGTTCCTCCCTCCCACCCACCCACACCAACCCCAGCCCCAAACCCCGAAACCGACGGCCACGATCGTCTCCGGCACGAGAACCCACGGCCGATCCGGGCGGCATATGGATGCGTCATCTTTTTGGAGACTACATCCAAGCTCGACACCCACTTCCCTCCTTCCCCACCTTCCCCCCAGTCCGCGTCTTGGAGCGGGCGAGGAAGCGGCGGAGGCGAGCCGACCAGAGCAGAGCGCCGCCACTCATGGAGTCGCTCGCTCTCCTCAGCGCCAAGCCCGGCCTCTCCCTCCGCGCCGGGCCACGCCTCCCCCTCCCGCGCGTGCGAGCCACGCGCGCTTCCCTCTCCCCCGCCTCCACCTCCAGGCCGGCCGCCGCTCTCCAATCCCCGCTCCTCGCGTCCAGACTCCCCTCCTCGAAAGACGCCGTCTGGGATACGGGCTCCTCAACCGGAGGCCCACCGCCAGCGCCGGCGTCTCCTGCAGCGCGGCGGCCGCGGCGGCGGTGCAGGCGCCGCAGCCGCCGGAGGGCAAGAAGCTCCTCGGTGTGGGCCTGCCGACGCTGAAGAAGATCGTGCCGCTGGGCCTGATGTTCTTCTGCATCCTCTTCAACTACACCATCCTCCGGGACACCAAGGACGTGCTCGTCGTCACCGCCAAGGGCAGCAGCGCCGAGATCATCCCCTTCCTCAAGACCTGGGTCAACCTGCCCATGGCCATCGGCTTCATGCTCGCCTACTCCAAGCTCTCCGACGTCCTCTCCCGGGAGGCGCTCTTCTACACCGTCATTTTCCCCTTCATCGCCTTCTTCGGCCTCTTCGGCTTCGTGCTCTACCCGCTCAGGGATGTCATCCACCCCACTGCTCTCGCCGACAGGCTTCTTGCGGCGCTTGGCCCCAGCTTCCTTGGACCCGTCGCCATTCTCAGGATTTGGAGCTTCTGCCTGTTCTATGTCATGGCTGAGCTGTGGGGCAGCGTTGTCGTCTCGGTCCTCTTCTGGGGTTTTGCCAACCAGGTCAGTAACGGCTTTGGATTTTCCATTCAACCTTGGAATTTGTCCCCTCGTCAATATCCAGGCAAAGTTTAGTTTTGACCGTTGATAGCCAATACTACTATTTTGACCGGATGGTTGGTTGTTGGAGAACTAAACGTAGAGAGGAAAACTCTTCTCTCTTTCACAACGGTTAGACAGCAAGTATTTTGTAGATCCTGCATTGTAGCATTTAGTATTGCATTGTATGGCTTAACCTGTTGGATCAGGTCTAGGTGCTTGTTGCTTTCTCATATTAATATGCTCAGCCGCATGATTGCTAGCTTTCCTGAATTATGTGAATATCTGGTTATAATAACACTCAGCTGGGTATTATTAACTGGTTGTGAAAACCTGTTCGTTATAATAATACTCAGCTGGGTATTATTAACTGGTTGTGAATATCTGTTCGTTATAATAACGCTCAGCTGGGTATTATGAACTGGTTGTGAATATCTGCTAGGTTTCCTGAACCTGAATTATGTTCGTTATTAACATTTTCTTACTCATTTTAAGATAAATGATGACGAGTGATTGAGTATACGTAGAGAGGGAACTCTTCTCTCTGTCAGAATGGTTAGACACTGACGATGAAATGATTTGCTCTCTCTCTCTCTCTCTCTCTCTCTCTCTCTCAGTATTTCGTAGGTCCTGCATTGTAGCATTGCATTGTATGGCTGAAGCTGTTGGATGAGGTCTAGGTGATTGTTGCTTTCTGATATTAATATGCTCAGCTGCATGATTTCTAGCTTTTCTCAATTATGTTTGAGTTGTTTTCAGTCATCTATTGGTTGTGAATGTCTGTTTTTTTTGTAACACTCGGCTGGATATTATGGCACTTTCTAACTCAATTTCAGATAAATGCTGACGAGTAACGTAGTCTCGAGTAAACCTAATATATTTTTGTATTATATCTACTTTTCTTCTCGGAAAGGGCAGCCAGCAGCCAGCATGCTCGTATTTGATGCATTCGCTAACTGCAATTTGTTTGAGAGGCAACTGGGGCATCCATACTGAAACTTGGTAAAAATAGGTGAACAAATCTTAAGTCTACAAAAGGAAAGGACAGTGGTAATGTATGGAGATCTTGGTCAAATAACCATGCTCTACAATGCAACAAATTTGTACTACATATATACCGATATATGCTGCAATGTCACATTCAGTTCTCATACTCTCAATGGTAGAGTTGTCACAGTTTGATGGCCTTTCTTGTGAACCTGTTATTGGTTTCATATCTGAAACATTCTGCTCTGCTATATGTGTCATTTAAAGATCCCTAAATGGGAATCTTTCTGAGCGCTTTAGCAAGACAGAGTTATTCAGCTAGAAATTACAGGTTGATGTCTGAATCCGAGTGTATGAGCCCACATGGTGGTATTCTAGCTCCTAAGTGCATCTAGCTGTCACTTATGTAGTAAGGGAGTTGTGTGTGCACCGTAGTTTTATAGCCAGACACTCCACATAGTGGGCATGAGGATTGACCGCAGTTGTCACATAAACCATCCGGTGGTTAGTTCCGTTTTCCTAAAGTTGCTTTTTGATTTGATATGGTTAGTCAGTCTTAACGGCCTGCCGGGGAGAGGTCTGAAGCATAGCAGCACAGTGACCAGTGGTACTTGTCAGTACACTTTTGCGCCGACCTTGGTGTATGTATGACTGCCTTCAGTTAGAGAGCGGACTCCTGAAGAATCCTAATTTCACATTTTCCTAGCTTTCTCATCAAATGATCGTACTTCATACTCTAACTGAGTCAATTTCATCTTTTTCAGATCACCACAGTTGATGAAGCAAAAGAATTCTACCCTCTATTTGGCCTTGGGGCAAATATTGCCCTCATCTTTTCTGGGCGTACTGTTAAATATTTCTCAAATTTGCGGAAGACAATGGGTCCAGGAGTTGATGGTTGGGAGGTATCTTTGAAAGGAATGATGAGCATAGTGGTACTTCTTGGGCTTGTCATTTCTTCCATTTATTGGGCGGTGAACAAACTTGTTTTGAATGACCCTTCTCTTCCAAAGTCTGATCACAAGAAGAAAAAGGTCAGTGTAACATTTGAATCTCCTTCCCTTTTTTATTCTACTTTACATAATCTGATAATGATTGTTCCAACAGAACAAACCTAAGCTTAGCATGAAAGAGAGTATGAAAGTTCTGGTCTCTTCGAAATATGTGAGGGACCTTGCTACTTTAGTGGTTGCATACGGCATCAGTATTAATCTTGTCGAAGTCACATGGAAATCAAAGCTCAAGGCACAGGTAATTTTTTCACCTTCTGTTTTTCTTCTTTGCGGACTGTTATATTCCTGTAACCTTTTCAATTTAGTAATACTCTCCTATTCATTTTGACAGTTCCCTAGTCCAAATGAATACTCATCTTTCATGGGTGATTTCTCTACCGCAACCGGAATTGCAACTTTCACGATGATGCTGTTAGGCCGTATTATATTCCAAAATTTTGGCTGGGGAGTGGCTGCCATGATCACCCCCACGGTTTTGTTGGTCACTGGTGTTGGTTTCTTCTCTCTGATTTTGTTTGGGCAACCACTGACTCCCATGCTTGCCACAATGGGTATGACGCCTCTTCTTGCAGCCGTTTATGTGGGTGCACTGCAGAACATATTTAGCAAGAGTGCAAAGTATAGTTTATTTGATCCGTGCAAGGAAATGGCCTATATTCCTATGGATGGAGATATGAAGGTTGGTTCATCCTTTCAAACTGCATTTTTCTTAGTGTGATTTTATGGTGATCGTTTTGTAAGTTAATTTGTTGCTTCATAGATATGTATTGGCATTGCTATTGCATATTGTGTGCAATTAGAAAGATCTGTGGCAAATTCTTGATTGATATGTATAATATTAGAAAATAATTTATGCATAATTATACGTCAGTAGCATGCTGAAGTTAGAATGGCAACCTGATTTTTTTAGTTTTTTTAGGACGCATATGGTGATATACCTTTATTAAGCATGTTAGATGTCATACATAACTTTCCATGACCCTGTAGTTGTATAGCCGCATTACCTGTCTTTTACTGCTGCAAAACGTGGTTTTATTCATTTGTGGTGAACTTGTAATTACGTTCAACAAGTGCCATTCCTTGCCATTTTCAATAATGTAGTCTAGTCTAGTGAACATCATACCATTTTCTCTTTAAATGCTTCCTGGCTTGCTCTAGGGCCATGTTTTCGTAGCTCAATAGTCACAACCCACTGTTATATTGCTAAACTTCCTTCCATCTGTTTGCAGTTGAAGGGAAAGGCGGCCATTGATGTTGTCTGCAACCCATTAGGCAAGTCCGGCGGTGCGCTGATCCAGCAGTTTTTGATCCTGATCTTCGGCTCTTTGGCAAATTCGACACCCTACCTTGGTGGCATCCTGTTGGTCATTGTGCTCGCGTGGCTAGGAGCGGCAAGATCGTTGGACAAGCAATTCTCAAGCTTGGCCAAAGAGGATCTCAGAAAGGAGATGTCTGCGAAAGCGGAAGCAGAAACCAGGCCGCTCAAGGAACCCGAGGCAGCTACTGATGTATTGGTGGAGCAGCCAAATGGAACCGTTGCGAGTGAAACAACAGAAACTGAGAGCTGACCATCTGAATCATCTCCAATTCAATAGGTCAATCAACCTTCTTTGAGAGCCGGCGGTTGTCAATTCAATAGGTCGCGATTGACAGAAATAATGTTGAAGGAACCATCATGGTTTCTTCCAAGTTTGTAACAGTGATCAGCATCTAGGTGCTTGTTAGTTGTAACGTGAGCAAATTTTGACAACCGGCCTGGAAAGGCCGGAACACCATCGTCGAGGAAATTCAACCATTGTTGTGATTACCTCGATGCGTAGACTACCTACTGTGCTGTCGCGTAATTTCCTTGCGCATGTGCTCGCAAGTTTACCATGTCAAAATGATAAGTTCCTGCTTTTGTTTTCGTTGGAATCAACTGAAGTTATCGAACGATAAGCTGGTGCGTAATGAATTGAGTGTGTGAAGCACATTCAACGGTTAAGCCAGACAACTATGATTCGGCAGCACCGTCTTGTTGCTACCATAGTACAGTACAGTAGTCAATACCACACATCAAGTGATCCGGCGACCGATTTAGTGTTTGCCATTGCAAAGCTCTGAACCAAATCAAGCTTACTTTTTTCTTTTTGATAAAGGAATTTTATTACTTAAGAGTTTTAAGCATTACACCCGGCCTCTGCATAGCTAGGATGCACACAGCCACAAGTTCACCAGTACCCAAGTCAGATATAAATAAATAAAAGGCCAATTACATATCATAATGAGAAATTGTAAAACCGCCTAAAATGGTGGTAGGTTGATCCGGAGACTATGTTGCCATCCATGCCGGGAGAATAACTCCCTGGCCGCAGCCTCCAAACGCAACGCCACCTCCAGAAACAAGTCTATGAAACGCAGCAACGGCTGACCGAGAGCCGAGAGGGCAAAGTAGCACAGTCGACATGTGAGGCCTGTTGTTGCAGGGCTGAACCTGCAGGCGATCGCGGACAGAGGTGGAAGAAGAACAGAGATTGGACACAGGGATTTTTCGGCGCACGAACGCCCTTTTCTTGATTTCAACTCGAGCTCAACCTCGTGGTCTCCTAATGGCGAGTACAGGGAGGGGTTTTATAGGCGCTGGCTCGCACATACGTCGCCACGCCGCGCACACACGCACCCACGACGCCCACGCCCCACACGCCCCAGCTCACGACCATGATCGCGCTCTGATGCGATCAACGCGGCTGGACCTGCGTGCCCAGGAGCTCGGTCTTCTCCCCGCTCTTCTCGCTAACAAACACGACGCACACACTCACGCACACACGTGTACTGACACGCTAAACACACACGCCACACGCGCGCACCATGCCGTGCATGGACCCGACCGTGGCGCGCTGACGCCGGTCCACCGTGCACGCCATGAACGGCATCGCTTATTGCCATCAAGGCCATCTTTTGGTTGCCGGTTCTTGGTCAGCTCACAGGCCCAAGTGGTGGGATGATACGGTCACCCAAATAGCAACCGCATGTACTCCCTACCGCATTTACTCCTCCGTTCCACAATATAAGATGTTTTAGTCTTTTTCCATATGCACATACACACACATGTATCTAGACACGTTTAACTGCATGTGTCCATTCTTTTTAGTATGAATCTAGACATGCATGTGTAACACATAAAACATCTTACATTGTGTAACGGAGGGAGTACAATTGAACATACAGGACGAGGGGGGCAAATTGCATGTACGTGTTTGCAATATTTGCCAAAAAAGCATCTGTCACCGAATCATCTGCCTCTCAAATCCTGAAGATATCTGTCCCATTTCTCACCTGTCCCATTTCTCGTGGGATTACAGCATTTCCCTCAGTCACATGACACATGCTTTTTTGGGCGACGGCTTCTGGTTCCTTCTGTTAATATTTGCTTAATCCGCTTCCAAGTTGGTGTTTTGGTGTTTGATTTTATCCATTAGTAGGGGATAAACCACACACATAAACAAAAGCCTAAATGCGCGGGTCGTCGAACCCCTTGTGCTTTATGCAAAAGCTAAAGAGGACGTTGACAGATCACCTAAATTCGGACTCCAAAACCCACACATCCTCTTCACGGCTTACATCTTCAACTCTCGTGCTTACGCCTTGCTCGTATCGCCGGTACAGGTGCAGCACAAGCTTGTGACCAGTTTTCTCCGCCTAGTCCTTCTCAATATTCTGCATCATCACACACAAGATTTGGCGTTAAGCAGCAGTTAAGAGGCCATGTCAACCAAGTAGGCGTCGAACAGTCCAGAAACCTCCCCCTTTTGACGCGAGAATGACGTTTCCTTATGTTATGAGGGGCTAATGCTGTTCTTATTTTCACACTCTATAAGAGACTGTAGTTTCCCCCAGTAAAATCCCCTCCAGTGAACATAAACACTCTGTCAAACTGGAGTATTAATCACGGCTGCAGAATGTTGCATAATTACCAAACCTGCATCTACTCGATCTGGAAGTAACTTAATTACAGATAGCAGCACTGCCGTTCTCTCTTGGTCGACAGACGATCGTGAACACGAAAGATTACTGTACGTACATGCCGATCAGAGTTTATGAACAATGAATGGCCGGGAGCACCGGAGCACCACACACGCACACACCACTCCTTATCTAACACGGTCTAACACACTCACGCGAGAGCCATCACCTGTCGGCATCGGCGAAGCTATTACGCAGGATCATGTCGCACTGCTCGACGGCCCCACGCCACGGGCACGAAGACGCACCACTTGGCGTGATCGCCGGGGGCTCTGTTGCCACCTCTCCAGTTCCATGATCAATAATTCCTCACGCTGCCACACAGAGCAACACGTACTATCAATTCGATTCAGCGGCAGATTGCTGGCGCCGGCGGTTCCGGCCAGAGGCGGGAGAAGGTGGACGAGACGGCGATGCCAGCCATGTTGAGGCCCTTGGCGCCGCCCCACTCCGGCACGGGCACCCACCGCCACTCGGCGCGCGCGAGGTCGTACGACAGCCACACCAGGTCCCACGCGCCCCGGCAGTTGGAGATGAGGATCAGCCGGATCACGCCCTCCCTCTCCGCCAGCAGCCCGGTCATCACGGCGTACGGCTTCCTGAACCCTTCTACCAGCTCGCCCGGCACGGTGGACACCAGCTGCCAGTCGCCTCCCACCTCCGGCCCGAACCCGTACAGGTCCACGCCGGCAACCACCTTCACCCGGGTCCGGCTCGGCTCGTCGACCGCCGTCGATCGGACCACCACGGCGCTCCCGTCGCCGTACACGTGGAGCCGGTCGCCGTGCCCGCCGGCGCCGTTCGGGATATGCGGGAACCGAGGCCGGAAGAAGACCGGCCGGTCCATGCCCGGGCCGGAGTACACCATGACGCAATCCGGCCCGGCGTGCGCAGCGCAGAGGTACGTGCCGTCGGGGCCTGCCGGCGCGGACGGACCGTCTGCCAGTGCCGCCTCCGATGATTGCCACGTGTCAGTGTCAGACTGGTACTCGAAGAGGATGGGCGCGTTGTTCACCATCTCAGCAAACATAAACCTTGTAGAGAAAAAAAGATGATGATTAATCCAACAGTTACGATCAAATTACTGCCCGAATTAACTCCTTGTCTTACGTGCTGATGAAAAGTAGGGAAAGCGTCAAGGAGGAGGTTAGTGTGGTTTGCAAGGTTTCCGGAATCCTCCGGGAGAAAAGGACGTGTACCTAAACCGGTTTGATCCGGGGGGATCGGCCACGAGCTTGAGGCCGAAGCGACGCCAGGAGGAGGTGCCGCGTGGGCCGAGCGGCGACGGGGGGAGGCGGCGTGCGGACTGCGCCGAGAGGTCGACCACGACGAGCTCGCGGCGGCCGTTTGCGGCGAAGAGGAAGGAGCTGCCCGAGGCGGCGAGGAAGTAGAGGTCCTCTCCCGGGGGCACGGCGGGGGAGATGATGTCGGAGACGGGGATGCGGAACCAACGGCCGGAGGGCCCGTGGAAGCCCCGTAGCGCGGCGCCGTGGGGCGGGAGCTTCTTGAAGATGAGGAGCCACGCGGCGGCCGGGCCCGGGCCGGACGAGACGGAGGACAGGTGGTAGAAGCGGCGGAAGTCCGCGGAGGAGATGAGGTGAGACAGAGGCCGGGCGACGGAGCGGACGCGGAGCAGCTCCGGCAGCGCGAGGCGGATGAGGATCTCGTGGAGGAGCTCCGACGGCAGGAGCAGAAGGGTCCCGAGGGCGGTGGTAGCGGTGCTCGCCGGGAAGAGGTGGTGGTGGTCGGACATGGGAGGGGTTTGTTGAGGTTTAATTTCTTGGAGATGGGGATTGGATTGTTAGTTTGGGAGAGAAGTTTGCGCGGTTTTGCCTTTTATACAGCTCGCGGGACGTTTTTTTTGGTTGTTGTTTGACCTGATGATCTGCTAAATCTGCATTTCAGCTGGTTTTGAGTTTCTTTTCCGTCTCGACTTGTGGCTCAGATGAAAAGCGTGTGTTTGTTGGGCTCGGCTCACTTGTTTTCTAGACGAAAGAAATGTAATGTTCTGTATTTTGTGCCGAGTGGATGATCCCACTTAGGGCCCGATTGGTTCGCTGGAAATTAACCAATTCCAGGGGTATAATCGCAAAATACGACCGATCGTACGCGCGCAGAATCTAGTTGAAATCTGCCAGACGTTCCAAGCGGGGGGTTCATGACGAATGTGATGTTATGCGTTTGCATGTTATTTGATTCCAGAGGCTTGTATGCGCCACCACAAATACCACAATCAACTCAAAAGTTGAGTCTCCATGGGATGTGCATCACCAACGAATTGCGGTTCATGTCCTCTTTGCAAAGAGCGCCCGAATAAATCAGTCACCTCCTTGTCAGTTGTCCCAACACGTCCATCTATAGTATAGGGTTTCATCAAAACATGGGTTGGTCTTCAACTCTTGGCTTCAATCAATGCCCGACACTCACGCTCCAATCTTGGTGGCTCAAAATGTCGGATGGTTCGAGCCCAAACCGCAAATTCAGTCTTCCCTCACCTTCCTCACTTGTTGGTAAATTTGGAAAGGCGGAATGCACGTGTTTTTTGAAAACAAACATGCATCTCCTTTGGCCGTCCTCAACAAGATCAGAAGAGAAGCTTGCCTTTGGGCGATTGCGGACGCCAAACGTTTGAGTGAATTTCTACCGGAGAGTAGTTACGTATATATCGTTCCTTTTATTTTCTTGCAAAAGTCTTTCTTAATTAAAAGATTGGGGCAATCCTTTTGCCCCTTTAAAAATAAATTCAAGACCGTCTAGGCTAGTGTCAGCTTGTAGTGATTGCTGGATCGATATTTGTAGCTACCACGATGTTCCGATGTCATTTTCAATTTTTCTATATTAGCAATTTCAATAGAGGAAATGATGCGACGGGAGGAGCATTTTGGCTCCATCTGCATATGCACCTTTTATTTAAAACACATTTTAGTTGTAAAAAATATAAAAATATTCGAATCTACATCTTCATATCCTCTGTGTTCACAAAGTCGTTTCACCAAAAACCAGAAGGATATGTAAAAGAATAAAATTCGATGCTAAAATAAGCCTTTTCACGATACAAATTTTGTAGTTTAAAAAAATAAACTTTACGTGCGCATATAAAATATGGAGATGTATGTGCACAATTGTTTTCAGAATTTTTCTGACTAATCAAAATGTATTTTTCGTAAAGGGAGCATATGCACCTGTGAGGCAAAGTGCATTTCTGAGAGACATAATTTGTTACTACAATTCAGATGCACGACCTTTCTTAGAAGGTTTAGTCTTGTTGTTCAAGCCACGATTATAATATCACCGGATACTCTCAACATGAAAAGAGTCAGCATTTGCACAGACCACAAAAAGTGTTATTTGCTTCCAAAATTTTGCACGAATGTTCAAAACATGTATATGTATATGTGCATGCCCAATTTTTATAAGATTTTTTCGAGTAGTTTTGATATTTTTTTAATTTTGAAATATATAACAGGAGCATTTGCACCCGGGAGTCAAAACGCCTCTCCCCACAACACTCACACAAATATGCAAGAAAAGAAAAGGGCGAACAGTACCCAGGATGTTCTATCTCGAGCAGAGTGGCCACTTGGAGAAGAGTCGGCAAAAACTAATTTGCTCTAGTACAGTACCTCCACACCACGGGAAATATGACCCGTGACACACTTGCCTACTAAGCCTGTGACCATTTAAACCATCCATCCTATTACTAATAATTATATGAAAGACGGACGATTTCTCGCCCTCTCCGCAGCCGAGCACTGTACAACTACAGTAAACAACAGTAAACAACAGTTCTTCCATCCACGCCGTTGCTTTCTGATCGGACGGCCACGGTGCCTCCTCGTGACGCTTTTGCAGAAACGACCCTCCCAGAAACAGAAACCAACCCGCAGTCCAGGTAATCGCGAGACGATGGAACGATTTGCGATTCGCGAGAACTTCACGGACTTCTCTGTAAAACTATCCGCAGAACCTCTCCTCCCCCTTCTCTCTCCCGCACGCGCCCGCAGGTCGCCGCCGCCGGCGGAGCAAAAGGAGGTCCAAGTGGCGTCGGCGTACCGGAGGCTGGCAGGCGACACCAGATGCGTCGACGAGCAGGCACGCCGCCTGGCCGCTTCCTCCTCCTGCCTGCTCTTTTTCTGGCCTACTCTCTCTCATCCAACAATTCCTCACAGACGTCAGAACGAGACGAGTCTCCAATAATACACGTCAAGGAAGCCTCAGAATAGAAGCTATATTCGATATTTTCTTCTGTTTTCAAACATGTATTATGCACTGTCGAGTGGAGAGTCAAGACTCCGTTTTGTGCAAGGAAGGAGGCTATCAGCAGCTATACTTGTTTATTGACCATACCCTACTATACTACTATTTGATTTGGTATTTTCTGGAGTCATTAATCTAGAGATCTGTTGACCAACATATATATGTACTGATTGCTTGGATACTCAATTATTTGGAATGCTAGAAGCCAATAATTCGCCGAGCATTAATTTATGTTTGGTCGATCGACCTCGGCTTCGCCTGATGCCACAAAGTCATTCAGACGTCTTAATGCATCATTCTTATCCTAATCATGCAAGCGTCCCTTTAGATCATGACCGCAACAGCAACACTTAACTGCCTCCTGAAACGAACATAAGCCAGCAACTTCAAGGAACTGCTGTATTTACCAGATGATCAACTTTTAGCCGATTGCACCAACCACTTAACCAGTCGGCACCAGATAGTGATGACATTACGTTCCCTGCCTAATTGTAGGGATTTGATCCCTGCTTAAAATAATCTGCTACAGTTATATCAACATAAGCTTCTTTATTTTGAAATGGGGAACGAAGCCCCATTTCGAAAAGAGTATGGCCAAAGGGTTGGTAAAGATGCTGAATGGTTATGTGTCCAAAGATAATTCATCCCTTGTGTGCGCTGAGGAAGCTCTCACGAGGAGCCAAACGACTGATCCTTGGAGCGAAATGGTTTGTTTACCGAAAAGGACTTCAGCAGAACCACGAATTAGAGCTGCCGTGGGACAAAAGCAGTTCTTGTCATGCAATCGTTATGCAATCTGAATTGAAGATGGGGACACGGATGTAAAGAAACGAGAGAAACTCTGATGACAAAGCAAAGCATGCGCAGCGGAACATAAACATTCAGTTTGTGATTATACAACCGGAGGCAGTTGTCGTTGCGACGAATACCGTGATGCTGTGAAAATGACAATTATGCAATTAAGCTAGAGAGGGAGTAACATGCATCATCCGTCACTCAAATCAGGGCCGGATAATAGCAGGTTAAGTTAGTTGTGCGGAGTCAGGAGTGTAGGCTCGGGAAAAAGCAGGCATTTTTTGTATGTCAAAATACGCAAATCTCAAACATTCATTGCTCAGACTTTTTTATGATAATAATATATTGACCAACTTTTACTATATGACATTTAAGTAAAATCAGATTTTTAAAACAAATTTTGATGAAAATAAATAAATCTTTCATAAAATTGAAAATTTAGCTCTCGTAATAAATAAATGTTTCAAAAAATTAAAAAAAATCAGGTTTTCGTAATTGAAAATATTCAAAATTTGAAAATACTAAATATTTAAATTTTTCAGAAATTTAGATTTTAGAAAATAATTAATTTTACAATATGTCATACTTTTTCAAATATTTTTTCCAATTAATATATTGTAAACACTAGGTAAATATTCATATTTAAAAAATATTAAATTTGAAAAATATTTTAATAAATATTAAATATTTTTCCAATTAAATTTTTCCAAATACTACTTAAATCATATTAAAAAATGTTAAAATTTTAATAAATATTAATATTTACTTTTTTAGAAATTTTAGATATTTAGAAAAAATACAATTTGTCATAAAAATTACAAATATTTTTCCAGTTAAATATTTATAAAAATTCAAATTTTAATTTTTAAAGAAATATTTAATTTTTTGTTTTTAATTTTTTTGGAGATATTTAGAAAATATTTAAATTTACAATATGTCATTTTTTCAATTTTTAACTATTCCTATTTAAAAATGTTCAAATTCTAATAAATATTAATATTTATTTATTTTTCAAAAAAATTACATATTTGGAAAATATTTATTTATTCAACTAATTTTTTTCTTAAAATGTTCAAACTTTTAGAATATTGAAAACATTTCAGAATTGAAAATTGATCAGATTTTTAAAATGTCCAGAAAAACAAATTCAACATTTTTTATACGACAGTGTGCCTAATGACCATCACTCTAATACATAAGTTTGCACGTTAAACGTCACTTAGCCATGCATGCTTGCACGAGAAAGTCAAAGAATCATAATGGTATTAAATGCTCTTTATTGCTTAGTATGCATGCCTTTCTTAAATGATAGCGTATTCCTCCTTGTATACACATGTCTTTTTATTTAAGGTTGTTTTTCCACCTCATTAACACTACTTTGTTTCCTAATCGCGAAGCCACCAGGAACCGTCGGATTCCATCCTCGCTTGTCTCCATGTTCCGAAAATCCGCGTCCGGGATGTGACAGCTTAGATCATCTCTTGTGGAATATCTATATGGGCATCCAAAAGATTTTAGAAAACCGTGGAGTAAAAAATGGCTCCCATCGGCTCATCTATAGGGCAATGGAAATTTAGACGTCGCTCAAAACATGCTAGGCATTATCCACCCGGATGACACTTGTGCATTCAAAACCATATGCTCGCCTGCCAGCGACTCCCACGCTCTTCCGGAGGAGTCGGAAATCAGGAGGCTGACCTCGGAAAGAGTTAAGAGGCGTGGAAGGGAGATGCGTCATCGGCCCTGGTACCCTGTTTATTGTGGCTATTAGTTCCGCACATTTGATCATTCGTGGGCTGGAGAAGAAAAAATCCCAGCTGCATTCCTTCTCCTGCAGTCGTGGCCATCATTTATTTATGCATGTGCTAGTGCACTAGCTTTACAAAAAAATCGAAATCGAATATTGTGAAATTCATGGGTTCATAGGGATGATGATTTGGTTGAGCGATCATGTTCCTTATTTGTTACAATTATGCATGCATTTGCTTACACCCCGACCCCCAACACTGGGCCGAGCCTGTTACCTATGGCAGCTCTTTAGTATCTCTCTCTAAACTGACCTCACAAATCAACAGTCGTCATTTATGTGCACTTTGTCCTCAGTCGTGAGCACCCGAGAAGGCCAAGCACGCTTAACTTCGAAGTTCTTTTCAGATAACCTTGCGGAAAAGAAGTTGCAACTTATTGATATGAGTGTTCTACAACCCTGTTAAACTTGGGCCGGTATGTCACATGTATGTAACTCTGGAATACGTATATATTAAAAATAATTCACATGCAAAAATAGATTTTCCATATGAAAGGACGTTATTTAAAAAAAATCATTGTATTGTCACCTATCCCCGTTTGCAGTCACATCTTCAAGTGCATTTTTAGAACTACATTTTATTTTATTTTATTTTACGGAACACTTTTCCGCTAGTAGCGTGAACATCTGATTTAGAATACATGAGCACATCTCACTAACCAAGCATGCACTTTATTTTTTTATTTTTTATTAGAAATTATTTTAATTAACGGAAAGTATTTTATTTATAATATAAAAATTTAGGAAAATTTGTAAAGATAGATAAAATTTATTTTCGAAAGATAAAAGACATATGTGATCTTGGGCCTACATTGGCCCTCCACAACGTTGACCTGTTAATTATATTTACATGGGCTGTATTGGGCTCGCCTCGCTAGTTACGAACAAGCAGGAACTGTGGCCCGTCCAATCTCCTAGAGGATCGAGAGCCTATCAGCTAGCGACCTGGTGTGCCCCAACGGCCCAAAAAAACAAAAAGGCCATTTGCGGACGTGCCCGGTAAGTCGCAATGAGCACCATTCCTCAGAGAGAGATAAAGAAAAAGTACTACTCCCCTCCGTTCCTAAATATAAGATGTTTTAGATTTTGTCCACATTCATATACATACAAGTGTATCTAGACATATTCCATGTGTAGATTCACTTATTTTAATATGCATGTAGACAAAATGTGTAACACCTAAAACATCTTATATTTAGGAACGAAGGGAGTAGCAATGAGCACTCTGTAGGCGGCCTGATTTTTTTTTGAAAAAGGTCAACCAATTTATTGATCATCAACAACAGTAAAAAAAAGTCATAAAAGCAATAAAAATTACAAATAAATTTTCATACCACCCAATGACGACTACAAACACCTAAGCGAGCTGAAGGCTCGCCACTAGCCTCACACAATCCCTCACCGGAGCCGGGTAAAAGTTGTCATAGTAGAGTTTGTTGTAATAGACATATGGGAAGTCGTCGTGCTAAGTCTCGAGGGACCACCGCACTAGAGCGGTAACCATCATCAATGATGACAACCGTAAATCGGAAGGGCCAGACCTGCAACCATAAGGACGAACACGAAAACAGACTAATCCCGGGAGATCCGGCGGACACATGCCTCTACACGCACTCCGCTCCGCTAGCGTTAGACGCACCACCAAAACAAAAATAAGAAGAGGACTATATTCTGGCTTCAAAATGTAGTCACCGTCTTACCATATCGAAGAAGACACTATCTAAACAAAAGACAGAAATCCTCCTACCGACGAGAGGTCGTGATCCACGACGTTCCAAAGCCCTACGGCCGTGGGAGACAGAAAGGAGACGAAAACTAGATGAGTTTTTACGATCGCCTCTCTCGCTCTCGGGGCAAACATTGTTCGCACGGATTTTGAGCACATGCTGGTAGCAGTGGCAGACCTACAGGGTACGCCCGGTATGCCGCGGCCCGCGGCATACCCTGCACCCCAGCCGTTCCGTGTACTACTAGTAGTCTAGTACTTCTTCCGTTTTTTAATATAAGATGTTTTAGCATTTTTCCACATGCACATGTACATGAATGTATGTAGACATGTATTAGTGTGCATGTTCACCCACTTTAGTATGTATCTAGACAACATGTGCAACACCTAAAACATCTTATATTAAAAACGGAGGGAGTAGTAGGGAAAAAAGAATTGATCCATCGATTGCATGCAAGACTGTTTAGCCTTAGAGCTGATCGATCGTTCCGTGCATGCGGGCGTGCGGCCTAGTTGTAAAAAGAGGAAAAAGTCAATTTTCAACCTTGAATTCATAGAGGTTAGACAAATAGAACCCTGAACTCGAAATCCTGGTAGTTTGCACACTTAACTTGTAAATCCCGGTCTAAATTGAACCCTACATATGTTTGGTGCGCCAAGAATGTAATGATCCTGACCGGGATTCAATGTTACTCTCACTGACATATGGACCCCATTTGTAAGACATTTCTTCCCCAATATTCCTACTCCTTCCCCCTCACTCTCCGTAATGCCTGGCCATGGGAAGCCAGGCCTGGCCCGGCCCGAAATTTCTGGGCTTGGGTGGGACTGGGCTTGCCCACGGGCTGGGCCTGGGCCTCAGATTTAGGCCCGATGGACGGGACGGGACGGGTCTGAGCTTTGCATATTGGTGTTTTAAGGAAGAGGTCCGGCCCGAGGCCCGACGGATTTTAATGGGATTTTGCAGTCACGGGACGGGCCTGAGCCTGAAATATAGGTCCGATGGTCGAGTCGGACCGGGCCTGGGCCTAGGATTTTGACCGCGGTTTTTTTAGGCCCTGCCCGACCCGGCCAATGCCCAGGTTTAGTCTCCGTCCATGTCCCCGCTGGCCGCACCTAGCCGACGGGAGGTGGAGGTATAGCTGGCCATTCGTGCCGCACGGCACGGCACGTCGCGTGCCTAGCTCGGCACGGCTCGCGAACGGCACGGCACGCGAGCGGCACGGTTGTATTCGTGCCGTGCCGTGCCGGCACACGGGATTCGTCCCGACTTCGGGCACGAGCACGCCGGCACGCGACGGGCACGACGGCCCGACACGGCACGTTCGGCACGACACGTTCTCGCACGCCGGAGGAGATGACCGCCGCCGCCGCCTAGTCTTTGGCGCCGGCTCCCTCCTTCCCAGAGTCCTCCTCCACTTCCTCAGTCAGTTCCTCAAGGCTCGGCCGACCCCATCACCCATGGACGGCGAGAAGATCGACGGGATCGACGAGATTGACGGGATCAGCGGGAAGATCGGCGAGATCGACGGGAAGGAGAGGACTCTGGACGCACTGGTGGGCCACTGATGGGTCGTGCTCGTGCCGTGCCGTGTCGGGCCACGGACCGGCACGTTTGTGTCGTGCCGGGCCGGGCCAGCCCGCGTGCCCCAGCTCGGAGCTGGGCACGAGCACGGGTGGGCCTTGTGCCGGCACGGCACGTTTCGTCGCGGGCCGGGCCGTGCCTGGGCCGTGCCAAAATCAGCGTGCCTCGGGTCGGCCCGTTTAGCACGGCCCGTTTGGCCAGCTATAGGTGGAGGCGCTGGAGTAGGAGGCCATGGGAGGGAGAGCCAAGCAGAAGCGTGGCGAAGGATTACCGAGGGAGGCCGGGGACAGCGAGCAGGGGAGCGCAGGGGCGACCCCGATCCAATCGTAGATTGGACGCCGAGCGAACGGAGGTCGTCGGTCACTCAGCGTGGAAGCGAGGACGAGGAATTCTGTAGAGGCTGTAGCCATCGCCGCTCGTGCTCGGCCTGCTGGTCGTCGCCGGCCGCGTATCGTGGAGCTCCAGCAAGTCACACTCTGCCCACGGCCAGCTAGCTACCCTTGATGCCTTGCTGCACGTGCCCTGGCCGAGGCACCTACCGCAGCCATGCCGCCGACCGTGCCGCACTCCGGCACTGTTGCTCGCGTTTAGCCGTGCATTCTGTCGTCCGTGTCGAGCCGTGTGTCTGCCAGCGCCGTGCAGGGAACGTCAAGCCGCGCCGCACGCGCACTCGCCGTGACGCCCAATGATTTGCACTGCGCCACGCATCGCCTCCGTCTAGAGCCGCGACATCTTCTGCCAGACCATGCTGCAATCCCCCTACTCGCGTTGGCTCCTCTGGTATTCTCGCACTATACACGCAGCTAGCCAGGTACAGCAGCAACACATTGACAAGCAGCAGCTACAGCAGCTTAGAGAGCGTGCAGAAAAGTGAACTCAAGAAACGACTACCAACATCAACATCATAGAGGTAGAAGATAAATATGACATGTGGGGCAATATAGTCAGTGAGCGTAGAGATCTGGGATTTTTTTTCTCTGGTGCAAAACTGGTCCAGGGTTGAGAATAGACTAGTATTCACAAGTTCAGTGTGCCAACGACTGGAATTTCAAGTTCAGGGTTTGATTTGTCCAACCTCTATGAAATCAAAATTTTGATGCGGCATACCCATTAGTAAAATCCTAGATCCGTCACTGACGGCTGGTAGACCTGGCATACATAGGAATATGAAATGAGGACACTGGGATACTGCGGCTGCGGGCTGCCCTTGTCACGTGTCGTCCGAGGATACGGTCACAGCGCAGGCAAGTAGCACAGGATCGTGTGCCCGATGAGCTTGGGCATGGCTCGATTCAACGAACGTCCAGTGCCAATCTTGCGTCTGTACTCTCGAGGCCGAGTGCGGCGAGAATGGTGGTACTGGTAGGCAGAGGGGAGCATCACCCATGCGTGCTTTTTGGCCGGCAATGTCGCAGTCCGGAGCACCACGCCTGCATAGTAGCGGACGCTCCAGTACGTACCGGTACTGCTACTGCCTCGCATGTGACAGCTACAGTTTTGCTACCAGAAGGACCTCCATCACTCCACCAGATCAACCATGGCAATATCCAATATGGCATGCCGCTTTGCTACATGATCGTTCAGCAAGATTTTACCATACTTGATCGGCGATCTCGGTGCGGTTTTAACTCATGTCGATCCAAATATAATCCTGCCCTGCCGAGGAAGGAAGAGCCTGACGAACGGACTCCGCTGCAGCGACCGCCGACAGGTTCCAGACGCCGCAGCGCGTCGCACGGTACAAACGCGTCACGCCACTGTGCCCTCACTTTATTATATGTAAGCCTCGGACAGAAGCGATTATTTTGCACAGGTCTTCAGGGGTCGTCAAACAAGCCATCCATCGCCAACAATAATAATCCTCTCTACCCCAGAGAATCCGCATCGACATCTCTACCGGCCGGAAAGCTGAACCAACAGCAGCAAAATACGCGCATCCGGAGAGCATTTTCTTCCTACGTGTGCGTGCGATCGGTGCCTACTACTCTCTCCAGCCAATTGCCCCCCCTGATTCTCGAGCTGTCCCGCTCGTACGCTACATCGGTTTATATTAGCACTTGAAAGCTAGCTAGCCCCTGATTTCATGATTGACTGCTGCTTGAGCTGCGGGATATGGCCTCTCGCCGTTGTAGTTGTTTAGTCCCGGTTTAAACCTAATGATCGTGTTATTCCATATGCTAACACGGCACTCGGCAAAACACATGATTGCCAAAGTCTATTTACAGTGGCACCTGCCAAATCCGCGATATAAGCGAGTGTCCGACTTGGACACTCGGCAAACTTGAAAATACCAAGGCAACATGGATAGCAACGTGTCCCCTGTGGTCTTACGTAACAAAAAAACTGTCGCCACCACTAGAGTTTACCGAGTGCCCGAAAAAATATTGATTTTTACAAAAATCCTAGTTGGCATGCCAACTAATAGTTTCAAAACGACCTTCTTACTTTTTGTCACATTTTTTTGTAATCTAAATATCAAAATTGAGTTTTTTTGTGAAGCATGTGTAAAGAAATATGGTGCAAAATACCGTATCTCCAATTTTCACATAAAGTAGACCACCTTGGATGGTAAATTCTTAATTTTCAAGCTTTTCTCTTGTTTTCTTGCTAATTTTGCCCATTAAATTGAATTCAACTGCTTTCATGCATCAATTCAAATATGAACTGTGATATTGGGATAGTGGGGTCCTAAATACTGTCAAAAGTCATGAAGGTGCACATCTATCCAATGAGAAATAATATTATAAAAATAATGAGGAGTAATGTTATAAAAACTAAGAAAAATACAATTCTATGCAAAACGGCCCTTCAGACCAATACTAACCCTAGGTATTTTTGCATACCCACCACCTTCCCACCCTCTTCCGATCATCCAATCTTGTTGCCAAGCAACTTCCCGTAATATGCCGGACAGTGCCTGATTTAATCATGTGTCGGCTTTCTTAAACTCGTGTATCCAAAATGTTATTGTTGTTAATCAAGTAATATAAGTCCTTGATTTAAGAGGTGTTGGGCCACTGTATGTCTCCCCTTTTTCATTGGGTAATTTATAAATGCACTCCAATTCATGTGATATTGTAAAAAAGTCGGCCACCCCAATTAGCAACTTTTGAAAAATGTCACTCCAGTCGTGAATACGTCTATAAATGCCACTCCAGCCATTTGAGCTCACTTTTATCAAAACAAAATTCAAATGTTCATCAAGTATTTTCTGTCGGACGAAATTTCCTCAGGGGCATTTATAAACATATTCGCAAACTGGATTGGCATTTTTCAAAAGTTAGAATTTGGAGTGGCGTTTTTCAAAATCGCATGAATTGGCGTGACATTTTTCGAATAACCCACTTCTTTGCTACTTAATCCGTCCAAAATACTTAACTTTCATTTATCTACATATAAATGTATCCACACACGAAAAGATTACTAACTATATCCGTATTTTGGACAAATCCGTGTCATGTATTTTGAAACGGAGGGAGTACCTTTTAGTGTCTAATGTCCACAAGTTTACGTCTGTTGAATTTGATGACAAGTGTATCTAGAAAGACCCAGCTGATGCCGAGAGTTCTTATATAATTTGAAGTAGCAATACCGAAACCACGGAAAGTTGAAAACTTTTAGCTTGTTTAACTATCTTGCTTTATTATCTCTTATTTAATATCAATTATAGACATTTGCTTTGAATGATTTGATCTCAGCTCACTTGCCATTACATCCCTATTAGATCGAGATTATGATGGTAGCATGTCACCTCAAAAATTATATTGTTTTATCGTTTACCTACTCGAGGACGAGTAGGAACTAAGCTTGGGGATGCTGATACGTCTCAAACGTATCTATAATTTTTTATGTTCCATGCATGTTTTATATCAATTGCCACATGTTTTATATGCACTTTATATCATATTATGACATTTATTGGACTAACCTATTAACAAGATGCCACAGTGCCAGTTTCTGTTTATTATGTCTGTGCATTGCAGAAAAGGTCCAAAATTGAAAGTGCTCAGAAAAATCTGAAAAATTACAGAAATTCTAAAACGCCAGAAGACTCCGGGAGCCAGAAGGACAAGTCTGGAGGAGGCCCACACGCCCCCTGGGCGCGTTGGGCCTTGGCCGCCCCCAGGGGTGGTGTCGCCGCCTCGGTCACCTCCTCGCGATGCCCTTTGGACTACTTATTCCCCCCGACGTGAAAACCCTAAGTGCCTGGACGATTTCTCCAGAAAAGTTCCAGAGCTCCGCCGCCATCCGAAACCCTAATTCGGGGGACAGAAGTCTCTGTTTCGGCACCTTGCCGGGACGGGGAATTGCCCCCGGAGCCATCTCCATCGACGCCACCGCCATCTTCATCGCCGTTGCTGCCTCCCATGATGAGGAGGGAGTAGTTCTCCCCCGAGGCTGAGGGCTCTACCGGTAGCTATGTGGTTTATCTCTCTCTCCCATGGTGTGATCTTTATGTGATCATGAGCTTTGTAATCTAGTTGAATCCATAGATGTACTCTTCATTATCTTATATGCTACTCAAGTGGTTTTATTAATGTAATCTCCGGAGTCACCTTTGTCCCACGGTGCGAAGTTGACAGTGTGCGCCCCGTGTGTGGCTCTTAGGCTAAAGATAACAGGAATACTTATCATGAGTTATTATTTGCGTTGGATGTCTCTATGAAATTGCGGTGTTTGTCTAGTACTATTTAGGGCGCTCAAGTTGACAGTGTGGGGTTCCCTAGATGTGGAATGCGACTTTAAGGTGTGCTTTATAGCCCTACGCAGTGGATTGGTGTTCGTTATCCAACGAGAGAATAATTCAGAGTAGCATAGTGAAGAGGAAATATCTATGTATTCAATTATATTATTATTGTTGAGAGTGTCCACTAGTGAAAGTATGATCCCTAGGCCTTGTTTCTAAGCATTGAAACACCGTTTACAACCAGTTCTGCTACATGTTTGCTTGCTGCCATTTTTATTTCAGATTGCAATTACCACTTATAATCATCCATATTACTTGTATTTTAATATCTCTTCGCCGAACTAGTGCACCTATACACTGACAAGTGTATTGGTGTGTTGGGGACACAAGAGACTTCTTGTATCTTAATTGCAGGGTTGCTTGAGAGGGATATCTTTGACCTCTACCTCCCTGAGTTCGATAAACCTTGGGTGATTCACTTAAGGGAAACTTGCTGCTGTTCTACAAACCTCTGCACTTGGAGGCCCAACACTGTCTACAAGAATAGAAGCGTGCGTAGACATCAAGCTATTTTCTGGCGCCGTTGCCGGGGAGGTAAGGTAAAAGGTACTCACATCCTCCAGCTACTTAGCTATTTTCTAGCACTGTTGCTGACGTGTGAGTGCTCGAAGGTATTTCCTTTAGATTCTGCAATTATATCTTTTTGTTTCTTGTTTTTATTTCACTAGTTAGGCTTAATGGAAAACAACAAAAAAATTAGAGATCTTTATGAACTTTATATTGAATTAGGACATGATGCTTTTGAAGAGAAAATTAAAAAACCTATGGAAGTTTGTTTGCATAATAGTGATAGCAATGTTATTAGCATGAATTCTTTGAACACCATTATTGCTAATGCTATGGAAAAGTCTAAGCTTGGGGAAGCTAGTTTTGAAAATGATCTTTTTAGTTCCCCAGCTTTGGAGGAGAAAATTTGCTTTGATAATACTTTGTCTCCCATACGTGATAATTCTAATGATGCTTGTGATATTCTAAATCCATCTACTGAAAGTATTCCTTTTGAAATACCTATGGAAATTGTTGAAAAGGTTATGGATGAACGTTATGCAGGGGATGGAACAGTCCATCCACGTGATCACTTGTTGAAACTTACAGAACTTTGTGAGTTGTTTAAGGTTGCAGGTTTATCAAGGGAAAATGCCATGAAGAAATTATTTCCATTGTCACTTAAGGACAAAGCTAGGGAGTGGTATGATCTACTGGATGATCCTCATCATTCGGAGTGGAAGGAGCTTGAATTTCTCTTTGACTCTAAATTTTATCCTCCTTATGAAATGCATTTAGATAGGAATTACATTTATAATTTTTGTCCTCGTGATGGAGAAAGCATTGCTCAAGCTTGGGAAAGACTGAAAACATTAATACTCAAATGTCCTAACCATGGGCTTCCTGAGGAAATAATTGTTACTAATTTTTATGCAAGGCTTTCAGGTCATTACAAGGATTATCTAGATGCCTGTTCAGAGGGTTCTTTCACAAGTAAGAAGGTTGAAGCTAAGTGGGATCTTCTTGAAACAATTCAAGGCAATACTGAAGATTGGGAGAACGACAAAGGTAAAGAATCAGGTATAAACTATGAGTATGATTGCATTAAGTCTTTCGCTGAAACTGCTAGTTTTCATGAGCTTAGTGCTAAATATGGTCTTGATTCTCAAATTATTGTTGATTATTGTAGAGCCTTTGCTTCTCATATTAATGTTCCTAAAGAAAATTGGGACATGTATCATGAACCTTTCAAAGACACTTGCATGGAAAATGAAATTGTTACTAATGATTGCAATAAACATGCTCAAACTTCTGAAAATACTATTTCTTATAAGCATGTTAATTTTTGTGGAGCACTTAGACCTTGTGAAAAGAATCAAATCGAAGAAGATATTGTATCCATCATAGGAATGAAAAAACTAGAATGTGGCACAGGGCTCTAAATGATCTTGCTGAAAAAGTTTGTGCCCTCTATCCTTTTATTTGTGAACTTTGCTATAAAAAGGGTCACTTCGAATTCCAATGCTCAGGTTCTAATAAGGATATTGCGGAAGACTTTTGTGATAACATGATCACTCCTAATCAGCATGATGAACTTACATTATTTTTGGGGTGTGAAGAGTTATCAAGAAAAACTTCTTCGTTAGATATGAGTGCTTTTGATATGAATAGCGTATTGCATGGATGTCATCTCTATTGTGCTAACAATTGCCATGCCAACACTTACATACAAAATATTATAAAAGATGGATCGACTTTACCAAAATATGAAAGGACTAATGTTTGTTTTACTCTTATTAATGAAAAAGAGGAATCCTCCCAAGCTTCTTCTATTGTTTCTAACAATAAACCAGGGTATGTGGTGAAGCCTCCTTTCAAGCCTCTCCCTCCTAAAGAGGGAAAGAAGAAGAAGAAGAAGAAGAAGAAGAAGAAGAAGAGAGAGAGAGGAAGGAAACGGTATCTTCCCCTAAGCATATTGCTCCTATTATAGTTGTTGCTGATGAGTCTGAATTCGATGATGATCCTATGCCTGTTACTTATAGTAGTGATCATGATTGGGAAAAGCACACTACTTTTGGTATTGAAAATCTTTTGGGTTCCAATTCTGAAAATGATGATGTTAATAATTGCTATACTATTAGTACTATCCATGTTCCTTCCAATGATGATATAGGAAGCATTAAGCTTGGGGATGAGGTGTTTGAAAATCCTTTTGCTAGTAATAATTATATTTTGAAACCTCTCCTCCTGTGATGTTTTTGAAAATCCTTTTGCTAATGATGATTATATATTTGAGACCTCTCCTTCTAGTAAAAATGATGATGATATGTTTACAAATGAACACACTTTGGAAGATAACTATTCTATTGTTTATGATGATACTATGCCTCCAGTCTTTGATAATCATTGATGATAAATATGACATAGGTTATAATTACAATCATCCTCATGAAACTTGTCATAATTATGGAGAGATTACTCACAACCATCCCTCTAATATACAACTTGTCTATCATGTTCAAGTTATTCATATGATCCTACTCCTATTGTTATTAATAAAAAGAACTTTGCTTATGTGGAAAATATTGATACTTTTATGCATATGGATCATGATAAGAATGTTTCATGTGATGGTTATATTGTGGATTTTATCAATGATGCTACTGAAAGTTATTATGAGAGAGGGAGACATGGATTCATACATCACAATAATATTAAGTCTCCTCTCTTTATGTTGAAAGTTTTGATGTTGCACTTGTTTTGCCTTCCTATGCTAGTCACTTTGTGCTTTATTGATTTATTTTCTTACAAGATTCCTTTGCATAGGAAGTGGGTTAGACTTAAATGTGTTTGATATTTGCTTCTTGATGCTCTTTCATATTCACTCTTATACATATGAGAGCATCATCAAAATTATCATGCCTAGCTAAAAGGCTTTAAAGAAAAGCGCTTGTGGGAGACAACCCATTATTTTTATTTTCTGCTATTTTTATTTTATTTGAGTCAAGGTGTGTTTACTTCTGTATCATGCCTTTGTATCTTTATTTTCTTGCATTGTTGTGCCAAGTAAGGCCTCTAATAGGAAGATGATGCTAGATTTGGATTTCTGCGCAGGAACAGATTTCTGCTGTTCACCGTTTTTTCTGTAAAATCACAGAAAAATTATTTAAATCTGAAAATTTTGTGCGTAATCTTTATGAATGTCTGATCTTTCATTAGTTCAAAGTTTTTCGATCTGAGCGTCGTAAGTGCCTCGAAAAAATTCGTCTTTGCGGACTGTTCTGTTTTAGACAGATTATGCCTTTTTATTTTGCATTCTCTCTTTTACTAGTGTTGAGTGAAATTCTTTTTTGGGTGGAAGAGCTTCACATAACATCAGTGGCAGTAGCTAATGTTTAAAGTAACAAGTCATATTGCGTCTATAGAAATGTGAGTTTTTGATTATGCACTAACCCTCTAATGAGATTACTTTGAGTTTGGTGTGACGGAAGTTTTCAAGGGTCAAGAGAGAAGGATGATATAATAGGATCAAGAAGAGTGAAGAGCTTAAGCTTGGGGAGGCTCCCATGGATCTCCCCAGCATATTTCAAGAAGACTCAAGCGTCTAAGCTTGGGGATGCCTTCTTCATCGGCAAAATTATCAGGTCATCTCTAGTGAAACTATATTTTAATTCTTTCACATCATATGTGCTTTTCTTGGAGCGTCTGTGTGCTTTTATTTTCAGTATTGTACTTTTATTTTCAATAAAGCTTGACTGGACCCTAGCATTCTTGATTGGGAGAGAGACACGCTCCGCTTTTTCATGAGAATACTCCTATTCTTCACTTATATTTGTTGAGTATTCATATCTAGCGCTGTTCAGCTTTTAGCTCTTTTTTCATGTATCTCTTGTCAGAGCTATTAGCTTTCTTTTAGAAAGTACTCTCTTGCTTCACTTATATTTGTTTGGAGAGTTGTTGAAATAATATTGTGTTTGGTTGGTTCAGAAAATGTTGCATGTGGTAATGGTATAATGAAAACTTGCATAATCTTGTAGATCATTGAACTTTGATAACCTGATTCCTTGCAAACGTTTTGAGGTATTAAGTAATAGATGGTAAAGCTTGCTGGTTAATTAAGTTAAAATCATTAGTGGATTATTGTCTTTAAGCTTGTACCGTACTACAAACTCTACTAAAATTGTTGAAGGTGTAGTTGGACTTGATAGCTTTCCATGTCTGAAAAGTGGTTCGTAATAACTAGGTTGTGTGTGAAGGTCGAGGGATCTAACGGGGTACTTGTGCCGCCGTGAACGGCCCTCCTTGGGGTAAATGTTAACCATGCGCTTAATGTTGAACCTGCTAGTTGTTTGCAATAAACTTGTGAGTTCTTTTTGACTAATGTTAAGCTACGGTTTTGGCACTTCCACCATCCAAATTTGCTAGCCTCTTCGGTGTTGTGCATTGCCCTTTTCTCACATTGAGAGTTGTGCATACTTCGCCAGTACATCCAAAACCCGTGGGAGGACTTCCTCTTGTTCTCCTACACATAAACCCATACATCTTCCTCAAAACAGCCACCATACCTACCTACCACAGCATTTCCATAGCTGTTCCGAGATATATTGCCATGCAACTTCCATTTTACATTACATGACTTGTTGTCATTTATCATTTATATATTGCTTTGCATGATTCTATACAGCTGATGTGTGGTTTACCCATGTTACGCTAGATCATTGCACATCCTGCTACACTGGCAGAGGCATACAGTTTTATACATCATGTTTTGTTCATCATGAGTTATTTGTACCAAAAAGTTTGTAATCATATTAGAGTGTTGCCCCTGCTAGAAAAGAGCCATGGAGGCCATCGAAAAGAGAAACAGAAAAAGAAAAAAAAAAGAAAAAAAAAGAATAAAAAGAATAAAGAAAAGGGGGGCAACACTACTATCCTTTATCAAAGTTGTGCTCATGTTTAGCACTTGCAGTATTCATAGTCATCATTTGTGCTCATGTTTAGCACCTATGCTCCATTTGAGAGAGTTTTCATGCTTTGCTAGTATAACTATGTGGGGAATATTACGTTATAGAACTTGGGTTGTATATTCCAATGATGAGCTTCCTCAAAAGTGCTCTAGGTCTTCGTGAGCAACCGAGTTGGATGCACCCCCACTAGTTCCATTGGAGAGCTGAAAGGACAAGGATGTCGCCTAGAGGGGGGTGAATAGGCGTTTAAAACTTTTCTCGGTTTAGGCTTGATAAATGCGGAATAAAACTAGGTGTTTAAATTATCAAGCACACAACCTAAATAAACTAGGTTCACCTATGTGCACCAACAACTTATGCTAAGCAAGACAAGCAACAAGGTGATAGCAAGATAGTACTTCAAGCACGAAGGCTATCACAATGTAAAGTGCATAAGTAAAGAGCTCGGGTATAGAAATAACCGAGGCACGCGGAGACGACGATGTATTCCCGAGTTCCTCCTTTTTAGGGGAGTACGTCTCGTTGGAGGGGTGTGAGTTTCAAACTCAAGATGCCACAAATGGCCTCACCCTATTCTCCGATGAACCTCGCACAAAAGCTCGGTTCACCTTCCACTATTGATTTCCTTTTGGGCGGAAATCGAGTCCCTTACAACAAACTTGAGGCTCAACCCACAAAAGGATTGGGTGCTCCCAAGCGGCCACAAAAGGCCTCAACCGCCACAAAAGGCGTCTAGGGTCCAAAGACCCAAGAGTAACAAGCTCACAACCTTTCACGTCCACGAATCTCGTGGAGAGAGCAAACCGATGCACAAAAGCAAAGGCAAGAACACAAGAAGTGCTCAAGTCCTTCACTCTCAAATCCCACCAAAAGCAACTAATGCTTATGGGGGGAAGAGAGGAAGAACAAAGAAGAGAACCACACAAGAACTCCAAGATCTAGATCCACTAGGTTCCCCTCACATAGAGGAGAGATGGATTGGTGAAAATATAGATCTAGATCTCCTCTCTCAAATCCCTCAAAGATATGCAAGAATCGTGGGAGGAATTGGGAGAGGGCAAGCTTTCCAAGGTCAACAATGGAGGTGAGAGAGAAGGAAAAACGTGCTTGGAAGAAGCTTGGCTGCAATGGGGAAGAAGGGGCCTTTTTATAGGACCCCATAAAAAGAGCCGTTGCAGGAAAACTTAGTCCGGAGACTCCGGCCTGGAGGGCCGGAAACTCCGGCCGGAGGACCAGAGACTCCGGACCAACTTCTCAGCAAAGCCTGATGGGCCGGAGACTCCGGTCCAGAGATGCGGAGACTCCGGACAAGCCGGAGACTCCGGAGGAACTCCGAACCAACTCCGGCCCCAATGCCGTGCCTGCCGTCGATGGAGGCACGAAAGCCAAACTGGCAGGCCGGAGACTCCAGTCCCCCAAGAGCGGAGACTCCGGTGTGAAACACCGGAGACTCCGGTCTAGGGGCACCGGAAACTCCGGCCTGGATTTCCTGCAGCAACTCCGAAAACCTGAAATGCAATAACTTTCTCGTTCGAACTCCAAATCAGGTGAAACCAATTTGTTGGAAAGGTAACGACAAGAGTTTGACCACAAAATTAAGATTCATAAATAGAGTAAAGTTACACACATGGGAAGGTGTGGAACTTTCCTCCCGGATAAACCGATAATATTTCCAACACGAAAACACAAGTTTTCCATCCGGACTCCGATTTCTATGATCTTGGGATTGTTGGATTCGCAACGAAGGGCATTAAAAGATTATGTATAGAAACATCATAGTCCATCATGTGAGGAGGAGACCATAAGGAGAGAGTTTGACCTCTCTTAGAAAAGACGCACCGGTAAAACCTCCAACATCAAAAACGCAACAAGATATTCATGACATCCGTTTTGATGAACTAGAGCTTGGTATGGAGATGAACACAAGCTCTAAATCCTCACATGGATAAAAGCCAAATAAAAACCAAGAAAGATGATAATGCCAAGTATGCAAAGGTTTGAGCTCTCCACAAAGATGCGATCAAGTTACTCACTTGAGAGCCCCTCTTGATAGTACGCCGTCTATCCTATAACCCGGTCTCCCACTAACAACATGAGACCGGTAAAATAGAAACCCTATCAAGATCATACCTTTGCCTTGCGCATTCCACTTGAGCTAGATGATGACGATCTTGATCTCTTCAAGTGGACCACCTTTCTTGATTGCGCTTTGCTAGCACATGCTTGAAGACTTCTCCAAATACTCCCCCATACACCATTATGGGAGAGCCTCGCTTAGCTCCGTCTTCATGTATCCACTTGCACTTTGTCTTCTTATCTTGATATAGATGATGGCTTGGAGATAAACATGAATGTTCACTCAATCTTCTTTTCCAAGCCATACTTGCAATAAGCTCAACACTAGATGACCATACTTTATATAAACACTTGGATAGAATCTTGGTCATCATATAATCTTCTAGAGTCCAACACATGAACTCCAATCTTCTTCATGGACAAGATCTATAAAGATACCTCAATGCAAACATTAGTCCATAGGGATTGTCATTAATTATCAAAACCACACAAGGGGCAACACATGCCCTTTCAAGAGCTTTCATACACATATAGCTCTATGTGCATCCGTTGCATGTCAATCACTACTCCTTGCATAGCTTCGATTATAAGACTTTCTCTTGTCTAATGATCACTTATAGCTTTGTGAGACTTTCTTCCATTGGCCTTCCAAACCCCCATTAACGTTCTCTTTGCCATAACATCCTGGTGTCAATACTAAATGCTTACGCTCACCGTTGAGTAGACCTCGAAACAGTGGATTCATGACGTTCATGTTTACTTTTACTTGACTGAATCTGTTCTCTATGTTATGAAAAATTGCTTGATGCTTGGAATTGAAGGATAGAACTCCTACACTGGATACTTAAAACATCTATAATGAACCTTGTACGGTTTCATGTCTTAAAGGCCGTCATTCATGAAAACTTTTAGCATGTTTAACTATCTTGCTTTATTATCTCTTATTTAATATCAATTATAGACATTTGCTTTGAATGATTTGATCTCAGCTCACTTGCCATTACATCCCTATTAGATCGAGATTATGATGGTAGCATGTCACCTCAAAAATTATATTGTTTTATCGTTTACCTACTCGAGAACGAGTAGGAACTAAGCTTGGGGATGCTGATACGTCTCAAACGTATCTATAATTTTTTATGTTCCATGCATGTTTTATATCAATTGCCACATGTTTTATATGCACTTTATATCATATTATGACATTTATTGGACTAACCTATTAACAAGATGCCACAGTGCCAGTTTCTGTTTATTATGTCTGTGCATTGCAGAAAAGGTCCAAAATTGAAAGTGCTCAGAAAAATCTGAAAAAATTATAGAAATTCTAAAACGCCAGAAGACGCCGGTAGCCAGAAGGACAAGTCTGGGGGAGGCCCACAGCCTCCACACGCCCCCCTGGCGCGTTTGGGCCTTGGCCACCCCCAGGGGTGGTGTCGCCGCCTCGGTCACCTCCTCGCGATGCCCTTTGGACTACTTATTCCCCCCGACGCGAAAACCCTAAGTGTCTAGACGATTTCTCCAGAAAAGTTCCAGAGCCCCGCCGCCATCCGAAACCCTAATTCGGGGGACAGAAGTATCTGTTTCGGCACCCTGCCGGGACGGGAATTGCCCCCGGAGCCATCTCCATCGACTCCACCGCCATCTTCATCGCCGTTGCTGCCTCCCATGATGAGGAGGGAGTAGTTCTCCCCCCGAGGCTGAGGGCTCTACCGGTAGCTATGTGGTTTATCTCTCTCTCCCATGGTGTGATCTTTATGTGATCATGAGCTTTGTAATCTAGTTGAATCCATAGATGTACTCTTCATTATCTTATATGCTACTCAAGTGGTTTTATTAATGTAATGTCCGGAGTCACCTTTGTCCCACGGTGCGAAGTTGACAGTGTGCGCCCCGTGTGTGACTCTTAGGCTAAAGATAACAGGAATACTTATCATGAGTTATTATTTGCGTTGGATGTCTCTATGAAATTGCGGTGTTTGTCTAGTACTATTTAGGGCGCTCAAGTTGACAGTGTGGGGTTCCCTAGATGTGGAATGTGACTTTAAGGTGTGCTGTTATAGCCCTACGCAGTGGATTGGTGTTCGTTATCCAATGAGAGAATAATTCAGAGTAGCATAGTGAAGAGGAAATATCTATGTATTCAATTATATTATTATTGTTGAGAGTGACCACTAGTGAAAGTATGATCCCTAGGTCTTGTTTCTAAGCATTGAAACACCGTTTACAACCAGTTCTGCTACATGTTTGCTTGCTGCCATTTTTATTTCAGATTGCAATTACCACTTATAATCATCCATATTACTTGCATTTTAATATCTCTTCGCCGAACTAGTGCACCTATACATCTGACAAGTGTATTAGGTGTGTTGGGGACACAAGAGACTTCTTGTATCTTAATTGCAGGGTTGCTTGAGAGGGATATCTTTGACCTCTACCTCCCTGAGTTCGATAAACCTTGGGTGATTCACTTAAGGGAAACTTGCTGCTGTTCTACAAACCTCTGCACTTGGAGGCCCAACACTGTCTACAAGAATAGAAGCATGCGTAGACATCATGGGACACCGCAACGCAACGGTGTGTCTGAGCGACGTAATCGTACCCTATTGGATAGCGTGCGGTCTATGATGTCTCTTACAGACTTGCCCGTATCATTTTGGGGATATGCGTTAGAAACAGCCGCTTTCATTTTAAATAGGGCTCCATCCAAATCCATAGAAATGACACCATATGAGATATGGCATGGCAAGAAACCTAAGTTGTCGTTCCTGAAGGTCTGGGGTTGTGAGGCGTACGTTAAGAAACTACAGCCCGACAAACTCGAACCGAAATCGGAGAAAGTCATCTTTGTAGGATATCCGCGGCAAACCATAGGATACACCTTCTACAACCAAGCCGAGGGCAAAACATTTATCGCAAAGAACGGCGCCTTTCTCGAGAAGGAGTTTCTCGCCAAAGGATTAAGTGGGAGGAAAATAGACCTCGACGAGATAGTTGACCCTAAACTCGAAATTCCGAGTGGCGCAACGGAAGATGTTCCGGAACCGTCCTCCACAGATGGAGTGGGAGCAAATGTCGAGGAGACTATTGTACCTCGTAGATCTACAAGAACCCTATCGCTCCTGAATGGTACGGTAATCTTGTTTGCACCATCATGTTAATTGAACAGGACGAACCTAAGAGCTACAAAGAGGCAATGAAGGACCCGAGTCCGGGAAATGGCTTGAAGCCATGAAATCCGAAATGGGATCCATGTATGACAACAAAGTATGGACTTTGATGAGATTCCTGAAGGGCGCAAAGCCGTCGAGAATAAATGGATCTTTAAGAAAAAGACTGATGCTGACGGTAATGTGACCGTCTATAAAGCTCGGTTTGTCGCGAAGGGTTTTCGACAAGTTCATGGAATTGACTACGATGAAACATTTCACCGGTAGAGATGCTAAAGTCTATTCGGGTTTTGTTAGTAATTGCTGCATATTACGATTATGAAATATGGCAGATGGATGTCAAAACAGCGTTCCTAAATGGCAACATTGAGAAGAGTTGTATATGGTACAACCTGAATGTTTTGTCAATCCAAGAATACTGGCAAAGTATGCAAGCTTCAGCGTTCCATATATGGACTGAAGCAAGCATCTCGGAGCTGGAATCTTCGCTTTGATGAGGTGATCAAGGTTTTGGATTTGTCCAAAATGTGGAAGAGACCTGCATTTATAAGAAAATGAGTGGGATCTCAGTTGTGTTCCTAGTACTATATGTGGATGATATATATTACTGATTGGGGATAATGGGGATCTTCTGAATAGCGTGAAGAAATTTTTAAACCGTAAATTTTCGATGAAGGACTTAGGAGAAGCTGCATACGTGTTAGGCATTAAAATCTATCGTGATAGATCAAGACGCCTATTAGCGTTAGGTCAGAGTACTTACATTGACAAGATACTGAAAAAGTTTGGTATGGAGTCGGCCAAGAAAGGGTCTATGCCGATTGTCAAGGTAAGATATTGAGCAAGTCTCAGTGTCCAGCAACGGCGCATGATAAAGCCGAGATGGCTAAACATCCCTATGCTTCAGCCATAGGTTCGATCATGTATGCCATGTTAAGTACTCGACCCGATGTAGCGTTGGATCTTAGTTGGACGAGCCAGTTCCAAAGTAATCCTAGAAAGGAGCATTGGATAGCTGTTAAGAGCATCCTGAAGTATCTCAAGCAAACCAAGGAAATGTTTCTTGTGTATGGAGGTTGTGGAGAGAAACTTGGCGTAACAGGTTACGTTGATGCAAGTTTTTGCACAAATCCAGATGACTCGAAATCTCAAACAGGATATGTTATTAGGGTGAACGGAGGCGTTGTGAGCTGGAGAAGTGGGAAGCAACCCATAGTAGCCCAATCTACAATAGAATCAGAGTACATCGCTGCTTCGAAAGCCGCGAATGAAGCTGTTTGGCTGAGGAATTTCGTCATCGAGCTCGAGTGTTCCCAAGCGCGCAAGACCCCATGACCCTCTACTGCGACAACACGGGTGACATTGCTAGCGCGAAGGAACCAAGGTCTCACTCAACCTCCAAACACATTCTCCGACGCTTCCATGTAATAAGACAGTATGTCGAGGAAGGCGAAGTGAAGATTTGCAAAATACATACGGATCTGAATGTTGCAGATCCGCTTACGAAGTTTCTTCCACTAGACAAGCATGTAAAACACCAAAATGCTATGGTGTTCGGATTTTACCATTTTGTAATACGGATTAAATTGTACTCTAGTGTAGGTGAGAGACTGAAGGAGATATGCCCTAGAGGCAATTAATAAAGACATTTTATTTATCATACTCATTGTTCATAATATATTTTATGCCATGCTATAACTGTATTAACCGGAAACATTAATACACGTGTGGTGCATAAACAACCAGGTCCCTAGTAGCCTCTATTTAACTAGTTCATTGTGCAATTGATGATCGACGTTTCCCGATCATGTGACATTGATGTCAGTTGACAATGGAGTCATATCATTGGGAAATGATGTGATGGACATACCCAATATTTGTAGGACGTAGTCATTACGCCTTCGACCGTGAGATCAACTTCAATCTCTATTTCTGAAAGATATTTTGATCGCATCAAAAGTCATATCTTATATAGTGTGACAATAAACGTGTCCCTCTCGGTATCAGAAGGGAGTAGGTGAGGCGAGGATCAAGAGCGGGATTTGCCAATCCACATAGCAGGATAGATACTCTGGGCCCACTCGGTGAGATTATATCAATGAGCTTGCAAGCATGTGACTAGGTCACGGAGATGTAATATCACAGATGAGTAAAGAATAGTATTGTCGGTAATGAGATCAAGTCTCGGACAAACTAAGTATCGTCTGGCAAAAGGTTTAAGACTTGATGTCTAAGGTTCGAACGACAAAGTTATTCGTAATGCACAGGGACTAATATGGGTATCCACGGCCCCGCTATTAGTCATTGATCGGAGAACGGGTCTCGATCATGTCTGAGTATCTCGAACCGCAGGGTATCAAGCTTAAGGGGAGTGGCGCTTAAAATAGATTGGACACCGAGGAGAAAATAGAAGAGAGCACCGGAAGCGTTCCGGGACACATCCGATGGAGATCGGAGGGCGACGAAATAGTTTTCGGAGCCAGAATAAATTAGATAATATGTATTTAATATTAATTAGTGTAATTAATAGTTAAATATATTTTGTTTAATTAATTTCGAATTTCTAAAGGCTGCACACTTAAATGGGCCTAGGAGGCCCATGGAGGGGGAACTCCCCCCTTTGGTGCGAGTTGGGATGGGGCAACCCTAGGTGGGCCGAATGGGCCCACCTAGGGCCGGGGCTCCCGTTGGTGCGGCGTACCATGTGGGTTTAGTCCCACATGGCTAAGCCAAGGGAGTTGCACCCTCCTCCCCCCTTTATAGAGGTGCCCCCATGCCTTTGAAAAGACACCAAATCTCTCTCTCCTCCAAACGTGACTCCCTAATTGGGGTTACGCCGAGGTTGAGGTTTTCTCCACCATACGCACACCGCCGTGCTGCTGGTCTTCGGTCCAAGTCTCTACTTCCGCTGCTCGGCTGGATCGGAGCCCGGAGGTCGTCTTCTTCATCGTACGCTTGTGACCCCCTCGAGGCACCACGATTGGGGTGCTTGGAGGAGATCGTCTTCACGACCTCGAGGTCGGCTACGTCGGCTTCATCGACAACGCTTGTGCGGGAGCGTAATCCCCGCTTTTTGGTCTACAAGGGTATGTATATCGTCTTCCTCCGTATTTCATATATCTGCATAGTTATAAATTCTGGCTTGTTTAAGGTTATCGTTGTTAGATTTTTTTTTGTCTTCTGCCTATGTTCCCCTTCAGAATCGTGGATTGTTCAACGACATCGTGCATGCTGTGAGGGAGTACGATCCATGGTTCAAGTTGAAGAAGAACATCATGGGAATGATTGGTTTCTCATCCATTCAGAAGAGCACTGCTGCCATGAGAATGCTTGCATATGGAGCACCTGCAGATGTTGTAGATAACTACCTACGCTTGTCAGAGTCCACGGCTATCAAGTCGATGTACATGTTCTGCAGGGCGGTGGTTGCTGTGTTTGGCCCACACTATTTGAGAGGACCAAATGAAAAAGAAACAACTCGGATCATGGAAGAGAATGCAGCAAGAGGATTTCCTGGGATGATTGAAAGTATAGACTGCATGCATTGGAGCTGGAAAAACTCTCCATTTAGTTGGCAAGGATTGTACAAAGGAGGCCACAAAGGATATTGCAGTGTGGTACTTGAAACTGTGGCCGATTATGAACTATGGATTTGGCACGCATTCTTCGGCATGGCAGGATCACACAATGACATCAATGTGTTGCAGCGCTCTCCTGTGTTCGCGAAGCTCGTTGAAGGTCATGTTCCACCTGTCAACTATGAGATCAATGGCCACTAGTATAACAAAGGGTCCTACCTAGCCGATGGCATCTAACCAAGGTGGGCAACGTTTTGAAGAGCATTCCCAACCCTCGCGGCAACAAAGTTTTTCATTTTGCCGGTGAACAAGAGAGTGCCAGGAAGGATGTCGAGCGGGCATTTGAAGTGCTGCAGCAAAGTTTGCTATCGTTCGGTACCCGCTCTGACATGGTCGAATGAACAGATGTGGAGGTGATAAGTGCGTGTATGATCCTGCACAACATGATCATCGAGAGTGAACGCGATAATCCGGTGCATGATCATATGTCATATGACTTTGAGGGTCCTCTCGCAGATGTTGATCACGACGTGCCGCAGATTTCGCTGATTTCTCACAATGCATGTGGAGATCCATGATGAAAATACTTATCATGCACTGCAAACTGATCTAGTGGAGCATTTGTGAGCGCGACGGCATGGGACCGGCAAACCCAGAAGAGCAAGATGTTTGAGCTGTAATTTTATTTTTAGCTAATGTGAAACTTTATTTTATGTGTTTGAACTATAAAACATTTATGTATGTTTGATTTTTATTTGTCAAAATATTTAAATTTAGCTAAAAAACCCAATTTGGGTGGCCGGTTTCGGTGCCGCGAGTGGGAGCGACGCGACCAAAGCCAGTGACTAGTTCGGACGACGCCCAACCGACCTGTCCGGAAGGCGTTTGGGCGGCCATTTGAACGCCGCGAGTGGAGATGCTCTTAGTCTAATCGATAGCACAAATCATACTCCCTCCGTTCCATTTTAATTGACTCCAATATAGATGTATCTAATACTAAAATATATCTAGATGCATCCGTTTTGAAATCAACTAAAATGGAACGGAAGGAGTATGTGTTACCATAATGAATGATTGGGAAAATAAATAAGAAGCAACTTGAGTGAAAGCAAGTCGCAACCGACTGTGCCAACAAGGACCACTCTAGCACGCGAGCCTTGGGGAGGAGAGGACCATGCATGCCATTAGTACTTGACGAAGACGGGAAATCATCTTTTCCATTAACTCGGCAATTCAAGGCTATCGATCTCCTATTCCGGAAACAGAAAACCTGGGAGAGGATGTGAAAGACCATTAATTCGCCGCCTCGCCTTTTTAGTTTAGATCATGTACGGCCGCTTCTCTTCTTCGTCACGTTTTGCAATATATTTAATGGTATTTTGCGACTGTATTTCCCATTGTTCGAAAATGGAGTTGGTTTTGGAATTGGCTGCATGGTCGATGTCATGTCCCCAGAGAGTAGTAGGAAAATGAGTATGAGATGTCGATTCAAGAGGGGCCTGATTAATTAGGTCGGGTGATGCTCTCGCGTCGCTTAGGGTGGCGTTGGCCTTGGATCCGGCGTTGAAGAGACTCGAAGGGCTTCTCCGTCGAGATTTTATCGGGTTAGATCCGGTCTTACGGGGCTTATGACCATCGCGGCTCGTTAACGCCTCATGGTAAGAGGAATAATCGTGTGTTTTTTCCTAATTTTCTATTACTTGTATTAGTCGCAACTCTATATCCGTACTATTATTAATATAATTAATGTATGCCTACATGATTACATCGTCAAATATATGCTCGGTACTAGGAAGATATCTTGGGTACAGGGCAAGTACGGGTGCGTCTCTCGGCATGCAAGAGATTGCATTCGTAGTTACAGCCTAGCATGGTACAGTGCGACGACGCATCAGGACCAGCCGCTCAATCAATGACGATGCGTGTGTCGCGGCCCACGATTTCTGTTTCATTTACCGGTTTAGGACCACGCGTACGACTGCTACCCAGGCTAACGACCCATACGACTTTGAGTGGTCCATGATAAGTTAACAGGAATTTACAGAAGAATTTAAAGGCCATTCCGTTACAACTGTATTCTGACTGCTACCCAGGCTAACGACCCATACGACTTTGAGTGGGTCCATGATAAGTTAACAGGAATTTACATAAGAATTTAAAGGCCATTCCGTTACAACTGTATTCTCGTGTTCAGTTGGCAGATTATTTCCTTCGGCAATGAGTAAATATAACTGTTCAGCTTTAAACATCAATCGACTAAACAAAGTTTTGCTCACGACACCGAGAGTTCGGTCCAGTGCTGCCGTGATATAATCTATAGCATCGAAAATCACCCATTCGCCACTAGGAGTCCAAATAGCGCCAGTTTTGGACGAAGTTTCATCCGGCATAACCCGGCCAAACCTAGCCCACTTGGGATCGCCTGGGGGAGCCGACGGAAGGAAAAGCGAGCGTGAGCAAGCACTGTCGGTGAGACATCACGCTTTCCCCACCCATACTCGCCCTCGCCGCTGTAACTTCCTCTTGCCGCCATGTCGCCGGAACCACACCCCTCCCCCCCTCCGCCACAAACAAGCCGCTAGGAAGGCCACCACCCAACTCCTCCCCACCGCCGGAGCCGCCCCCCTCCCATCCGTCGTGTCTAGCCGAAAGGAAGACCCTCGGGTAGATTCGTGCCCACCTCGCCCGCGAGGTGTTCAGGGTTTTGTCTGACCCGCTATGGACTCCGACGATGAGGAGCTGCTTGCCGTTCTGTTGGAAGAGGAAGCCGAAGCCTCCGTCGATGATGAAGAGCACGTGCTGATCCTCGCCTGTGTTGCCGGCCTGGTCGCAACGGAGGCGACGCTGCGGCGCGGTGGCTCGGCGCCAGGTCGCCGCAAGAGTAAGCCCAGGTAGCGGATGGAAGGCTACTGCATTCTCTACTCCGACTACTTCGCCATAATCCCATGCACGATGAGACGGTGTTTTCGGCCCATTTCAGGATGAACCGGAAGCTCTTTCTCAATATTGTGCATGCCATCGAGGAGTTCGACACCTACTTCAGATGTAAGAAGGATTGCACCGGCACGGTAGGCTTTACCTCACTCCAGAAGTGAACGGTGGCGATGAGAATGCTTGCATATTGGTGCTCCCGATGATTCACAAGATGATTATCTGCGCATGTTCGAGTCCACCACCATTGATTTCTTGAACAAGTGGTTGCAGTGTTTGGGCCAAAATACTTGCGATCACCCAATGCGGAAGACACTTCTCAGATCCTAGCCATGAATGAATCTAGAGACTTCACTGGGATGCTTGGAAGCATCGACTGCATGCATTGGGTATGGAAGAACTGTCCATTTGCTTGGCAGGGGATGGACAAAGGCCACAAAGGAGCTTACAGTGTGGTACTTGAGGCAGTGGCTACGCAGGATCTCTAGATTTGGCACTCCTTTTTTGGCATGCCAAAATCACACAATGACATCAATGTTCTGCAGTGCTCAGATGTCTTCGGCAAGCTTGTTGAGGTCATGCTCCCCGGTGAACTACAAGATCAATGGACACCAGTACACAAAGGGCTACTACCTTGCAGATGGCATCTATCCAAGATGGTCAACATTTGTGAAGACTATCTCCAACCCTGTGCCAGTAAGCGCGAGAAATCAGCCTACAAGCAAAGGAGCAACAAGCAAACGAAAAAAACACAAGACACACAGCTTAAAGTGCTCCAAAACGGCGAAGGCTGCAACGATCGTCGACTGAAGTGACGCGAGAGCGAACTTGACGACGAAGCTTCTGAACTGCTGAAACATGCCCATATTTGCACCGAAGATCAACCCGTCGTCGAAGTGCCATCCGTCTCCACGTCTGAAGAAGGCCCCTGCCCCCTCGCTCGGTTCGAAGAGCGCCGCACCGTCGGAGTTGGAGAAGCTCACCCTAGAGCACAGATGGCAAGAGAACTACAAGGTCGCCAAGGGAGATCAAGGACATACGCCCACCGAAGCAGAAAGCACGACGAGAAGGCATAGCCTACGGCCGCAAAGCACCCACACCCAATTAACCGGTAGACACTGGCCTCCCAAGACGGCCAACATGTACTGTTAACTTTGACTTGGAAAGTCGTACCCTTTTTTTTACTTGGAAAGTCGCACCCTTGATAAAACAGCAAAATTTCACAATATTCTTCTACTTCTCATATCTCTCGTATTACAGTGACCTACTTCAACTGCTAGCCGCTGCCTCCACTATCTTTTGTGCGAAAAAAGCACACGTAGGCATACCGAATTGTACATACCAGTGGCGAATCTAGGATAAAATTGATAGGGGTGCCAAGCTTAAGAACCTCCATATTGTTCTTAGCATTTAGCAACACTTAGTTCACATTTAGCAAGAATTAGTCTAAATATTAGTAGCTAAATGGATTCTCTATATATTTTTTAGGGGATGCCATGCACCCCCACTGGATACGCCCCCTCTTAAAGATCATCCCTTTCGTAATGTTATGGTAGCCAATCTTCTTTTAAACGGATTTGGAAAATCAAAAATTGAGTCTGTCGCTCTAATTGCACGATTTTCTTCAATGATTCAAGATCTTATGTGTGTTTGTTTTTTGGTCTTGATTGTATAGTGTCTCTTTTCCCACATCATAGTTTGCCTATTATTTTCTAACGGATCCTATCACATTTATCCATCACGTGATAGAGTCCTGATTTTTTATTAAAGTCTCCAAATTCACGGAGTAGGAACAAATCTTGCACATTACAATATTATCCCATCTCCAAGAAGGCCCCGATAGAATATCAGGACACTTAGAAAATCTGCCCACTTGGGTGTTCCAGACAAGGTGTGCAGACCGATGGCATATTTCTGTATTTGATAAACCAAATATTGCAAGGCAATTTGAATGTACAAATTATATGAATAATAATTAAACATTGAAATAAAATAGTTCACATCAATTAAAATTAAAATTATGTTTTTTTACAACAGATAGGAATTAATTAACCACTATACACATGAGCATGAAAGTTATTATTCTTTTGGCGATCCGTGTGCTCAACTAGATCATCTTGGAGTTGAACATGAACACCTTGACCATGATTTTTCTCGTGCACGACGAGAAAGTCTCCAAAATTGGCTAACACGTCGTTTGGCTCCACAAGAGGGCCCCTTAAGCCCCACTCTAGATCATTAACTTGATGATCATCACACCCACTCTCGCATAATCACGTTGTGCATGATGACACAACCATTTCTAACCCTTGATATTTGATCTATCAACCATGCTCTAGAAGGGTAAAAAACAATAGCCCAAGGAGTTTGACGACACATCAAATGTCCACCCAAAATTCTTCTTACAGCTCTTTTGTTATTGTCCAAAAAATATTTTATCATAGGGGTTGGGTGTTGTCTTCTGAATGTCATCGACTAAGGATAAATGTCACTCTCTAGGTATTATATTGGTGACCATTCTTCTATACGAATTGCAGGAACGCCCTGCCCTCTTCAAGAGGTTACTCGAAAAAAAAATATTGTGACCATTGATCACACAGTTGCACTCTAGAGCGTTTTATTTATAGAAAAATCAAACACCGAGTGTTGGAGAGGTCAGTCTGAGATTCTTCCGTGCTGAAGGAAGAGTGCCAAATTCATAGTTATAATTTTCCTCACAGCTTCGAATATGACAGTGAAAGTTCCAAGATGACCTTTATATTGTCCTTGTAAACCAAATGGAATAGTTCTTCTATTCGAAATGCATACAACGATGCATCATTATTCGAATATAATTGCCAAGAGCCAAACTGCACTCTCAACATTTGGTTCTTTCAAGCATCATTTCCAAATAATTTCACCATACCTGCACAGATTTGTACAAGACGTCAAGGCGTGTGTACTCTTCCATGCAAAGGCACTCATCAAGCTGATCACTAGCATATTCATATGTAAAATTTTTGATAGCAACAGTGCACTTCTGAATGGATTAGAATCCAAGCAACCCGTGCAATTTTATGTTCGGGCTGACGTAATCATCATACTACCTCACACCCCCCCAAGACACATGAAAACATTCTCCTAGCGAAGACAGAAGCAGCTCAGATTCGAACACTCGGCCTTCCATGACGGTAGCGGCGGTGCTCTTTGAAGCGACCAATCCTTCCGCACACCGACCTTTCCCGCGGCCAAAATCGAATATTTTTTAGTTATCATGTTTTTGGGAACTTCTCTTTCTTTGACACGGCTACGGCAATACCTTCCCCACATCATAACAATTGATATGGCTGCTATTGACAATCGAGACCATGCTAGAATTTTACTGATATATAATAATCAGTTGTTTCAATATACGCGCACACTTTTTTTTGAAACGGGGCAAAAACTTTGTCTCTTATATTGATAAAGAAGGAGCAAACACGGTACAGGCCGAAAACCAAAATAAATGGTTACATGGTAAAGCTAAATCAGGCGATAATTGCTGCAAGTGACTTGGTAAAGCTAAATCCAGTTCCTTCCCGCTCTTCATCCTGTAGCGGGCATCGAGAATTTGTTGTTGAAAACTCTTTCGTTGCGCTCCTTCCATATCTCCAAGTGATGAGGGTGATGGCCGTGTTGAGACCCTTGCGAGATGGGAGGCAAAAGCCGCCAGATCCATCCACTAGCCAATCAGTATTTTCCGTTAGCGCAAATCCGAGCGCTCACATGGTTGGACGTCCTCCTCCCCTTCCTTGACCACTTTCTATTCTTCCCCTACCCTGTGCCCCCCCCCCCCCCCCCCCCCCCCCCCCC